>JAJLRJ010000004.1:2216658-2629158 GCA_024195265.1 Dendrophyllia cribrosa
GACATAGCCCCTTTAAACTCGCTAAAACGCCTATAAATATTATGTGTACGACAAAGGTACTTAGTTTTAATTTGAGGCAGTTTTGACCCCAAAACCTCAAAATCACCATGATATAGCTTCAGTTCTTTAAAGTAAAGGCCCGGCGAAACGAACACAACATTTCAACGCAACATCTGGCAACATTGTTGCGCGCAACTTGTTAACACGCGTTTGGGCACCCTGTTGCAACATGTTTCAACATGTTGGATGGTGTTGGATCAAATTTGACCATTTTCAAATATCAAACACCATCTAATATGTTGCAACACGTTGCGCGCGTTTGGCCAGCTCCTTCACGACACGATCCAACAATGTTGCAAGATGTTGCGTTGAAATGTTGCGCTCGTTTGGCCGGGTCTTAATGGACACCAAGGATGTCTTTTTCTCAGTTACTTTAGTTATCACCTTCAGATTTCAGTAGCTTTTCGTCCAACCCAGAGAAATTGCGCAAATATTTATTCATATGATGCATGGGTACTGTCAGTAAGCGCAATCGAATTTATTTAATCAAGCAACAAAATATTCAGTTGCCAAAACTCTATTATTTCTATTGATATTTTCTTTAATTTTTAGTACAAGTTAATTCATTTTGTGCGCCGTTTTGTTTGTTTATTTGTTTTTAATATACATACTATAGCTTATACCGGACAGGTAACAAAGAAACTTCAGACCAGTAAGATACCACTGGGATATATTGTACTAAGCAATACCCGAGGACTAGTTATTTTGATTACCATTAAAAAAGACTGATAGCGGCAGCAAGAGATGCCTTAAATGAGCTGACGTCTGACCACACTGTGAATACTGATATAAAGCGGTCATGTATGTTGTTCGCTCATTCATTCGCTTCACATTTTTTTCCTCACTCATACAGCTGCTAATAGTACAACCCATGATATGTGAAGCATCCCCCTCCCCCTTTTGCAAAGCCGAAAGTGCCGTTTTGTACGCCTTTTTTCAACTTTGAGTAAGGGAAAATGATGTTGACATATGTTTTAGCTATGTTTGGTGGCTCAACTCGGGTTGTCATCCTTCGTCACTCCTGCTTGGGGATCATAAGTCTACTAAGTCCAGCGGGTGATCATGCGAGCGCGCGAGGAAATATCTTCGAGAGCCGATCGAATGAAAGACAACTCGTTGTCTAGAATTCAGCTATTGAGCTTTACTTTTTACTTTCTTTGTTGCCATTCTTAACAAGATACAGTGGAATCTCGACTTAACGAAGTGCCAAGGGACTGGGGAAATTGGTTCGTTATATCGAGGTTTCGTGATATTGAAAACCTCGTTATAAAGAATATAGTTGCGGAAAAATACCAAAATGTTCGTTATATCGAGGTATAGTTAATAATTATTTTGTAACGGTGTTACGTATTTCTGGATCTTAACAAATAGCATTTGCACTTTAACCCTCGGTCGTACAATGGGGTGGGTTTTTTTTTATTTTATTGATATTTATCTCAGTTTTAAATGGGGTGGGGTTAGGGGGGTTGCCCCCCCCCCCCCCCCCCCCTCCCCTTAAGGTTTTTCTCCCATATTTTCAAGACCATTTAACATTAGCACATACCTTTACAGCAGCTGTTCGTTTATACTTGAGACTCATTTTGGTAAAGTTTGGCGACAACCAGTTGCTATGGTAACAAGATGACGTCATAAGTAACATGTGGTCAAGCCATTTTTGAATAAAAATGTGTTTTTTACCTTTTTTCAGCGAAAAAAAAACATAAAATGCTACCAAAAGCATCAAAATGTTTAATATTGTATGTTATTTTGCAACTCTAGCAAACAATATTTGCAATTTCCGCATTTTTCCAAAAAGTTTGAATTTTTAGTAAAATCCAAGATGGCGGCAATCTTGGCGGCCATTTTGGATGACGTCACGGACCCCCAGCAGTGCCACAACCCATAACACTTACTTTATCTTGCAGAGCACATCGCGGGCTATCTATTAGATGTAAAATATTTCCGAAATATTGCAACATCGCAAAAACCCAAGGGGGGAACACCCCCCCCCCCCCCTTGTACTACGGTGGGGGTATAAGTTTGCGTATACGTCCGAAGGTTAATGCCTGTATTGAGCTACAGTAGTCACTGTTAACGTAACTACGGCACTGGAAAACTGTACAGGTTATACCTTTGCCCTATAGCACACACTGTTGGTCTGTTCCGCATTCATCTTTTGTCGCACGTTGACATTTAATCGGGGTAGAATTTACGTTTGGGCTGCCGGATTGTGTTCCGTTATAAATCGAGGATTTCGTTATATCGAGGTTCTGTTCCATACATTTTACTTGTAATTTTGTCGGGCTGAAGAATATGGAAGGACTTCGTTATATAGAGATTCGTTAAATCGAGGTTCCACTGTACATCACCTAACATCAACTTAGTACTTTATATTTCAAAAGCAATAGTGGTTAGAACGTTTCAGCCTGTGAATAACGGTACAGTGTGACCATGGAAATTACAAAACCTATATAGTTTTCCTGAGTAAGAACTGGGTCCTCATAGATATCAGCCATAATTAGTGCTGAACGCGCCACCCTGTAAAGTTACCTATAACCTCAGTTTAATGAGCACTGAGTAATTACTTGCATGTGGTGCTGCGTGTTATGTTTTACAAGGCGATTCTAACTTTATGTCTGTGAATGAAATCCTATTATAAAGTGTGATCATTCAAATGAAAACTATTGAGAAGTACTTTCCTGTAGTACTGTTTAATATTATGCTGTACAAGGTGGTTCAAACTGTGAGTCTGTGCATGGATGAAATCCTAAAGTGTGGCCATTCAAATGAAAGCTACTGAGCAGTACTTTCCTGTGGTACTGTTTATTATGCTGTACAAGTGGTTGTAACTTTTGAGTCTGTTGATGAAATCCTAAAGTTGACCATTCAAATGAAAGCTATTGAGCAGTACTTTCCTGTGGTACTCATGCTGTACAAGGTTGTTCTATAACTTTCGAGTCTGTTGATGAAATCCTAAAGTGTGACCATTCAAATGAAAGTTATTGAGCAGTACTTTCCTGTGGTACTACTTATTATGCTGCATAAGGTTGTTCTATAACTTTTGAGTCTGTTGATAAAATCCTAAAGTGTGACCATTGAAATGAAAGCTGTTGAGCTCTACGTTCCGCTCTAGAGCAGTACTTTCCTACGGTGGTATTTGTTTTTCAGTTTTCTCGAGTCGAAACCTAATAAATTTCGTTAAATTTGTGCTTTCCTATAGCACTCGCAAAAGATGAAGGTCACCCCAATAACACCAAACAAAAATGAAAATAATGATTGCTTATCTAAAGACACCGCCGTCCTTCTTTTCCTTAATTACATGTAAGGCTATAATTAGTTCAAGAATAGAACTTTTACACCCGTCATTTAATAAAGATATATACACATATCGATGAAGTTTCAGTTTATAAATTGTGATTAACTAAAACAGAATTCATGGGTATATATACAAATGAATACCATGCACAACAAAATCCATCAGAACATCTGCTTAATTTAGCAGCAGTTTATGTTATGACTAGCAATATGCCTTGTTTGTGGAATTCAAATGAAGCTTGACGAAGAAATATTAATTGATTGACAACAAAGACAAAGTCGAAGTACGAGAACACTTGAAGCTTGAATCCGCAGCAGCCAAAGTTAAACTGTTTGACCGATCGGCCGCTATCCGGCGGAAATGTTTCCTTGTGTTTCATATTGTTGACGTAATTATTTTACCAAACAGAGCCTCTGAAATTGTAGTGATCACGTTAATTCGGTGGTGTCAATCCAATTATGCCCACAATGCACATCTTTAGCCCATGTTTTTTTTCAGCTTTCGGTCAAAACTTCTAGTTATACACCATTCAATTACCGAGTATCTTTAACCAGACGTTATTCTAACCATGTAATAAATGTCGTATTGCACAGGTGTCAACATGCACTCGGCACATTCGTATGTTACAATTCCGTGTCTTCAAGCACATGAACCTTAAAGGTGTACCCATTCAGTGTGTATTCCTTGATCGTTTGTACTTCTTGAACTTGTAGGATCTGCACCAATAAATGAGCCATTTTGTCCGTTTTTGCCTTATTGCGTCGTGGAACGTTTTCTTTATAAAGCGCCTCTAATTCGTGATGTCTCGAGCTAGATAGTTTTGCAAATTGTTGTTCCCTGGTCTGTCTTGCTGAGCCGATCTTTGTTAACCTCACGAAAAACGCTTTATGTTCAAAGCTTGTCTTTAGATTCGAAACAGGCATTCTCACGTTCAGTGGATATATCAGTTCAAATAATTCCTTCCTCGAAGTCTCGATGCGAATTCTTTTTCTCCGTCGCGTTACGTTTGGCACTAAAGTCAACTCAAAGGCAACTTTCATTCGAGTCAGTCTCAAATCGAAAAGCCCACTTTAGCTTTAGTTCTTCAAGTTATCGCGTCGCGATCATCTTCAGGAAACGTCTTGACCTCTCTCCCTCACTAAGCCAGTTAGCTATGACTGAAGTGGTTC
This sequence comes from Dendrophyllia cribrosa, assembly GCA_024195265.1. Lineage (NCBI taxonomy): Eukaryota > Metazoa > Cnidaria > Anthozoa > Scleractinia > Dendrophylliidae > Dendrophyllia > Dendrophyllia cribrosa. Next base: position 2,221,183 of record JAJLRJ010000004.1, read on the forward strand.
TAAGTTAGTTTTGACAACGATAACTATCGCGGCTATAAAATACCCATGTGTCACAGATCTCGAATACACCGAATACCTAATAGCATTTATGACGAAAGCTGAAACTTAATCGCGGCAACAAATAAGATGAAAAACGTGCAAAACCAACTGTGGTCTTCTGTTCTCGTATAAAAATGTTTGACCTTTTCTTGTAGCTACTAGTAGTGCTAAATGAACTCCGTTGTAATGTTATCTTAGATAAGTGGTTTGTTTGAAAACAGGTCATCAGCGCTTCACCGAGCACTGTGGTTGACTGTGATGAATGGATCTTGTTTAAGTAAAACTAAACAAAAGCAAATTGGCTAATGCGAAGTCGAGAGTTCACGTATCACTTACGCATCGATGCAGATATATCCATTCATCAAAAGCGCGCAGATGGAAAATGGCCCTAGCTAAACAGGTATTTTTTTAATCATCCTTTGCATTTTTTATGCTTTCCTAAATCTCGTTGGCAAGAACTATCAGCGATGCAATCTTACGACATCTAGCACTTTATGCTCTGACGGGTCAGCACTTGATAAAAGGACTAAAATAACAGAAAGACATGAATGGAATTTACAAATTGAATTGGAGGAAATAATAAACAGCGGCGGCGGCGAGTACGAGTATTGTCATCATGCCTGCAGGGTACATTTTCATAGGGTTTTAGTGAAAATTTACTTTGAATTCATTTTCTGCATTTTGCTTCTCGTTTGGAAGTTTAACGGCCTAAAGAGCTACCTTATATCCATACAACTATATCTGCCATATATACTAAACCAAGATTTTTTTAGTAAAATATATCTTAATGACAAATAACACCACAGGGTGGAATAGTTTCCATTGAGTCAGGTCAGATTTATTAACTATTACTCCACGCACTCAAAATCAAAACAATGTTTTAGCTCTGGAAGGGAAGTGTTAAGCTAACACCAGATAATCCAATTTAAAAAGCTATAATTCTTTTTTCGTGAGCTCATGCTATCATAGGACTGCCAAAAAACGTGTTCTTGATCAGTCACAATTAAGACATGCACGCACTTCTGGGAGGGTGGATGGGGGAATGGGTTGGGGGGGGGGGGGAGGGGGTGATCTTGTCTGCGCTCGAAAGTTTTCGGTTGCGTAGGAGATATGTCCGTGGGTATGGGAGCGAGAGAAACAAAGAATTGTCTAAAAGTAAGAAAATTAAGAGCATCATTTTCTGTATATCTCAGTAACCGTGATTGCCCCACTCTTGTTATGAAAGAAGTGTGCATTTGTGCAGATAAATTAATAAGATGGCTGTCTAGAGACTTATTTCTTTGGAGAACCGATGTAGTCTAATAAATTGGGCTTGAACTTGAAACTGAACTGAAAGACATGGAGTTTTGAGACGATTTCCTTATTTTCTATTATTTCGTAAGGTTGCCCAAAGATCTTGCCAACGTTTGCAAACGATCGTTTCCCTATCCGAAGGTTACTGGTTAGTTAAAAACTATAATAACGGCAAAACCACAGCGACAAACCAATGAAGAGTGCCGGATCTATCGTAGACCTGGATCAGTAAAAACGGAAACTGATCTTTACGCGTACGGCAAGGAGAAGAGATTGAGACAGAAGTGAAATAAAAAACAATCAGTTGATTTTTTTTATTTCACTTCTGTCTCAAAGTCTTCTCCTTGCCGTAAGGATCAGTTTGCCGTTTTTACTTAATTCATACTATTACTGTTTACTGTACGAAGAAGTTCGACTAATCGACCGATCGCCATATACGACGTCAATTATTAAACAGCAAACGTTGCCGTTACAATCCGTGAATAATTTTTTTTCCGTCACAAGAACAGATTCCACCAACGCAAATCCATAACATTGGGTTCCAAAAGTAGCGGACCCCGTTACTTTCGGAATAGCAGGCCCGAAGAGGCCGCAACCGTTCGGGATAGCCGATACTTTTAATTCGGATTTAGCAGGCCCGAAGGGGCGGCAACCGTTCGGGATAGCCGTTACTTTCGAGAAGCTAAAATGCGTGAATAATTGAAAACAAAAAAGATAATAGTAAGCACAAACCTGAATAAGCCGCATAATGTCACTGTAATTGTCTCTTTCTTATTGATTCTTCGGTATTCTTTGGCATTCTTCGGTATTCTTCGGTATTCTTCGGTATTCTTCGGTATTCTTTGGTATTCTTCGGTATTCTTCGGCATTCTTGTACAGTGAAACAATAAGCTATTCCATCTGCATGGAGACGTCACTATGTGCGGTTAGACCGTTACTTTCAGGTAGCCCGTTACTTTCGGGTGGGCCGCGGTATAGGATACGTGTGCCCTGACCCTATTTTATTAAGGGTACAAAATCAAAAATTGACACCCTTTTTAAGGCAAAACCGAAAAATCACACCCTATTTATGGAAGAGACGATAACTCAGAATTGTGTGTAGTTTATTTCTTTTCTGTGACATCAAGCATCGAATTCTAGTTTAGTTTTCATATAACAGACCACATCTTTTTCGTTAAGCTGGGTGGTCTAGGGCACTGCAATTTAGCTAATACAATTTAAAGGAACCCTATATCTAAGGATCACAACTGACCAAAAATGATACCCTCAACTGAAAACCGTACCCTTTGAGGCTGCACATACTTATATAGCTTATATCAGGAGCCCATGATGGGCTCCTGCTTATATAAGGGAGTACCCCTCTCCGGGCGCATAATCAAGACTAGACTAGGTCGTAAAGCAGTAAGCAGTCGAAACGTCGCGATTTTTTTTCTTAACATTGCTTAATGTATATTTTGGCCACTATTTGGAGCCAAAAGGGATTACAGAAAGCTACTGATTTTATAATTCCGTGACTGACCAAAATCCGTTCAAGCCCATCTCTCCCAAGTCCCCTGCCGCGCAATTCTGTCGCAAACGGTCAATGTTGAGCGCCAGAGCTGATGACGCACAAAGAAAATTTATTACCGAATGACAGAAAATGTCTCACCTGATGAGGGCACGGCTTTCGGCGCAAATAACGGACAAAAAACTTAAAATAAAATGGGTAAGTATTCCATTGAAATTATTTCATATTATTCTACTATGATTGCGGAGATTAATGGATATTTCTTGCACATAATCGCGCACTGGCGCACGACAAATGTTTTTGGCAATGTTTGAGGATTCTGCTTTTAATTACGAGCCGGACGAGTATAATTGACAAAAATTGTATTTATTGTCGAAATATAAAACCTTAACAACAGTGGGAAAATAATGAAAAATAAGGCAAAAAGCTGAAAGGCCCAACATTGCTAAAAATTTCGAATTACTTCAGTGAAATGAGGTGACCGTTCCACAGTAGTGGCGGGGGTGGGGGGGGGGGGGGAGGGGACTGTATTTTCATATGTACATGAACTATATGGCTATGTGCCGCTTTGAAAGGTATGATTTTCAATGAACACTTTGGAAATATCTGCAATATATTTAGTCTGGGATAGGGTATCAGATCTCAGTGGTATGAAGATAGAATTTCTGAAATACAGCGAGTCTGGGATAGGTAGGCAGTTTTGGCGCCTAGTCTATAATAATAGGGTTGCAAAATACAGCTGAATGTGGTCTGATGTAGGGTAAGGGTTTCAGAGTCCCAGCGGCACACTGCCACCCAAAATTATCCATCCCCCCCCCCTCCTCCCCCTTCCCAACCGCCCCCTCCCCCGCCCCCCCCCCCCCCCCCCCCGATTGTTGACAATTTTTGAGAGGAGAGAAAACTGTTGTTAAAAACTTTTATTCTTTGCGATTTACTCGCATGAATGTTGATATGCGTGTTCCTAATCACTCGATTTCTACCTACTGTACTTCTCTATATTCGACACTCCATACCATGTAAACAAAGCCCGGGGGGAATACCTCTTTGAATTTTTGGTTGGTTGGGGTGTGCCGCAATTGCAAGGTTTTCCAAATCCCGACCTTATTACAGACCAAACTACACAACCTCACCTCTAAAATCCATACTCGTTCAGACCTGCTCTCGATCGTGGTTCCCTTCACGTAAAAACTATACCCAATTTTCAGACCAAAACGGCTAAAAACCGTACCCGTTTGTGCGGCACATGTATATCTTAAAAAGGAGTACCCCTTCCCCTTCCCGGCCCCCCGGAAACAAAGGTTTTATCGATGACTCCATCAGAGCATAAAGCATAAAAACATCACTTAATTACGTCATGGGTCAATACTACATTGAATTTTAATAGTCGTTGCGTGACGGCCATTTCTCGGGGGTTTTTTGTCTTCCATCATATCGTGCCGCCGCCTATGTACTGCGAAGGCTAACGGACATGGAGGACAAGTTATCATTTCGTCTTGCTACACCGCAAGATTTCGATGAAGTTCAGGAAATGTCGAAGGGTATATATGAAGGACACGACTACTTGCCATTAAAATATCATCACTGGCTAAAACAAGAAAATATCATCGTCATGGTGGCTGTTATTGCTGGCAAGATAATTGGTTTAGAAGCGCAATTTGTTGTGGATGACGGAAAGACGGCAGTAAGTAGGGCAAGAAGAATTCACCTGGATCATCGAGGTCACAGTTATGGAACACGCCTCTCTGAGGTTTTGAGAAATCACGTTCGGTCGATTTTTCCAAATATTTGCCGAGAGAGATTAACCACTACGCTTCAGCGATATGCATCTCGCAATTACAAAGAGCTGCTCGTACAATACACGCTGGCTTGCGACATCGATAATAGCACATTTCAGCTCGAAAATCTGCCCAGAACTGAACGAAAATTGGAATCGTGTACCCGGGAATATTTCGTCGATGTCGTTTTGTCTCCCCGCGTTGTCAAGAAGTTGTTTCCCTGCGAAACGCTCGTTATCGACCAGTGTCCATTCGAGGCCGTCCGAGCAAATATCGATTACATGTTCGAGGATGGCGACGAGCTTTTCGTCGAGGAATGTTCCAAGGAACAGTTACCTGTTTCGCTGAGCCACGGGCGGTTTACGCCAAAGACGGAGTTTCAACTGTGGTCATGTAGCATTTTCACACAAGATCCCGAGTTATTTAAGGCTCATTTGATGCAGCAAATCGTAAGAGCTGCGAGAGTTATTAAAGGTAGTTTCATATTCCTTTCTTTTCAGCCTAAAAGTATGGTAAACTTAGGAAAGGAACTTCTGTTTGATCCGGAAAAAATCACTGAGTGTGAACATTACAAGAAACATGTAGAAAGGTTGATATTGTACGAAAAAGACTGGTGAAACATAACATAGGCCGATTGAGAACATTATAGTTCAGGGGCGGATCCAGGATTTTTCTAGGAGGGGGTGCACCTCTAAGGAATGACGTAACTGAAGGGTGACGTAAACAAATTTTAAAAGCGAACAACGCAGACTAGGTCATCTCAGGGGGGGGGGGGGGTGCGCACCCCCTGCACCCTCCCCCTAGATCCGCCCCTGTAGTTATTTCCTTTAAAGCGAGCGGAAAAAAAAAGAAAATGAAATGGTTTCTTCGCATAGTAATCGTTGGAGACAGATAAACTGCTAGCTCAACACCCGTGCGAGTTGTTATACGGCCAAGCGCCGGAGTCGAGACGAGATGCGTCCTCGCGTCATCGTCCTCTTCCTAATTTTTTAGGGAAACCTATTTTTCCTATTTTTGTGTGTCTAAAATAATGATTCTGTGGTGACTTAAAATAGCGTGTTGTGTTGCCATGCTGTGCTTCGATATGCAGGAAAAGCCGTCTACATAAGGCTACAACTTTCAAATTTTCTGGGAAAGAATGCTTAGGAATCCCACTTGTGAGAAGCCCCTCAGGCCCAGTTTATAAATACGCTTCTTTCAACCTGTAGAAAGTAACGAAAAAACTGTGTATTAAGTAATAAATAAAGGGGTTAATTTCTAAAGAAATTGTGGTACTGCGTTGATGGGGGAGTAAAACATGAATAGCGAACAGGCGAAGGGCTAGCGTTCGAAACGTCAGCTTTTTAAAGGGAACTTCCATTGTCGTCACAAATTGACCCTAAATTGTTCGAAATAAAGTCGAAATTTCGATGATGAAACCAAATTTAATTAAGATTAAACCAAATTTAATTAAAATTATTTTAAATCACACTTCAGGAAGTCGGTATTTTCTCTGTGAACTCAGTTTATGTGTGAATTTCCTTCACAATTGTGTGATTATATATAGGCGGTCCATGACGGGCGAATCATATAGATCATAGCCGGGGTCTGTACACTGCGTAGAGGGGTAGAGACAGAGGATGAATGTCGCAGTCCGTGGGGGAAGGGGGTACTCACGATTTGCTGTATCAAGTATTTCCAGATTGTAAGTTGTAGCCTTGTTTAAAATACTGTGATATAAGTTCCAGCTCATTTTCGTCAGAGTTATCATTACTCTCGTGCATGGTGTATATGTCGGTAAAGGCATTTTCTAGCTTAGAAGCTCGAAGCTTAGATATTTGGAGATTTGTTCGTTGGAATCAATATTAAGATGGCAGAGAATTAAAATTCCCGCGGTTTTGGTAGATGTTGAGAGAGATCTGGTAGCTAATCAAAAAATAGGGCCCCACTGGGGCCGTGTATTTTGCTGATATAGCGTGCATTGTGCAGCAAACGAGCACTGCTATTTGATTAACGATTTGAGTGCATTTTCTGGTGAGCAGGAACGCTGGGTTTATCCGTCAAACTCAGTCGAGCGTAACGATAGGGAAAATACCGTCAACAGTAATTCAGTCTTTTATTCAAGTGAATCGAAGGAATATTATTCGAGTTACGAATTCTAAAAAGTAAGAATGAAGAATAATAAGTGTCACAAGTGTGACAAACTGGTATGATAATAGTCGTCGTGCGATTTCGCTTCGCTTTAGACTGCTGAAATGATTTGTAGTGGTAGATAAATTCTAAAATCCTAATAGCCTACTCTTTAGCTGAAATTCAGTCGAGTTTTGAGCATATAAAGAATTTTAAGAGAATTATCAGAACTAATTCTGATTTCGTCAGTTCTTCGCTTTGATTGATAATTCTATTGTTACATCGGAAATGTTTGCTTACATTGACAAAAATACCTCGCCCTATGACAATAGTGGTTATATATATTAGCAGAACTGGACTGTGTAAAATTAAAAATGGACTGTGTAAAAATTAAAACTGGACTGTGTAAAAATAAAAATGGACTGTGTAAAATTGAAACTGGACTGTGTAAAAATAAAAATGGACTGTGTAAAAATTAAAACTGGACTGTGTAAAAATAAAACTGGACTGTGTAAAAATAAAACTGGACTGTGTAAAAATAAAAATAGACTGTAAAAATAAAAATGGATTTTGACCACAGCCTAGTTATTTAATTGACAATTCCGTTACTGCGCCTTTCAATAACATGTGGAATTTGAAATTCAAATTTCCACCAACAGTTGCGTTTTACACTGCCGTCAATCATCTTGGCTTACCTCTCAGGAAACAGATCTTCACTTCAATGAGTTCAAAAGGTCACGTCCGTGCATTATGATTGGTAGATTTCGATCCATTTTGTTTGTTTCTTTTTGACATGGTTTGTTTCTTTTTGACATGGCTTTCTTATTAATTCTGATTGACGGCAGCGAATAACGCAACCGTTGGTGGAGATTTGAATTTGAAATTCCGCATGTTATTGAAAGGCGCAGTAACGTGACTGGAGCCCATCTCCCCTTAGTCCTCTCTTGTCGCGCGTTTTTATTAAAAGGTCAACAAAAGCTGAGGTCACAGAAAACATACTTTATATTATTAGACGATTTATCGAAATGGCAGCCTTCACAGTACAAATAACAGATGAAGAGCTTAAAGCGAAATGGGTAAGTATTCTGATTGAAATTTATATTTCATATAATTCTGCAATAATTACATTGTGCTGATTTGCGGATATTTCTGCCGAAAAATCGAAGCTGTGCGGTGCTCGACAAAGATCCCAAGAGACAGCTTCTCTTTCGACCGATGAAAACTGCATTTTATATTGTCAAAAATAAAAACCTTACAAAAGCGGGCAAATAATAAAAAATCTGAAGGCAGAAAAAATATTTTCAAGGAACAACGTTGCTAAAAAATTCGAGTTGCGTCTTAAATAAGGTGAAACGAAGTTAAATCGGTTAAAATATATGAAATAATAATTGATCAAGAATAGCGACTGTCCCGGAAAGCCTTCTCGCTGAAATAGCGACTGGAGATGTGCTTGAAATGCAGCAAGATACAACAGATCGGCAGTAACATGTTAACTAACATGTTCCAACTGACCTTAAATTTGGTTTAACAGGAAATATATCATAACGAATCTCTTGAATTGCGTAAATTCCGTGTTTGTCGCGTGACATGATCGAGTATATTGTTTTTATTGTTATACCAATTTGTTGCAGTGAACGCGAGGGAGACAAACGATTGCTAAAGAAGGCGATTTATCCGCAGAAATCATGTTAATATATGTGTATTCTTAACCACTCGATTTCTACATACTTCTCTGAGAGATATGATATTAAATGCTTTGAGTTTGTGTCTTTAAGATTTATATATATATATATTCGCCGACACTCTATACCCTCAAACAAACGCTTCAAACGTTTATCATCATGTCTCCATCGTTTGCATACTGAGTAGCGGAAACAAATGTTATGTACTCGATCGTAAATATATTCCGGGTAAAAGTTCCAGTATGGCCGCCAAATTTTATTAAAATTTCTGCGCCTAGAATTATGAAAATTTAATGATAAAATTGTCACTCAAACAACCGGTTTCTTTGAGACAATTTTTTGACTAACGATTTTGAATATTATTTTCTGTTAATATATAATGCTCAAAATATTATGTGCCATCGATTTGTCTAAATTAAAATTAAAATCTTTAAATTTGTTTTGGGTAAACGTCACGTCACACTCTAAACTGGTTATATTTAATTTGAACAGAACTGGTTATGGTTAGGGACGGGTCAGGGAAAATGTTCTCAAGTTAATAAAAATACGTCATAAGCTAAGTCAATGAGTACATCAAATTAGTCGTTGCGTGACGGCGTTTTCATGCATGCGCATATATACGGGCCATACACTGACTAACTTTGTACTGTGAACGCTAACGAACATGGAGAATAAGTTATCATTCCGTCTTGCTACACCGCAAGATTTCGATGATGTTCAGGAAATGTCGAAGGGTATATACGAAGGACACGACTACTTGCCATTAAAATATCATCACTGGCTAAAACAAGAAAATATCATCGTCATGGTGGCTGTTATTGCTGGCAAGATAATTGGTTTAGAAGCGCAATTTGTTGTGGATGACGGAAAGACGGCAGTAAGTAGGGCAAGAAGAATTCATCTGGATTATCGAGGTCACAGTTATGGAACACGCCTCTCTGAGGCTTTGAGAAATCACGTTCGGCAGATTTTTCCAAATATTTGCCGAGAGAGATTAACCACTACGCTTCAGCGAGATGCTTCTCGCAATTACAAAGAGCTGCTCGTGCAACACATGCTGGCTTGCGACATAGATAATCGCACATTTCAGCTCGAAAATCTGCCCAGAACTGAACGAAAATTGGAATCGTGTACCCGGGAATATTTCGCCGATGTCGTTTTGTCTCCCCTCGTTGTCAAGAACTTGCTTCCATGCGAAACGCTCGTTATCGATTGGTTTCCATTCGAGACCGTCCGAGCAAATATCGATTACATGTTCGAAGATGGCGACGAGCTTTTCGTCGAGGAATGTTCCGAGGAACAGTTACCCGTTTCGCTGAGCCACGGGCGGTTTACGCCAAAGACGGAGTTTCAACTGTGGTCATGTATCATTTTCACACAAGATCCCGAGTTATTTAAGGCTCATTTGATGCAGCAAATCGTAAGAGCTGCGAGAGTTATTAAAGGTAGTTTCATATTCCTTTCTTTTCAGCCTAAAAGTATGGTAAACTTAGGAAAGGAACTTCTGTTTGATCAGGCAAAATTAACGGAGTGTGAACATTACAAGAAACATGAAGAACGGTTGATACTGTACGAAAAAGACTGGTGAAACATAACATACCGATTAAGAGCATTGATCAGCATTAGTTATTATTGTTATGGCAAGCGAAAAAAAAGGAAAATAAATAAATAAATGATTTCCTTGTACTAGTCATTGGACTGGAGACAGATAAACTGCTAGCTCAGATCGACAACATGCGCACGAGTTGTAATATGGCCACGCGAGGCGACACGCCACCCCACAAAACCTTTTGTTGTCACAGCTTTGAGCTTGTCCATCTCATAATATTGATCTTTGCTCTGTGACTCATTAAAATTCCAACTTGAGTGTCCCAGATGATGAGCTCAATTATAGCTTTTTACCCGTACTGTCTTGCCGTGCTATCATTCCTTTGTTTTGCTTTTTCAGTTTAAAATATAATGGCCTAATTTCCCCTCAACTTGAACTTGGAAAAAGGTGAAAAAAGGTTTTTCAAGGATACATCGGTCAAGCACGAGTACATTTTTAGGCGTCGCTGACTTTTCATGTACTTTCTAATATTACGTCACTATTGTCACGAAAAATGTAGCGAAGCTATTCTGCATTGCAAATTTTGTTTTCTGGTGCAGGGTGCATTATATAAATTACCATTTTCGTTCAGACGCCGAGGTTATAAGCTTGCGATCTGCGGTAGCAAACTTTTAAGAGACTCACAGCTCTTTTAATTTCAGGAAACAAAATGGTAAGCACTGCGTCGAAATCCTTTCTTTGATCCTTTGAAAATGGACATGTTTAGTTAATTTTTGTTATACAAATAACGTAAGGCAAGGTTACCAAAGTCGACCAACTTGCGTAGTTCATTTCGAGATGAAATAGACGAACAACTGTTTTAACAATGTATGTGGTCAGTCTTTCACCACTGTTTAAATAACTTCGATCATTTAGCTGTCAATTCAAGTTGAAATCGTTCTTGAATTTAAGATTTCGAGTTTCGTCGTTGCACACTTTATTCATATGACGGGTCGTTGATATCAAACATGCCGTACTGTTTGACATTTAGATTTTTCGATTTGTTACCACCAAGTAATTTTGACTGTGAAACTTTTGATCGAGTAATCTCACAGAGAGCGAGGCTAGAAAACTTACTAGCTGTCGTTGTAATATTTGCTTCGTAAAATTGTGCAAAGTGAAGCGAAAAATTCGCTCGAAAGTTCGAAATGAAAGGGCGTATGACGCTTTAAACCACCGCAGACGCTTAAAATATCTTCACATTCGTTTAGTATTATCGCTTTTCTTAGCGGTTTCAAGCTCTTCCTAGCAAAACACAGCAAAACTGCAATAAGGTAAATTGATTAAAATTTCTACTGAGTAAACTAAATTAATTTTGCCAAAATAAGGGAAGTCAACAAAACACTTAAAATATGGATAGATAAATGTTTACGCCAAGAAGTTGGGTTGGCATCGCCTGTCACGCCACAGTGCTTTTCAATAGTTTTAAAACTCCATCAAACTAATCGCTTTGTTTTGGCGTCAACAATGCTAGCGGAGCAGAAAAAACTAATCCGAAAGGTATGCACTTTGTATATTTGAAGAACAACATTTGCTACGGAAGAGGAAAAAATGAAATGCAGGGGAATTGTGCAAAACATAGGCAAGTAATGCGTACATAATGTGAGAAAAAAAATGCTTTGGTTAAAACATTTTGTCTAACATCTCCCTCAGTCTAAAAATAAATTCGGAATGTTAGTAATAGAACGCCCTTGCATTTGATATTAATTCATGGGTGGTTTGTTAATTATATTAATGTGAATAACAAGTAGATTTCGGCTTTTTAACACATTTGACATCAGAAGGGCAGAGCAATTTAACATGGTGTCTTATTAAAATGCAACCGTAGTTCACTCTTTTTAATTATAAATCTTAATACTGTGGTCTATTTAAAAGCAGTCAAATGTTGTTTTCAAAACGTAATTGCGTGTTCTATTAGACATTAGTTCTGATTCAATAAAGATCAAATAAAATTAGTCCCCACTAAACAAATGGGAAGAAAATAATGTAAGAATATAATTTGCAACTTTTTAGCGAAAAAGGCTGTAAGGCTTTCGTCTCAATTAACGCGGTTGCGCTTCCTTTTTATTCAGTCTTTATTCTTTGTATAGTTATTCTTACTAAACTTTTATGCATTGTAAAAACCATGTATGTATTTAATCTTCAAAATGGTTTTCATTAAAGCTTATTTATCACATCAATCAACTTTACTAAATAATTAAAAACATTACCGTATTACCTCATTACATTATGTTACCTTATTGTAATTTTAGTGTAGTTACTGTGTCTTTTATTAGTGGAGGATTTTTCCCTCTGCTAGATGACTTTTTAGACACATAAATAAAGTTATTATTATTATTATTATTATTATTATTATTATTATTATATTTTATTTTTCGTCATGGACTTGCAAGTGCAGAATTTTATTTTTAAATTGTTTTAAATGCGTATTTCCGTTTGACTTCAAAATTTTCGGCTATAGTCTTTGAATGGTTTTTCTATCGAAAAAAATGTATATATAGAGGTGTAATTCTTTTTAACTTTCATTTGTTTTTAGGTGTCAATTTGTAGTTGTTGTGAATTATTATTGCTATTTTTAATAAAGATATTTTCTATTTAAAAAATAGTATTATTATTATTATTATTATTATTATTATTATATGGGAACACAACACTGACATACTAAGTCAATGAGAAAAACTACACTGACAGACTCGCCTGAGGAGGACACTTATGATGCCGAAACAGTCGCAAGGATACAAATAGAAGACAAGAACGCACTACAGATCAGATCAGAACGGAAAAGACGAAACAACGACCATAATTATTACATAGAAATGGTAGTTTCTTGGTGTTGCGGATGGTGTGATCACCAAATGACGTAAAACAAAAGATTCAAAAGACACTGATCAATTCCCACACCACAACACAAAAGCTAACCAACAATGGCTTCCGCAACACCAAGAAACACCCAGAAAAATCGACTAGATGTTAATATATTCAGGAATTTGTTAAAGTGTTTTTATTTCAAAACACAAGTGAAGCTTTATTGAGATGAAAAACTAATGTTATCTCTTTTAGGCGAACTTCTCAGAGAAGGAAAAGAAACGTAAGTCACATCTAAAAGCTATGCATAAAAATACCGATTTAATTATAATTTTTTTATCAGCCTTGTGAATTTTCATTTGGGTGTATTAACTGTTAATTATTAATCAATTATTATTAAATGATTTTAATTAGAAAAATATGTGGAAAAACAACTGAGCATTCCACCAGAACTAAACTGAAAAAAGCGACTCGCCTGTCGGAGCTGCAAAATTAATTTAAAATTCTTACCTACATTTTTTTGTGGAAATCTTTTGTTGTTTTTTAAATCATAGAATCACGTTTGATTAAGGTTCTTGTAAATACTGCTGACAATGGCACATTAGGTATTAAGTCTGGCTCAATCGTTCTCGGGCGCTAACACTCATTCCCAAGTTCATGAATGATGCCCATTTTCCCCAACAGAGGAGCCTGTATGTAAATGGTCTGTGAAGGGGGCAGCTATTAAGTGGCAATCAGAAAGGGCATAGGGTAAGGTACTGGGTTGGAGTACTCAGTTTGGTAAGGGGGGGGGGAGGGGGGAGAGAAAGTTTTTTATGTCGCGTGAGATGGCGCAATAACAGACACCGGTGTCTTAAAGTTATTCGTTGTTTCTTTATTTATTTTGAATCAGATTTCCGCGAGGCTTTCGAACTTTTTGACCATGACGGAAGCGGTTTCATCACCACTGACGAGATTGGAGTTGTTATGAGGAGACTGGGGCAGAATCCTTCACCTCAGGAGCTGGATGACATGATCCGTGACGTTGATGCTGATGGTGAGTACGCGTGCGTTATCAGTAAACGACGAAAGCCAATTAGATTTCAGTTTTTACGTACATAGTACACTGGATTATACTGTACATGGTCAACCCTCTTAAAGTGGATACCCCTGTAATTAGGCGGACACCTCTCAAAAGCGCGCGGGCATCTGTGCTTGGTTGATCCAGGCCGAATTTCACTTGTTTGTCACTCTGTAACTAAACTCTCTACAAGGCGGACATCTCTATAAGGCGGACATCTTAAACTAGTCCCGAGGGTGTCCCGCTGTAGACAAAGTTCACTGTACATGTACTTCATTGCAATTCCGCCGAGTTGATTTCTTGCAGCAACTGATCTCCTTCCCTCGCTTTACAGGTAGTGGACATATCGACTTTAACGAGTTCCTTGTTATGATGTCCCATACAAAAGAAAAGAGCGGCCAGGCGGAGCTGCGCCAAGCTTTCAGGTTGTTTGACTCTGATGGCGACGGGTTCGTCACATTTGAAGATCTGAAGAGGGTGATGAGAAACTGCGGAGAGAGCCTGGCTGACTCAGAACTCAAAGATATGTTCACCAAGGCCGATGTTAATAGGGATAATCTTGTTGACTTGAAGGGTAAACATAATAATGGTATTTCTAAAGCGGTTAAACTATAAAATATTCCAAAGCGCTAACTATTTACAACATACGTGTTGTCGTTATATATGAATAAAAATGTAAATAACGATTAAAAATGCTATTAGGAAAATACTTTTGAATTAAATACTGAATTAAAATTTAAAATTACAATGCTAATTGTACGGCGGGAAATAAGACTTGTAACAATTTAAAATCAGTGTATAGATCCAAAATAAGCAACATTAAAGGTAGCTATAAAATTAGACTATGAAATATAAGCATTTTTGCATCGGGATGTGCTGTGGGAGGTAGTTTCATAGGGTGGGCCGGCCTTAGCAAAAGCACGACCACCAAAAGTCTTCCGATGCGTCGTTGGTACAACAAGGAGATCTTGTTGGCAGATTTCAGTGAGTAGCGGCAATTGGCTTTGAGACTTCAGGAGTTTACAAATGTATTGAGGTACTTGAAGATCATCGTTTCGTAGATATCGCCTCAGTTCAACTCGCGAGACCTTGTCGAATGTATTTCTTTCAACCTCTGCGCGTATACGCGCGTCTGTCAGTGAAGGATAGTAGTATAGGTTTTGTGAATGAGAGATCATTGTGGTCTGGCTCAAACTCAATAAGTTACTCAAGTCATTAACCCGACTTAAACGACTAAATCCGTCCTTTCTTAAACTCGATTGTCTTAATTCATTAAGATCTCTTCCCGGGTCCGTCCCTTAACTAGTTACATTTAATTGGTCGACGACACGGATACTAATTAATGAAGAACTATTACTAAGATACTAATAAATAACTTGTTTCTGTTTTACCGCAGAGTTTACAAGGATTGTCAGCAGTGATTAGAATGGCATTATATCCGACAATTTTGAATAAGCGCGTTGGTCTACCACGCCCAAGTTAATCGATGTTGCATATCGTTCACATGAATGCACGTTCTGTATACTCACTTTCGTAGCTGTATTTAGTATTTTTGTAAATCAAACAACGTAGGCTAGGGTTGCTTCGTTGTTGATCTTGGCTACCAGAATGGTGTCAATTAATAAAAATTTTGCTTGTTGAAAACTTCACGATTCATTGAGTATGACTTCGAGTGGGAGGTAGTAACGGCGCCGATACGAAATCGTGTTTGTCTGAAACTAATGCTATGGATTCTGTCCATTTCTATCTTAGAAAGGGAATAGATATAAACAGCTTGAAATCATGTTCTGGTCTAAACGAGGACCTGCCTTAACCCTTGGATGTATAAGAACAGTTATAATCCCACCGTGATACAACGGGGGGAGGGAGGGGGTTTGGAATCAACCCCCTGGGTTTTTGCTGAAGTGCGGTATTTTAACCTCGTTTTATCTAATAGAATCCTAAATTTGTGAAAGCATGGATTACATCAGCTATTCGGAAAAAGCACGACGCGGGAAAAAGTTCAAAACGTTTTGGAACTGAGGCAAAATTAAAAGGGTTTGTATGGAGTCATCGGAGCATAAAGGTGCCAATATCTCACCTACTGGGCCTTCTAGTTCCAGATTGCTCCTTATTTTTTTTAAGATTTTTTTTTAATCCGACCGACCGACCCAAAATTAGGAAACGCATTCGACGGTAAACGGAGAAAAAAAAGGGGACATCTTATTAACAATACCCACGATGAAACATTTTGCTTATATTAGAGAATCTGAAACACCTTTTGAATTAAACTTATGACGGGCATTTCTCAAATCACAAGGATTTTCTCAAACCTGTCTTTTATTTTCACAAATGAATGGGGTTAGTTTCTAGAGAAACTGTGGTGCTGCGTCGGTGGGGGGATGAAACACGAGAATTTAGTTTTATCGACTGAGTCGATAAGGTAAATTGACCGACCTTTGGCGGACCGACCTTTACCGACAAGAGGCTTTTCGGCAACTTTCTGACACCGCTTTCTATGCCAAAGTTGATAAAGATCTCACTTCTACCAACCAAAAAATTGTCAAAGAAACTATCCAAGACCTCATTACTAAACAACAATTACCAGTTACCGCCAACAATCTCATCATCACTACTCCTAGAACCTCACGCGTTTATTTCAAACCTAAAATTCATAAACCAAACAATCCGGGCCGACCCATTGTTTCCGCTTGTAGCTGTCCTACCGAACTAATTTCTAGCTATTTAGACAAAATCATGGCCCCCATTGTCAAATCACTACCCTCGTACATTAAGGACACCAATCACGCACTCGAAATTTTCCGGGATTTCAGTTTTGCCAGCGAAAACAAATTAATTTTCACTATGGACATTACCTCTTTATATACCGTCATCCCCAATGACGAAGGACTTCAAGCACTAAAATATTTTTTCGACCAGCGCTCCATTCAAAACCCAAGCTCAGAAACACTGCTCCGCTTAGCCGAATTAGTTTTGACACTTAACTGTTTTTCATTTTCCCAAAACTACTACAAACAAGTAAATGGAGTCGCCATGGGCACCAAAATGGGACCAAGCTACGCTAACCTTTTTGTAGGCCACATCGAAGACAAATTTTTTAATCAGTACCACGGAACCAAACCCGAACTCTACGGCCGCTACATCGATGATTGCATTGGCGCTACCTCTTCCAGTAAAGAGGAACTTAATCAATTCATAACTTCTGTCAATACTTTTCATCCAGCTCTAAAATATACCTGGGAAATTTCCGAAACCTCAGTCGCTTTTCTTGACATTAATATTTCAATCAACGGTAACAGTTTATCCACAAGTGTGCACTACAAACCTACAGATTCCCACAGTTATCTGTTACATTCATCCTCACATCCATCGCACGTTAAAAACGCCATTCCGTATTCTCAATTTCTCAGACTTCGACGTCTATGTAGTGATGACTCTGATTTTTCCAACAAATCAGAAGAAATGTGCCAGTTTTTCAAGAAACGTGGGTACCCTGACTCTGTTGTTAATACGGGCCAACAACGTGCACAACAGATCGACAGACAGTCAGCACTACAAACGCCACAGAAGGAAGAGAACGAGAGAATTCCATTCACCCTCACTTTCCACCCACACAACAACACAGTCAAAAGCATCATTTTAAAAAATTTCAAATTACTCCAAAACGACCCCGAAACTGGCAGAATTTTTTCACAACCCCCACTAATTTCATTCAAACGTGACAAAAACATAGGCAACTTTCTAGTTACGAGCGCACTGAAATCTGACGATGTACCGGGAACTTTCAAATGCACACGCACACGATGTAACACTTGTCCTTTCATTCACAACGCGGACAAAATAACAGGACCCAAACGATCTATTAAAATCACTGATCGTTTTACATGCACCTCCGTAAATGTTATCTACTGCATTACATGTACTTTTTGCAAAAAGATATACATTGGCGAAACAGGGAGGAGACTGGGCGACTGTTTTCGTGAACATCTCCGAGACGTTGAAAAAAATGACAAAGACGCATCCAAACCAGTCGCGCGCCATTTTAATCTTACTAACCATTCTAAACAACACATGACAATCTGCGGCCTTTCCCTACACCAGGGTAACACAGAAAGCCGTAAAAACCTAGAACAAAAAATCATCTTTCAAATCGGCACTCTCAAACCCCACGGAATCAACGAACGCTTTTCATTCAACTAATCTACATTTGTTTTTCACGTCACCAAATTTCCACCAATAGCGTAGCTCCACCGCTTACTATATAAAACCACACACTACCCACAATTCCTTGATTCGCTCCGACGAAGGGCTAGCGCTCGAAACGTCAGCTATTTGAATCTTTTTACGGTGGTCAATTTACCTTATCGACTCAGTCGATAAAACTAAATTCTCGTGTTTTATTTTCACAACCGCGTTTTTACATTTGAGGTATACCTGTTCCAAATCTTCGCAAACTTTATTCTCAAAATGGCTGACAGTGGCGAACACTAGGCTTTATCTTTCAAATTTATTGATTTATATTGATATATATATATAGAGCTGTCAATTGGTGACAGTCGTTAGGGTCACTGATCAAGGCTCTATTTCAACATTTCACGCCTTGTAAGCAAAGCTCTGGTCGGTCTGTCTGATCCACTCAAGCGCGCTAAAACGGACTCCAGTTTTCCCTTGTAGAAAATGGTAAGTGATACTGATGCAGACGTCTGCAGTTTAGTTTGGCACAAAGAACTAATTGAATAGCTTGTAGTTTGAGTATATTATTTGCGTTTACAAGCTCTCTTTGCAATTTTTGTTCCACTTATGTTATTGATGATGCGGCTGTCGGGACAATTAATGAAATTGCATTACTTTTAACGCTACCGGTAAGGACAAAAACGGAGCGATCTGTGTTTGTTTCGCTGCAAAAAAACAAGTGACGCGTCTTGTGTCTTATATATTCTGTATCCAAGATATAACTGTTAATGAAAACTAGAATTTCAAAGAACATAACTTTTTACAATCTCGCCTCGGAAGACAACGACAACGTAGCAATCATTAAACGCAAAATCACGGAATAAAATTATGCCGCACAATGTAAACAGATTCTGATGTCTGTGCGGCGTACACTTTGTGTTGAATATTGTTTGGGCGTAAAAACTTTATAAAAGCGTCATATATGTGCCGTTCTGTTGATATTGTAGTTTTAGTTGAAGCTAGGTGGTGGAGAAAAGTCCTTTGAACAATGTTAAAAACTTAACTTTAGTAGATGTCTGTGGAATGTTACGATCTTTGAGAGACGGCCAGTAGGATGTTGTCTGTTTCCGAAAAATTGGACTTCGCAATAGACCACCACTCAAGAGAAGCTTTAAAGTTAAACAAAATATCATGTCCAATGCATTGGACAGAGTTTTGAGCATTTAGAACAATGGTTCATTAGGGGGGGGGGGGGGGGGGGGAATGCGATTTTTCAAGTGGTATCTTCAAAAACAAGTTATTTATCCTTTGCAATCGATATCGGTAAAACATAACTTTTTTTCTGTCTGCAGCCTAAGTGATGTCTAGAAAAAGAAAAGCTTGAAAATTTTACTGTTAAAGAAAACATCAGATTCTTAATGCACCAACATGCTAACAATAACTTTCAAAGCGAACGTGAGCGCGAATTAGTCACACGTTTATCCTTTTCGTGTGATCACGCGTCTCGCGTGGCTCGCGCGTCACGCTCGACTTTTTGTTAGCATGATAAGGCAACCTATTGTACGTTGCTCTCCTCCGTTTTTTCACCAATAAATGATCCTTATATTGTTCATTATATTACGTGATTTCTTATAATGTAACGCGCGCGAACGAAAATAAGTGTTAAGTTTTCGTGTGCATTCTCGTTTAATGGTTCCTATAAATAAAAAAGAGGGACCGAATGCGTAGTTTATATCACAGTTGACATCGACGGAATCGCCTACGGTAAATAATTTCCTATTCTTAGCTAACATCCCTCGTGCTACAGCAGAAAAATGGTGACTGCTCAGACACAATATTGCAATATTGAAACTTGGCCCGGGGGGGGGGGGGGGGCAGTCAAATTCGAATTAATAGAATCCGAGTAATATTCGTGACCTTCGCGAGCACAGGTCCAAATGCTCTACTATTTGCCAAAGAAGGAGCAGGGGTGGCGTAGTGGTGAGAGCACTGGCTTTCTACCAATGTGGCCCGGGTTCGATCCTCGGTTCCGGCGTCATTTGTGGGTTGAGTGTGTTGTTGGTTTTCTCCTTGCTCCAAGATGATCTGGAACGCACGTACATGTTTGAAGGCAGCTCCTAGCTGAGCTCTTAGGTGCTATGTGGGTAAATGAACTTGATTACGTTTATGTTTTTTAGGCTATTGGGACTGCGCTAGTCCAATTACATTGTGAATGCAATTCGTACCGATGTTTTCTTTCATTTATTCTCTCTTGTGGATTCATATCCGCTGTAGATCATTTCCTTCATGACCCTCCCTCCCTCCCCTTCCTTAACCCTTTCACTCCCAGAGTCAATTATGGAGACATGTAGTGTAGATCAAACTTTTGAGTCTGTTGACAGAATCCTATGGTGTCACCATTCAAATGAAACCTCTCCGGCAGTACTTTTGCATGGTACCATTTGTTCTAACTTTTGAGTCTGTGGACGAAATTCTATGGTGTGACCATTCAAATGAAACCTCTTCAGCAGTACTTGAATTTTGACGTTTGGGACTCTTGTGGTTAACTGACGTCTTGCTACTCTTTGAACGACAGTACAGATCTAAGTGACACTAAATGTAACGTGATCAATTAACCTTTCACACGATTTGTCTTATTATTAGGCTGATAAATTCACAGATGAACAAATTTCAGGTGAGTAGGTTTTTCCCACTAAGTAGTTTTTATCGCGTTTAGAGAATTCTGCTTATACTCGAAGAAAGCCTAAAAAGTGAATAAAATATTTCATTCAATTTTTACAGAGTACCGGGAGGCCTTTCAGCTGTTTGACAAAGATAGCGGTGGTACGATTAGTATAAAGGAACTAAAGCAGGTATTTGAAGCGTTAGGACAGAGCCCCACAGAGGAGGAAGTGCAGGGAATGATATCTGGGGTTGATAAAGACGGTGAGTATGGTTCAATATACCCAGGAGAAATATATTTAAATGGTATATCCGTGGGGTAATATCCCTGAGAAGCGGAACGGATTTTAGAAGAAAACCTAAATATATTTCACGTTCATTAATATTTGATTTTTTAAACGTGATTTTTAGATCTCTTCTGTAATGATCGTCGGTGATATGGATTAACATGCACTCAACAGGGCGCCCCCCCACCCCTCCCCCACCTCCTTCCACAAATTAATAACATTTGATAACAGGATCCTTGCAAAAAAAGTCGAGAAAGAAACAAACTTTTTCAATGTGAAAACGAGAAAAGGGAAGTTGGTGCTCTTTTACGTAGCCGACACTGCACTTCACGAATTTCTTCCTTCTGAACGGACATGCACATGCATATTGAATGCGTGTGTAACTGTCTTGAGTAATTGATATCCGACGATATGGACCCCCCTTCCTTCCCTCCCCCCCCCCCCCCCCCCCCCCCCCGCCCCACCTCGTTGCAAAAAGGCTGGGTATGCACCTACTTTATTTTGTTTCCTATATATATATATTACATTTTTCTACGCAGGAAGTGGTGAGATTGACTTTGACGAGTTTTTGCAGTTAATGGCTTCCAAGCAAGCCAACATGACCATGGAAGACGAGTTAAGAGGCGCATTTAATGTGTTTGATAAAGATGGTAGTGGCTACATCTCCTTCGATGAACTCAAACAGGTTCGTTAATTTGAAAATATTATTTTATCATGCGAGAAAAAGCGCGCTCTGATTGGTCCGCTGAGCTAGGCTATCAGCAGTTATAACCAACCGATTTATTTCCACGGGCGTCACGTGGTACAAAGTCGGACGAAGCATACGAGACAATCAGACACCATCCGGATTCAATACTCATCTCAAAACAATGTCCGTTTTTTAATCATAAAGACGCATCGTCAGACGTGCGTCTAGTTATGCATCTTTCAGTTCGTTGCACGTTATTAAGACGGGCATAGGACGATTATGTACAATTCACATATAGTCAGAACAATTATAACAACGGTTATTAGAAAGGGGGCGCTTATTAACGAAACGACACTCAAGGGGGGAGGGGCGCTTATTAGAATGGAGGCGTTTATTAGATGGAGAGCGCTTATTCGAATCATTGCACTAGCTGCTTTAATGTAGCCGTAGGTGGATTTACAATCAACTCCTACCGTGCCGAGATTGGATATGGTCGGAAACATTCAAAATGGTGGCAAAACCTTGAAAAGATTCGGCGAAATTCCATTATCATGGCGCAGTGTCGATGACGCAAAACAAATCTTGTATTGGATATTTTCAGGTTATGACGAATCTTGGTCAGCAACTGACAGACGAGGAAATTGACGAAATGATGAAGGAGGCTGATTGTGATTCAGACGGCCAAGTCAGTTTTGAAGGTAAGCTTTCTAAAGTGCAATCTCCCCACAGTTAAACCTCTTTGCCCAAGCGGGCAACATTTGGACAAAATGTTACTGACCGTTTATATGGCCGGGTAGCCGTTATAGGGAGGTATGGGTGTACCATGTCACTCGTTACTGTGACGAAGTGACCTTGCTTTTTTTAGGCTGATAAGAAGTATGTTTTCTTGTTATTACCCATTGCTATGACAAGTACGTTTTTAAAACAGATGTAAGGTTTCTTCTTACAAAAATCTCCCTCCAAGATTGTTCTCAACGATTCGTTTCTTTAAACGGAATAAATCGTATCAGCTGTTCTCGTAGCGTATTTGGTGCGGTTACGCATGCACTGCACACTGGACTGGACCGTTTGAGGGCGTAACCGTGTCGTTTGAATAGCTAGAGTGGAGCGTTGCAGTTTAATATACATAAACACGTATAAACACGGTCTTTTTCTAGGCAAAAGTTATTAAAAATCGACTCCGTGTAACAATGCTTTTTACACTTGTTTCTATTTTATGTTTCTAACTCATACATATAATTTATATAGAGCGGTTTTCAATTGATTGTCGAAAGTAATTTAGCTTTGGTTTTGCCAGTTACTACGCTTTTGTGATTGACTAAAAAATTCTTGCGCCACTTTCTCGACCAATCAGAAGTAAAACCAAAAGCATTGGTGACTTGCTCGCACGGGTTTTCCCGCGCTTGGCGCCGGCTGCATGTTTTTTGCTATGAGTCCTGATTGGTTCATTGAATTGTAACTTTGTTATGATTGGTCAGAGTGATAACTTTGGTAGTCAATTGAAAACTACGCAATGTCAGAAATCACTGTGAACAGGTTAATAAACCCTGCGTATTTTCATTTCAGAGTTTGTGCAGATGATGAGCAACATCTTTTCATAAGTGAACAATCAAATTCTCTTCAAATATTTACCTTAGTTTTCTATTCTGTTTTTACTATTGTTTAAAATATTAAACTTCGTTACAGTGCGTGTGTAGTCAAATTTTTGCTTGTTTTAATAGGGAAGATATCAATGACGTCACCAATTGTTATTAATGTGCCAACCAGAGCCTTATTGGCTGCCGAAACAAAGGGTTCTTTTGTTCCAGTGGCTGGCACATTTGAATAACAAAAAGAATGTTTGTAAACAGATATCATCCCTATAGTGTGATTTTTACTTCACGTTAATCATCCACTTATCAGATTTGTACTGAGTCGCAATATTTATTTGAATTTGGGCGAACGAGGACATTGCGATTGAATGCTGGTGAAAGAAGGAGCGCGTCGACAGGAAAGTTACTATCACCCCAAACTCAAACAAATAGTGTAATTAATCAGGGATTAATCAGTGAAGTGAAGGCCGCTTTATGATGCTTTTTCTGCTATAACCCTTTCAGCCATTCATCTGTCGACGAAATCCTATATGATGTGATCATTCAAATGAAACCTCTTCGGCAATTCTTTTGCATGATACTCTTTTGTGTTCAAGAATTTTTACAAATCAAATTTGGGGTTTTTCTAGAATTTTTACTTTGGCGCTCTTGGGAAATAAGGGGTTAACTCGCAAGATGCAAAAAATTAAAATTCAAGAAAAATGTTAACACATTTGTTAACAATTTCAGTTGCTGAGCGTCTGAAGTAAAAACTCATTTCATTTTCAGCAGCAGATTCTCGAGTTAAAACAGAATTTTGATATTGGCTAATGCTCTGAATCGATGCATAACGAGAATTTGTATGTTCATTTCTCAACAAATCATTTTGTTTCCTCTTTTATCCTTGAAATCTTGCAGAGAACTCGTAATAGCTGCGGAAACACTTGCCGCGTTTCGCTAAATGATAATAAGCCCCCCTCCTCTATTAAAGCCCCCTCAAACACGCTTGAAATATGGTCATCGCATCCCATCAAGGGAAGAACAAAGCAAGATGTATGATATTCAGTAATGTGCTATAGTGCTTGTTTTATTTCCTTCACAATTCTACAGCCATCATTTCAGTTACACATACAGTAATGTAGTTCTCTGCACTTTGTTTATCTATCATAATTGTAGATTTCGTTCGTTTTACCAACTAACATCATGCTGGCAAACAAGGAACTCACATATAAAGTGCACACATACAACGACCTCTAATAAAACGAGGTGAGAGACAGTTGATTGCTTTTCAATACAAAATGCATGGCTGTTGCCTAATGGGAGTCTGGTAGTCCTCAGTGCACGTCAGAAACTTCGGTGCCTAGGATTTTTGCAGAGGCACCAGCAACACAGGGATCCCAATTAGTTCGCAGCTTTGTGTTCTTGTGCTCCTGGCTCAGTCTCATGACCTCTGAAGTTTAAACGTTAACAAAAAGTTGCAATTTCTGTAGCTAGCGTCAAGCAGACTAACAGTCAGTTTAGTTCAAAGGGTCCACCATATTAGGTCATTGTTTATGGTTACATTGATTATTCATTGGTCAATTTTATAATTATTTTTTCTGAACTTTAGGAGTCAATCTGTTGAACGCATAAACTGACATTGTCATACATTGTAACTATGACTGTCTACAGTCTATTACACAGGCATGAGTAATTGGGCTTTGAAGTTTATCTAGAGTAATAGCAAGAGTCTGGGTGAGTTGCAAGGAAAAGAGAAAAGTTTCAATTTGAAATATCAATTGAAATAATATTATATCTAGCTACATTGCAGAATTTATCAATAATGAAATAATTATTATAGATACACTTTATAACTTAACTTGACTGATACAATTATAAATAACTTAATGTACAACTTACAAACAGTGCTATATATATACTGTTGCAAAGTTCTGGAAAATAAAGTAGAATAAAATGGTGCATGTCTTTGTCCTATAATATAAATATTCCATGCATTCCATTGAGAAGCAGTTTGGATTCGGAAAATGCAGTCACTTCACTTTGAAGTCATCATCTTCACAAACTCTATAATAAACAAAAAGATAAAAACGTCAGCTTAAGTAAAATCATTGAATGTTCTTGGACTGTTGCATAAACATGTCTGTACGCATTGCGTGCCTACAGTAAGCCGCCGCCTCTTCCCTCCTCCATCTCCATCACCCCAACAACCCCTCCCAAAACACACATCTGTAATATGCTCTCTCTCTTTTTGGAGTCTAATTCAGTAACAAAGTCCCTCTTTCCCATTTGAACCAACCCAGCTGGCTCCAAAAAGAATCCAAGCATCCTTTAAAAATCGTGTAAAACTACCATATCACTGAATTTTCTTACCTCATAATTGACTTGTCCCATCACCATCAATGTCGGCTTCTCTGATCATCTCATCTACTTCTTCATCTGTAAGTTTCTCTCCCAGATTTGTCATCACATGTCGCAATTCAGCAGCACTGATATAGCCATTTGCCGTCCTTGTCAAAAACAACGAAAAAGCCTCCCTGATTTTCCTCTTCAGTATCAGTATCTTTCATTTTTCTTGCCATCATAGTTAGAACTCTGGAAAATCAATCGTTCCATTACCTGTTTATGAGAAACCAAATACATACAATTAAGTAATATGATAAATATTTTAAGCACTTACTCAAACACTAACTCAACAATTTTGGTTCCATTACTGATTTCTTACCATCAGCATCAACTTCATTGATCATGTCCTGAAGTTTCTGCTTCTGTTGGGTTTTGTCCAAGAGATCTCATCACTGTTCCCAGCTCTTTTGTGGTGATCGTACCATCTCCATCCTTGTCAAAAAGCGAAAACGCTTCTTTGAATTCTGTAAAAAGGATGAAAATCAAAGGCTTCAAGAATTTTCATTGCTGACAGTCTGCACGTCTTCCAAATGGGCATTTTGGAGGAAGTGATAAAATTCCCCAATGCGAAGACAATGATGCAGTGAAAAAATGAAATTAGGATTTTCAGAAATTGAACTGTGACAGGGACGTAGCTTAAGCTAAGATTTTCAAAAGGAGAGTCAAACACCTAGGATACTTACCAGATTGTCATTGGTGGGGGGGGGGGGGGGGGGGGGGGGGGGGGGGGGGGGGGGGGGGGGGGGGGGGGGGGGGGGGGGGGGGGGGGGGGGGGGGGGGGGGGGGGGGGGGGGGGGGGGGGGGGGGGGGGGGGGGGGGGGGGGGGGGGGGGGGGGGGGGGGGGGGGGGGGGGGGGGGGGGGGGGGGGGGGGAGCGTGGGCACCCCAGGACCCCCCTAGCTACACCCATGTAAAATTAAAGTGTGTAGAAACCATAAAAAAATGTAGTTTAAATCCATACCTGCAATTTGTTCCTCAGTAAGTTGATCAGCCTGAAACAAAAAAGAGGTTTATGATATGCACTAAGATTGTCCTTATATCTATTTGAAATAGAAGTTCATATAATTTTATATTGACTGAAAATGTTACTTCTATAGATTACTACTAGACTGTTCCCAGAAATGAATATTGTAAGATGTATCTGCATGAAGACAGATACAGAAAAAAAATATATTAAATTAACAAATATATTTATTTAAATTTTATTTAAACAAATATTCAAAGAAAGAACTTCTCAACAGGATGTGTACTGGTAATCGAGAATCATAAATAAATTGCATTTTTTTAACACAAAATTGTATCGCAGACTAGATCTTCAATTTATCTTGCATGTATGCAAAAACTCTCTGGATGACAGCTTAAGTAGCTGCCCACGTTCGAGAGGACACTGCTCAGCCTGAATTCTACAGAGTTCAGTTATAGATAATTCAGTGAAATTCTGCCAGTCATGTGCTTTCTCATGTACAAATCCAAATATTGCATGCAGTCTGCACTGTTATTTATAAGAAACAGCAAACTATAAAGCACTTGTGGCAATCAACCATTGTACCTAATGTTATGGCTTTCATTTTCTAAATGTTCTTTGAATATATTATGAAAGATGTTATTTGTCATGGTTTTAATCATTTGTCTCACTATATAGTCACTAGTATGTGGATCGTGACATTTCAACCTATTAATCTCAGTGCTGGTCTTCACCAGGTGATGGTGTTGCATGGCTTAAAGTGTAGACCTGCCAAGTCTCACGCCTTAGGCGTGAGTCTCACGCCTGCGAGTCCAAAACTCCGATCTCACACCTACTCATGCCTATAGAGCAATTTCTCACGCCTGACTTACAGATTTGAGCTATCAGCCTCAACTGATTGCATGATCCAATTAAAAATATAGTTACGTTCATGAAAATATGGCACTTTTTTGTAGCTTTTTATCGTTCTGAACATTACAATTACAGGGGCGGATCCAGGATTTTTCTTAGGAGGGGGTGCACCTCTAAGGAATGACGTAACTGAAGGGTGACGTAAACAAATTTTAAAAGCGAACAACGCAGACTAGGTCATCTCAGGGGGGGTGCGCACCCCCTGCACCCTCCCCCTAGATCCGCCCCTGAATTACAGAGGTCTGAGGTCCATGGAAACTTCCGAATTCTTTGGAACATCTTCGGACAACGTCGGACATCTTCAGAGTAGATCGGGTTCTCTTCAGATTTGGTCGGGTCGCCTTCGGAAATCCTGACACTCCCACGAAAAAATTATCACGCCAATCACTCGGAAAAAGTTGGCAGGTATAAAAGTGCATCATTCAGTTTGAACATAGATTTCCTTTTAACACATAATAGCAGCTTATTGCCTTTTGGATATGTTTTATTTTTTACCTATGATGATTGTTAAGTACTAATTCCTAATATCAATGTATCAGAACCTTGATGATGGCACTGACTTTCAAGAATATAAATTCATGAGCAGTACAATTTTCATGTGATTATTATTCCAAAGTGGAAGTTTAAGAAATATTTTTAATTGTTTTGCAGGAGTTCCAATTAATATTCATGAGCCCTTAACTTGCCGAAACACAACATCAAAATTGATGCTAAATTATAAGCTTACTTAACAGCTGCAAGTCAATTTAAATTGGTTTCTGAAGTTATGCTTTGTTATGATTTTTTCATGGGAGCAGTTATGCTTTGTTATGTTTTATTGAAGCAATTACGCTTTGTTTTGTTTTCAGCCTGCAGTGCCAGCTCTTGAATAACTATGCTCTATTATTAAAGAAATTCCTCATTCTATGAGCTTTAATGCAAAATTTTCTATTTTGATCAGGGGGGGGGGGGGGATAACATTAAAAATACAAATATATTTTCTTATACATTCTCAAGTTTGTCTATTATATTTTAGCAGAATATTAAGGGGGAAAGTTAATCAAGAACAATCACTTCAAATTACTTTTATATACAGCCATAAGTCTGCGTATGTTTTCGTTCACCGAGGACGAAAATAAAACTTTTAGAGAACTGGAAAATGTTTACCTGGTTTAGCTTTTGTATACGGAAGTTTAAACTTTACTGCATTTTGAAAATTCGAAGCTTCGATCGATTGAATTAAACGGCCGGACTACAAAGATTGTCTGCTGTCAACATAATCAATATTCACCACTAAATAATACATAACTTTCAAAAAGAATTACAGTTTAGGCTTTTAAAATAGGGATTCAGTGTATATATCATGCTCAACTCTCCACGGCGACACGATTAAGTCTTATTTCCCTTCGTTTTAAACTCAGTTGTGGTATTTTAGTAACCACAAAAGCATTCGACAAACGAAAGTGACAAATGACAGTAAATACTCGTTCCGCATCGAGGATATTCTACAAAAAGGTGGGCGTATAAATATTTGAACGTGGTTAAAATTAACTTCGATGTAGACACTTGCGACGAAAATAAAACTACCTCTGGTCTTCGAAATAGTAAATCTTAACCGACGCGATCCATAGATATAGATGGAGAGAAAGATAAATATACGTAAAGAAACTTACCATTTTCAATCAATATTCTCAACCTGTCAAATGATTACAAACCAAGCAATGATTTCTGAAAATCGAAAAACAGTAATTTATAGTGTATCGGCCTTCTGATAGGCTCTTTAGAAACAATAGATGACCTTATTAGGATTCACATCACAAAAAATGCGTCGTCTTGCGTCGATGCCGTCACTGCGGCAAAATATTATATTTTCCTTTTATTTGTTTTTCATTTTTTCCTGCTAGAGATTTGTTTAAACTATAATCCACCAAAATGCATGCAACATTTATAATTTGGGCAAAAAAAAACATACCTTATGTTATTCTACAAGCACTTTTTTTAAACATGCGCTTAGAAAACTCAAAATCGACCGCACGCGTGACGCGCCTTAAAAAATACCCACGCGTGACTAAATCAACGTGACACGCGCCTCCTATCTTACGCACACGACACTCCCGCACATGTTTTTGTTTGTCCTTGGAACAAAGGACTTCGTACTCAAGGGGAATCATGGGTAATCACGGCAAACATGCCGCCCAATACAGTGTTTGTATGGAAATCTAGTGCCAAATAATTTCGGTGAAATTTAAATTGTCTAATATTTTGTTTTCCATGCATTTGTTAATGAAGTCCACGGAAAAATTCGATAGTGTAGCAGTTCTTTTGTTTATTAAAGGCGTTGCGGCTGCTTCCGGGTTGTGCCTAAATCATACTGTCCAGAAGGACGTCGGACACCTTATTGAGACTTATATAACGTAATGTCGACACTTAGAATTCTATTTTCAATAAATTTTTAAGTGCAAAAAAGAAAATCTAAAATCCCCACTCAGGATTGAACCTGTCACCTCAGCTAGGCTTAGGCCTTACATATAGCCTACCGTACCACTGTACCACCTAGCTTCTCGGGTTGTTTAGTCCTAAATTAAACTATATATAAACTGCTACCCCCAACCTCAACTGAAAGCTAACCAGTTACTCCGTTATATAAGTCTCAATAAGGTGTCCGACGTCCTTCTGGACGGTATGATTTGGGCTTGACCCTGCTTCTGTTTTTAGGGTTAGCAGCCATTGTTTATGTTGTTTGTTGTATTGTCCTCTCGAAGGGTATCGAACCAATGATGTGGCACCTTAATTACGAGACCTGCTACATCGCCCGAAAAATTTACAGACAAATGTATTGAAAAAAAAAAAAAAAAAAAAAAAAAAAGAACATAAAGCCGAAAGTGCGCGCGCTGTGTTAAGCGTCAAATTAATTTGTATTTTTGTTTTCACAAAGTTTATCCTAACTTATAGACAATGGTATTGAAAATCCGTGCGTAAACGGCGACGCTAGTTATACCAATCCGATTGGCGACGGTACGGAGTTTACCAGATGTTTTCTCCAAAGGGAATGTGACGGATCTCCCCTCTTCTAGATCCTTCAACAACAATTTAATCTACAAACTACATTCCTGCCTTTGTCTTGTAAAAAAATAAGACTCGAATGACCGCAAACGTTTTACATTCTCAGTCTATTTTCACTCAGCCCTCTCTAACTCCTTATTCACATATTTTGCAGTGTATGACCTGCTACATTTCTATTACGCGATTACAAAAACCTCCGTTTTCAAATTTTGGCTTGTATTCGTGTTGTTCTTTTCCCTCCAACAGTTACCACATGTAAATCTGTACAGTGTGGAGCTGGCGCTTAAAGGTGTGCATGCGCGCACACGCCTTGGCAGTAAAAGGCCCCTGAAAACGGCTTTCGGGTCATACAGGGGTCTGACGGCTATGCCATGCTGATGAGTCCTAACAAGGACGAAACAGCTGTCCATGGCTGCCACTGCCAGGGTGATATGGCGCGTGCGTAAGGTATTGGCCATACCGCGAGGATATGTCGTGTGACACATTGCTTTCAGAAAAACAGAGGTGTCCCTTTGATAGAGGTGATAAATAAAAGATTGTATAAGGATAAGCGTTTTGCCGACCGGGACCAGGAGAAGTGTCCCCTTAATGGAGGTGTCCCTTTAATAGAGGTGATAATAACAAAGATTATATGATCGTTTTGCCGACCGGTTTTTTTGAAATTAATGCATGGAGGTGTCTCCTTAATGGAGGTATTACTTTGATGGAGGTCGGTGTTGCCTTAATGGAGGTGTCCCAAAGTAAACTGAGTTATACAATTTTATGGTGCTAAAATTTAAAAAGGTGATAACAAATATATTCCGCAAGACGGTTGTTTTGCAGGGTAAAGTACACTGTTAAATAATAATAAAGTCATCTAATCTGCTTGTCAAGTTTACGGGTGGTAAATATTCAGGTGTATAACATGTACTTTATTCAAATATATTGGCGAAACGGCCGGGAGGAGACTAGGCGACTGTGAATGTCTACGTACGAGACGAAGAAAGAAATGACAAAGATGCAGCTTAGCTTACCCGGTCGCTCGATACTTTAATTTCCCCAATCGTTCTAAAGAACACATGGAGATCTGCGGCCTTTTCCTATACCAGGGTGACACGGAAAGCCACTTAGAATTTAGTCCACTAGACTGGTAGCACTCCTTCTCTAGATAGACGAGCGGGCGAGCAAATACGCAATCGGCGATTCACCGAACGAGCGAAGCTCGCCCGCGCCGAAATGACTAATTCCAAATTTGGCACACAGTCTAGTAGTCCACTGACTTTAACTTAGACTAGTTACGGCTTTTTATTTTCCGTTTTTTGTTAGACGTTGAAGTCCAGTGTATAGTTAATTCTATTTAAGGGGTGGACATTATTAATTAAAGCACCTCAGCTATTCAAAGAATATAGTAAATCATATATATTAACTACGAGGTGCTGGATAAAGAGAAAAAATATATATCTTTAGTAAGCTCAAGCCATTTTGCAATCAATAGTTTGCGATTTGTCAAGTGTTGCAACTAAAATACAAAAACGCAAGGGGTCATTGCGAAGTTCTGATTGGCTCTTTAGAAACAATAGACGGCCTTATTAGGACTCAAAACACATAAAATGCGTCGCTTTGCGTCGACCACGCCCGACCGTGAAAAATAACTCCATGCATATTATGTATTACGGGAAAACTCTTGGAGTTCCTAATTTAGCTTGTTTTCACCAGACACCAAAAATATTATCAAACAATTTTTATTTGGTAAATTTACATTCAAATGCTTCGGGGAGTATGCTTCTGCAGGTTTCCCTTAGAATGTGAACTCTACGTAACGCATAGAGGTGTAGTATGCACATAAATGACCAAAACTCTATCTGTACTCGGTCCAAAACCCCTTTCCCCTGTGCGTCATAAATATAATAGTGGATATTTTAAAGATCCTGTAGCCGAATTTTTCTCTGTTGGGTTCCGGACAGGGAAATGTTCGGGCTCCGGGCTCCACAGAAACATTTCAGGGCGGAAGAGCCCCACTTGGCTACCTGCATGTAAAAAGGTACGGCTCTTTGAAAATTCCCGGCACAAATAACAGACGTGTTTGATACAAAAAAAAAAACGTGGAAATATTGATTTAAAATGAGCCCACATTGGTTACCGTGTTTCTTTGGGGTAAAAGTCAAAATTGCAGTTAAGAGAGAGTTTTGTGACGGCTAATTTAAGACTGGTAAAACCCTGGGCGAGGGATGGCTTTCTGTCGAAAATGTCACGACAAGAACACAAACAGTCCGCGAGCGCAGTGTTTTTATTCATTTAATTTTGCACATGAAATCGTTATACTGATGTCACGGTATTGCCATAGGTGTTTTTTTCTGTTATCAACTGCTGCATATTAAAAAATTAACATTATAAGTGGATATTTTTAATAACTTCAGTCCACCAGATTATACAGTATTACAAATAATTTAAAGAAAAACTAACTATCATACAGTGTTTATATTAGTATGATCATGCAACCACGTGCATACCGACCTATCATTAACTAAGTAAAAGCCAAATCCTATAATAACATAAACTCCTGCCTCTTGGATTAGAGAAAACAGAAAACGAAGGCCTCTCTTCAATTCATTAACTTCACAAACTCTGCAATATATAAAAAACAACACAGTATTAGTAACGATAACAATTGATTTTTTACAGTTCGCACTGCTGGAAGGACCGCCTGCAAATGGGACTGAGTACAGTGGGTTATGATCATCCTATATGACGATGGGGGAAGGGGAAGTATTCCCTCCCTCCCTCCCTCCCTCCCTCCCTCCCCTCCCTCCCCCCTCCCTCCCTCCCTCAGGAGAAGGCTGTTTCAACTACTTCTGACACTGATTATAACTGATTGAAATGGCCACACTTCCATAGTGGATACGAATCAATATCAGACCACTTTTACATATTCCCAATATACTACGAATGAAAAATTGACCTTCAAAACTGATTTTTCCATCTTTGTTCAGATCCGCTTTTTTCATCATTGCATCTATTTCTTCATCCGTTTGATTTTTCCCCAGCGTACTTGATACTTCTTTCAGTTCAGCAGCGCTGATATATCCACTGTTGTCTTTGTCAAAAACCTTGAAGGCATCCCTGATTCTTTCTGCCATCATAGCAACAAACTCTTCGAATTCAATTGTTCCGGTACCTATTGCAAAACAGGACCACATATAAGCGGCCAGAATACTGTGAACTAATTTAGCTAACAAACAAGTTTCTACTCAAAAACAACCCACGTGGTGCTTTACCGTCAGTATCAACTTCGTCGATCATATCCTGAAGTTCCTTTTCTGTTAGGTTTTCTCCAAGAGTTGTCATGACTGTTCCCAGCTCTTTTGTAGTGATCTTACCATTTCCATCCTTGTCGAAAACCGAGAACGCTTCTTTAAATCCAGCAATTTGTTCTTCAGTAAATAGACCAGCCTTGAACAAAAAACGAGAAAATAATTCAGATGAAGCTAATACCAGGAATAATATATAAATTAAAAAACAACATTTGCTATTTCGTTGACTAAAAGGCTGATCAAACAGTACCGCATTTTTGGCAATAGCCGGCTGAAGAACCGCATTTGCACACCTTACAGTGTGCGCGCCAGAATTTCCAACCCTAAACCTGTTGACTTGATTAAGAAAGAGGTAAGAAAGATCGGGAGACGTGCTGAACATAACATCTGTCTTATTTCATGACAATGCAAGTCGCGTGTCATATATGAACCGTAATCTTAAGCGCGAAGCGCGAGAAACGATCGAGCGCGGAGCGCGAGTCATGTTGAGGAAAGGGAAAGAAAAAATACAAAGGCGCGTACCTCGCGCGCCGCGCTCGTTGCTCGCCCTCCGCGCACTCCAAAGGTGCATGTTTTGCAGGCTTCTAACCTAACTCAGAGCGTCTGGCCGGTGGGCGAAAGGTCCTGTGTTTGATTCTCGTTGGGGACTCTTAGTCCCTTGCTCGTGACATGCTAAATATTACATCTTTTCTACAAATTCAACAGTTTATCAAAAGAAACACAAAAAAGGAAACGAAACGATTTAATTATATTCAGATGAGCTTAATCATGAAAAATGATTTTACGTTATAAAAACGCCTGTCTATGTTTGTTCGGTGTTCACTGTTGCGTTCTATTTTGTTTCATTCAACACTAGCTTGTTGCATCCACCAGGAAAAGTGTATCTCAACTGAAGCTTTGATCGTATGCTAGTCAAATCATTCAATCTTTCATAAAGTGAGGCACGTGTAAACATGGCGCAGCATGACAAAGTTTCTTTCTGTTTAGCGTTGACACCAAAAATTATTCACTACTCTTATTATAACTTTTTACTTTTATTAATAATAAATAACTGCAACAGGTATAATGATTTACACATGAATTCGTGGCATGGCTAAGCATTATCTACGGCAACGCAAGTAGATTCTCTCCGGTTTATATAAAAGCTGATTTAAAAAAAAATCCACCTGAGATTTGGCCGTTTAATAGATACGAGCGAAATTCTGTAGAGACGCGTATAACGTCTCAGTAGATTATGTCGCCTGGTGAAAAAACAGCACCCCGCGTTAGCTATATAAGAATGCGAATCACCGTGGCCCGGCTTGCATAAAGACACCCGCGCCGTTTCTGCAGTAAGAGCCGGCTGAACGCAACTAAAAGTTTAAGACATCTTTAACATGCAGGTTCTTAAAACCCCGGTGTAAAAACACAGTAAGCCAGGTCCTGGCACTATTTTTAGATATTCAAGGGAAAACAGTCTAACGAATAAGACGTTTTCAGATTTCAGACACACCTAGATATGTGTTTTTATCAGCGCGTCTCTCTTATTTATATTTCTTTGCTCGATCGACGTTGAAGTTATCTTGAAACGACTATTCACAATAAAAGCACCGAATCAGTGACATTTTAGCGTCCACAAACACTGCAAGCGATCATCATTAGCACTATCTCGAAGTTTAGCAGAGATGTAAAGTGACAATTATCAAATTATTGTTGATGCTACAAATGAAGTGGTGGACATTGATATTACGAAAGCACCTTACAGAGTTATCCAACTAAAGTATAATAAATCACATATTACCTATGCAAGCGGTGCATGGTTGAACTGAAATAAATTTATGTATATAAGCTACGGAAACTTACCATTTTGCCGTCACTATTAAATATATTTTGCACTCTGTCAAATAATTTCAAATGCCTGCAACCACGAAAATGTTATTTAATATTATTTTAAATAACGATTTTTAACATTTATAGGCACAAATAAATTATGGCGAAGATCTGATTGGCTCTTTAGAAACAAAAGAATGGCCGTTTTAGGATTAACCTCGTACTAAATGCGTCGTTTTGCGTCCACCACGCCCTGCTGTGTAAAAATAATGATCGTTTTATAATCAACATGTAATTAAATATTAATTTGAATCATAGACCACCAGCTAATGACTACATACCGGCTAACATCATGTCTATTCATTGGAATTCTATTCTGAATATTATAAATATTATTTATTATCATATTCGTTATAGAGTGTTTTCACTCACGTGATCTGCAACTATGCTAATTTATTTGAACAAAACAAAGTGTTTGCATTAGAAAAGAGTTCAATCCCCACAGGATTAGCTTGGGAAACCAATATGGCCTCCGTTTTATTGTTTTGGGACACCAACATGGCCGCCGTGACGTCATGTGAAAACACTCCATTCCAAACTTCAATATTAAGTTTGAGCATTTATAACTGAATAATGAAGATGGAAAAAAAGAGAGAGAAAAAATTGTCAATTTAATCTAAAGTTTCATTTTTTTTAACACACAGGAAAAGAAAAGAGAAAATTGAAATCAAGAGCTAGATTTCAGCACAGTAATTCAAAATTCATAAGTTTACTAAGACAAAAACCGAGCGAGGAGCCAGCGTTTATTGTAATGGTGTAGTGAAAACGAGATTATTTTTGAAAACATCGTTTCATGCTCTGGCATTTTGCTTCCATTTTGAGATGAACTTTACAAATTTAAAGCTTCGATATGCATGCCAAGTCAATTTTATCTTGCAGACATAAATGGGACATGAAAATAGTTCGCATCCTGATAAACTTTGCGCGTTCACTTTAGCACGAAAGGATATCCATCTCTAAATAATTAATGACTTCAACAGGTAAAATAATCACTTACACAATAATTTATTTGAAGGTTAGGTCTAGACTATAGATATACTGATAGATACACAAGTCAGGTTTTTCTCAGGATATAAGTACTGTGGGATATGGAAGAAGCAACCGATTTTTTTTCTTCTAAACATATCGAAAAGCCCGGCTAACACGACGAAACATTTTTGGGCACGGCACCCCTACATTTTGGCAAGCGGGCCAATAATTTATGGCACGGGCACTCTTTTATTTAGGAATGCCGTGTAAAAGTAAATCGGACATCGGCCCGTGTGAGCGTTCTGGGCGTTTTATTTGTAGTAGTGACGTGAAATGCAAGGCTAAACGTTCTAAAAAACAGTGTCGTACAATAATGTTAGAACGTTTAGCACTCTATGCTAAATGATGTTCCCACGCTACATATTTTGATGGATGAATGTTTTGTTTTCGATCAAATATATTTTGCCCAACATTGTTGGGGGCAACAATGTTTGAACGTTTGGCCGGCTTTCTAACACAACAATTACAACGCTAGCAACAGTCAATCATGTTTCAGTGACAACTGTTGGGACGTTTAGCCGGGCGTCCAACAATACATGTAAACACGTTTGGGTGTTAAGCCGCGCGTCCAACGATGCCATCCAACAAAACTATCTAAGTTCTAAATTTGAGAAGCGAGAAATTAGTTACAACCTAAGGGACTCTGAGGATAAACTTAATGTTCCATTGCCGCGCACAAACTATTATAAAAATAGTTTCAGTTATAGTGGCGCCATGCTCTGGAACAGCCTTTCTCATAATGTAAGGAAAGCTGAGTCCCTTGGGCAATTTAAACGACTTCTCAAAGAGGAACTATAAGGCACGGCATTCGTGGAAAGCAGCTTTTTATTATTTATTAAATTCTTCATATATAGATATTTTTTTTTTTTTTTTTTTAATATTAGTTTATTGCTTTGTGTTAGTATTATAATGATTTTTAGCTGACGAATTTTTACCGTGTTTAAATAAAGATTATCTATCTATCTATCTATCTATCTATCTACAAATGTTGTCTAACAATGATGGAACATTTAGCCGGGGATTTGTACCTCCCTTGTACGTCCCCAAAATCAGTCAGCAGATTTTGTTCTCTCAGTTCGTCATTCACATTGCACTAGAGGTTGTCTTTGGGACTGTAATTTTTACCGAGGTTTTAAGGAATGAATTTAATGCATGGTGACTGTAACTTATGACTGTAACAGGGGCGTAGCTGGGGGGGGGGGGGGGGGGGGGGGGTGGTTTCAAGGGTGGGTTCCTGGGGTGCCCGTGTCTCCCCCTTTGTGAGATAATTTTAGTAAAACACAGCGTGGATTTCGGCATGACAATCTGTAAGTACCTGTAGGGTGTAACACAGTGTGACCCCCCCCCCCCCCCCCCTACCTTGAAAAATCCTAGCTACGCTCGTGTGTAAAGCCAACGTTATGTTTCGACCCTATCGTTAAATTATATCTGCGATGGTAGTGCTAAAGCTTAACATCCAACCCCGCACATCTTCCCGCGTTTCAGAGGTTCCAACTCTCCCATTTTGGCCGGAAACCTCCCGTTTTCGGCGATCGTTTCCGGTCTCCCGTTTTCGCTCAATATTCTCCCGTTTAAAACTCTATCAGGTTATCCAAGACAATTTTCTATTGAATATGACTTCAAAATGCAGGAAATGGCATCCAAGAGGCCTTTTTTTCAAATTTTTCCGGGAAGGCATGCCCCCGGACTCCGCCCCTAGAGGCTCGCGCCTTCGGCGCTCGTGGTAGCGCTGTTGCCGCTCCCAAAACCTCCCCTTTTTATTTCAAAGGTATAGTACAGGTACAGTGTATCTGTCCTAATAAAAAAAGCACGCTTAGGTCTAAAAGCGTCAGTAGTGACTAAAATCTTTTTGGAGGATTCCATTGTCCGGGGGGTGGGTACTCCCGACAATGTAGGATAGGTGTGTGCCGCCAAGGTTCTCAAATCCTGACCCTATTTAAGGGTAGAAAATCGAGATTTGATACCCTTTTTAAGGCCTAGTTTTAACAGACCATATCTTTTTTGTTTTGCGCGTTGGGGTGGATACTGCAATTTAGACCACAATACCAAAAATACCAAAAAGGATACCCTATTTAAGGGCTGAGCACCTAAAAAGCCCTACCCTATCAGGCGGCACATACCTATATAGCGTATATAAGGGAGTACCCCCCCCCCCCCCCCCCGCCATTGTCCAACCGGGGGTTAAAAGCAGAGGGTGTATGAGGGGGGGGGGGGGGGTGGGGATTTTCTTACCCTCATAATTGACTTGTCCATCACCATCAATGTCAGCTTCTCTGATCATCTCATCTACTTCTTCATCTGTAAGTTTTGATCTCCCAGGTTTGTCATCACATGTCGCAATTCAGCAGCACTGATAAAGCCATTGCCGGCCTTGTCAAAAACACGAAAAGCCTCCCTGATTTCCTCTTCGGTATCGGTATCTTTCATTTTTCGTGCCATCATAGTTAAAAACTCAGGGAAGTCTATTGTTCCATTACCTGTTTACAAGAAGAGAAGCCCCAACCAGTATTTATATATGATATATGATTGTAGCTAGCCAATATAGGATAAAACACCTTCAGCACCAATTTGACATCCATGTCGATCACAAACCCCTTGTAAGGGATAAGACGTATAAATATCTTGGTGTTGAAATAGATCAATCATTAACTTGGAGAGATCATGTAGACAAAATTGCTAAGAAAACCTCTGGAGGGATTGGCGTTCTGAGACGTGTAAGGTATCTCATACCTTATCATACATTAATTATGATGTACTACTCCCTTGTACTACCATATTTCGATTATTGTAGTATAGTGTGGGGGAGTTGTGGGAAAGGGATGTGTAACAGACTCCAGACCCTCCAAAACAGAGCTGCCAGGGTGATAACCTCCTCTAACTACGATAGACGATCAGTTGAGATACTGGATGAACTTGGATGGGATAATCTTGAGACACGAAGGACAAGATAATTAGCCATAATAATGTATAAATTGAAAAATCGAAATGTACCTGATCATTTGACTCAAATTTTTAAGAGTACAAACTCTATGTATTCTTACAATCTAAGAAACTCAACACATAATTTACTTGTACCAAGACCGTATACTGAGGCTGGAAAAAATAGCTTCCACTATAGAGGGGCGGTTCTCTGGAATAGTCTATCAAATACTATTAAAGGACAGACAAGCCTGAAATCGTTTATATCATATTTGTAATTTAGTATAATTTTAATGACCATATTTATTTAATATTGTATTTTTTTATTGCATGATTTTTGCACGGCTCTCTGGAAGAGCATTTTTATGAATGAGATTCCGTGACTAAATAAAGATGATTGATTGATTTATTTATTTAGTGGACTCCGGCGGGGGAGGGGGGGGGGGGGGGAGATACTCAATAAAGTTTTGTACAGGGATGCTCCGCCTCGAGGTCCAAACCCTTACCCTTTCATATACCGTTTTTGACAGAAAAGGTACCCCTTTCATATACCTTTCTTTGAATATGGTACCCCTTCATATAGCCTTTACGTGCGTCTGTTTGATATATTTTGAAAGGCCCTTTTTATAATAGTTAAATGGCAGTTTTCCCTACCTTTTTTTATATACTTCAACTTGTGTTTTCACTTCCCTTTCCTATTCTTCGTGAAATCCCTACCCTTTCATATACATCAACTTGTGAAATCCCGACCCTTTCATATACCTCCAGCCTCGAAAAGGTACCCCTTTCGGGCAGAGCATCCCCGTATAGCCCATTATAGGGAGTACCCCACCCGGGAGTGGACTTGTCTGAGTGTTGTTCCAACAATAATAATAATTATAACAGTTCGAACAAGCTTGCATGTATTTTGCAAGCCTCGATGATGCCGTCTCTCCCATTTTTTCTGCTCCCAACAACATGTTTTCCTCGTGACAATCTGAAAGCATGGATGCG
The DNA here is from genome assembly GCA_024195265.1 of Dendrophyllia cribrosa. NCBI lineage: Eukaryota > Metazoa > Cnidaria > Anthozoa > Scleractinia > Dendrophylliidae > Dendrophyllia > Dendrophyllia cribrosa. The sequence goes on from JAJLRJ010000004.1 coordinate 2,261,841, forward strand.
GGACGATGCAGTCATAAAAATTGTTGTTCAACTCACCATCAGCATCAACTTCATTGATCATGTCCTGAAGTTCTGCCTCTGTTAGGTTTTGTCCAAGAGATCTCATCACTGTTCCCAGCTCTTTTGTGGTGATCGTACCATCTCCATCTTTGTCAAAAAGCGAAAACGCTTCTTTGAATTCTGCAAAAGAGAATATTAAAGTGAATTGTTTTACCAACAAGTTCTGACTTACATTTGATTAAGTATTGGTACACAAGAATAGTAAGGATGTTACAAAATTATAAAAGCTGATGGAATTCCAGGAATTTTTCAAGGTACACATGAAAGAGGGTGGCAAAGAGTTTTTGTGTGATGCATGATGGACCCAAAATTAAGCGGTACTAATGCATTCAATCTATAAATTTTGACCCCTAAAAGGTACGACAAGTACCCCCCATCATTTTCATATCAGAGTCCCCCCCTGGGCATGTAAGAACTTGAATCAATGCAGCTATAACTGCACCTACCAGCAATCTGTTCCTCTGTTAATTGATCAGCCTGTAAATATGTAAAAAATAATTGATTATCAGCTGATTGCTTTCATAAATCTATTGGTTAAGCAGTTGGAGGGATGCAGAATATGTCATTATTAGCATCCTGAATAACAGTTAGCTTGGGCTTGCAGAACCAGGAGCTTTAATTGTTTAAACAGAGGTAGGCTTTGCCATGCTGATGAGTCCTAACCTAGGAGGAAACCTCTGTCCATAGCTACCACTACCAGGGTGATATGGTTGTGCGCATGTGTAAGGTAATCCATATCGAGGGGATGGACTGGTGTGCTTTCTTTACCAAAAAAATCTGGGTTAATTACAAGCAGAACTTTACATGTAGGATTATGCACTTATCAGTCAAGCCATGTGAGGGGGGAGGGAGGCAGCCCCTGGCATTTTGTTCACACCAAATTAAGTCCACCTGGACTGTGAACAGGCTTCTTTTGGGGAATTGGCAGTTAACAATTTTTTACAAAAGTGACAGATTCACATCTCGTCACTCTTGCTTTTCCCGCGAGTAAACTCACATATGCGCACATATTTCTCCGATTGACATTCCGATGCATTCAACCAAATAAAAACATGACAACTTGTTTGACACATTAACTTGTTGACAAAATAATAACAGGATAATTACTAGGGGGTGGAACGGCGGCATCAAAGGCGAGTCCACAGGCTTCACCCCCCCCTCCCTCGTCCACACTCCTCCCAGTCCGCGCTCACCCAACTTCCCAAAAAGAAGCCTGTTCACAGGCTAAAGTCCACCACATGGAACCTTCTGGAGTCTTGAACTCCCTCCCAGACAAAAAACACCCAGGCATGTGTTTCTCAAAAGTCCGGAAAACTTTTCAGAGAGGAAAACTGTGTTACGTAATAAAGATTCAGTTTCTGTTGATAAATTGAAAGCTGAGCAACAAAATGTTACGTTTACTACACAACTTTAGCTGATTTGACTGGGCTAAAAACTTTAACGCCTTTCATTAGAAACTACATTTAAAAAATAGCTTTCGGGCCCGAAAAGTCTCGGGAGTTTAGAGAAATGCATACCAGGTTATAATGTACCAGTAAAATTGAACCTTCAACTCTCCCCGGGCAACACCAGGGCAGTTTGATTGATTTTCATGCCTGCAGGGAAGGCAGGAATTTGACATTAGCATCTGGTAAGGGGGTGGGGAATTTGACACATTGGGAGAGAGGTGGGGGGGGGGGGGGAGAAAATTGAATAAGTTGCCCCAATTTCACGTTTTGTGGTCAGGTGTATGTTGAAGGTTTCTATATATTAAAATTCACCTTCAAACAAAAGACATCACTACGAGGCTTAGGGGAATAAACCATATAAATCCCTACTATCATTCCCCTAAGCCTCGTAGTGATGTTTATTGTTTCAAGTTGAATTTTGATATATCGAAATTGGGCTATTGACTTGGTGCATTAGTATTATATGCAGCACCTGCCCATGTCCACCAAGCTACCCCCCCTGCCCCTCCCCCCCCCCTCCCAAATAAAGACTGTGATGAATTTCAAAATAAAGTGAGCAAGGTAGTGTTCTAGGTAGTATCAGCCTGGCTTACTTTATTTGTATTTACATTTTTGGCCGGCTGATTAGATCCTCTGTAGATCCTCTGTACACCAGCAGCATTTTTGTTCGCGGTCCTTTGTCACTTCTGTGAATTTAGTGACTAGGCTAAGTGGCTGACATCCACTTCTACTTGCCTGTGAACAGGCTTCTTTTTGGGGAATCGGGTTAGGTTAAAATCGGCGAGCGAAGCAAGGACTGTCCGTGCTCACCTTGCTTCGCTCCCCGATTTTAACCTAACCCAATTCCCCAAAAAGAAACCTGTTCACAGGTTAACTTCTACAAATTGCGACTTTGAGATAGCATTAAAAATGGACACTTGTAGTGGCTCAGACGTTACAAACTGAAAAGAAGCAAGCTTACATGTTATAATGCAAAAGGCTGAAATTCAATTTTCTTGTTTAGCAGTTTTCAGTTTTCTTACTGGTGACCATGGAAACATGTTTAACAGAGTCTCTCAATAACATAATATAAAACAGGTGATAAAAGTACAGTGTGTGGCCCCTGTCCAGCCATGGCCGTTTTTTTTATGTAATCTTCTGGCAGAAAACGATCGAAGATTAAAAAAGAAAAAACGATCAACAATCTCGGAAAGATTCGTTTTTGTTAAAACTTTGTTTCTGTGCCGGAAAATTACATAAAAAAAACGGCCGTGGCGGGGGGAGGGGGGGGGGGGGGGGGGGGTACTCCCTTATATGACCTATATGGGGACGTGCCGCTGGACAGGGTATGGTTTTTGGCACTTTTGTCCTGAACAGGGTATATAATTTAACGCGAGTCTGTCCTAAACAGTGTCTGAATCTGTCCTAAACAGGGTATGGTTCCAGTTTGGTGACTTACCTTGTCGTGATTACTGTATTCATGCGAAGGCGAAGTCGTTTTCTTTTCAAAGGATCAGTCTACCAATTTTTTAAAAGCTCAGATCAATAACCATGCTCGAGCCGTGTCCTAGACAGGGTCCTAAAATATACGGTGTTGTCCTACACAGGGTAGGTATTTTCGTTTATTTTTATCCTAAACAGGATCAGGGTCTCAGACCCTCAGCGGCACCCCTACACCCAAATATTGGTCAAGTACCCCCCCCCCCGGGACCCACGGACACGGCCGGACAGGGGCCACATACTGTTTTCCATGCCAGAATAATAAGATAAAAATTATGTCACCAACTGATTCAAAACAAAACATGTTATAAGGTGACGTCCGGTTAGTTGTATTTACGATCGTAAACTCAGTCGGCTTATGGTACTGTATTTCGCGAAACGAAACGAAACGAAAATTTTGATTCTCGCGAGCGCGAGAATTGAAGACTCAAAACTTTGCAAGACCAAAGGTTACGTCACTTGACTAAAAAAACTTTAGCACTGATTTTCTGTCAGAGAGAACTGGGAAGCCTTCCTCTTTTTAAATCATCCCTTGAAAATACTCTAAGTGAAACTAAGTAAAGTTTAAGACATTTATATAACTTGTAGTTAAATTATATAACTTTTTACTATGCAAATTTTAGGGGCTCGTGTAATATAATATTAAGTTATGTTGTTAATTAAGTTCGTTGTACTGCTTCCATTGCTGTATTTTAGGATCACCAATTATTATAGTTTTAAATATTTATGTAATTTTTGTAAAAGTCTTCTTAATTTTTACGGCTCACTGGAAGACCACTTATAGTGAATGTGACACCGTGATGAAATAAAGATTTGTAGTAGTAGTAGTAGTAGTTACTAAATGTTGTTTTTATCAGTATAAAAGAAAATCTTATTATTTTGCGATTGCTGTCCGATAAAATTCCGACTTTTGACAAGGTTTAGAAATTCATAAAATGTTCGAAACAGCATGGAAGACCGCCTTTCAGTTAACACGGTATGCGATTGGCTCATTCAAATATATTTTTTTGCATTCCATATTTGGAGTGTTGTGAAAGAAAGTGCGTCGCGTCTTCTCGTCAACGCTTCGTCCGCAAATTTAATATATTCAAAAGGTGCTTGAAAACCACGCACTTGTCTGAAATTTAATGTACATGTAGACCAAAATAAGCAATAATAAGATCGTTTTTAGTTTTATGTAAACAGACGCTCGCAAATCCAAGGTGTTTATACAACAAGAGTCTGCAAATACGCCCTCTCCATGCGCACAATAAAAACTGCCGCATCTAACGTCATACTGCGTCAGTGCGTCAAGTCCCCCAAGTGCGTCGAATGCGGCGGGATGCGTCGCGATGCGTCGCGATGCGTCGATTTATTTGTCCACTTGCAAGAATAGTGGATCCTTTACGCAGGATGGCGGATCGTCGCGCATCAGAACCATTGGAAGAAATAGAAATGTAACTTTTCTGAGGTTGCTTGTGAAACGGAAAACAAAATAGCAGTGAACGCTTTCTTGGGGTTTCAAAAGGTTTTTTTTTAGAACACCGTAGTCTGTCGCCTGAATGGTCCTGAGAGAACTAAGTATAATAAACCGGTTAATAGGTTTTCACGATTTTTCCCTTTCCACGAACCCATAAAGCGATATTAAGCGAACGAAAATGAACGCACATAAGAGTAAAATTTCCCCTTGTATTTATTAAGCCAAGGGAAATGAACGCACATAAGAGAAAACATTTTCCCTTGTATGTATTTTTTTCTTCTTCGCCCGTTGCCTTTCCGATTTCACCGAACCTTTCCAATCCAGTCCAGTCCAGTTCTGTTTGTGGGCGCAGTATGCCCAAAACTGACGCACTGTGACGTCACTTGCGGCAGTTTCTTGCCTTTGAGGCACAATTTGCCGTCCGGGGGAGACTTTCCTATCTAAGCTATATTTGTATGTGCTGCCCAAATGGGTATGTTTTGCCTTCTGAACTGAAAATGGGTAGCGATTTTGCCATTCTGGCTTAAAAAAATAGGGATATTTTAATCGTTATGTCTAAATATGGCAGAATAAAATCGCGTCTGCAAATGGATTTATAGGGTTTCAAGAATCGTGCCGCATACTCCCACCGTCAAATTGAAAGAATACTTCCCCCGGGGTTCGCAGCTGCTAAAGCTTTTTCCGATCGTCTGTGACCGCTCCAATGACAATAATTTTTTTATGAAATTGATTTGTGGGTTGCTTTTTTTTAAGCTAGTCATAATTTCAGCTAAAGTGCTTGTTTTTTATTCAACATTCAAGCGGATAATCGCGAAATGTGGCCAAAGATAGCTCAAGGCCGAAGGCGACGCATTATCTTCTGCAGCGCTCCAAATTTGGAAGGCAAATTTATTTGAATCAGCCAATCACAGGCCGTGTTATTTTGGCGCTTGGCGACCTTTCAAATCTGCGTCGAACACTTTTTGTGAAATTTATAACTTCTCGAGAGCGGGATTTTTTTACCGGACAGCAATTGTACGTTGAAAATGGTACGTAAAATTCTCTTTGTAATCTGACATAATAATGTTTAGTAATGTAAAGTATTCACTTGTGGCGTTTGAATCATGCCTTTAATGGCTTTGATTTGATCAAGTAACGTCTGGCCTTGAAATGCGCTAACAAGATTCCGAAATTGTTCTTTGAGATCTCTCGCATTTTGATTACTAGACACTTGAATTAGAAACTAGAATTTAGTTATAGAACAATGTGTCTGTGGCGGTGCAGAGAAACTTAAACATAACCGTTATGTAGTATGGCATGTTTTTTTCAGTTGACGTGTGGTCAAATCTCCGGACCAGCAAATCGAATCATTGTAAAACCCTGCTTGATGCCTCGGCAAGGTCACGAGTGAGAAAACCGAAGTGTGCATAGCAATGAAATAGAACACGACTTTTGTTACAGCATTGTCACTGTGTATTTATTTCTTTTCAATCTAAATTTTTGGGGCGCTGCCATGTGCTCCAAATTTGCGAAACGTTTACCATGTGAATAGAGCTGAATATTAAATGTTGACAGTTCGATCTACAGTTCAGCTATTACGAGGCGATAACCATCAATCAAACTGGTGATAAAGTAGAACATTTTAAATTTAAAATCGATCAGGCTTAGTTCAATAGAACTAAGTTCTAAGGCCAAATGCGCACAAAGCATCGAGGGTGTTGTTTTCGTTTTTGCACGGACTTCGCTAGAAAAGTGTTAAAATTAGAAATGACAGCACACAACAAGGAGTGGTTAGTGGCTACACCTGCCTGGTGCAGGGTCGGAGAATTGGGGGGGGGGGGGGGGGGGGTCACCTGTTGAAAAGTAACAGGATAGCTTTTGTACACTGTTGTTGATTTGTATTGTATATTGGAGTTTATAATGTATATTTAACCTATAGGTTAATGTAAAGCCAAAATAAAAATATCACAGCAACTACTCGTCTGGAATAATTTGCTACCTGATCGGGGCTCGAAATTAACTTTTTCCTGATAGTAGAGATACAACAAAGCAAAATAATACTAAATGTGTGACTTTTGGGGGATTCCTTTTAGGAGATTGCACGACCTTTAACCCTTGCATGAAACGCTAATTCAGTAAAGCCTATTGGAGTCTACTTCTGCCTATTATTTTTGATGTGCAGATGTAGTGTTTATGCTAATAACTACATATATAATTTTCTGCAGGCTGATTCATTGACAGAAGAACAGATTGCTGGTAAGCACTCCAAAATACTCCTTTTAGTTTCACCTTTATCTAAGAGATCACTCGTACAAACGGCTGTTTCACCTTAGCAACCACTTTTAGGAAATTCTTGTACATGTTGTTATGTGACCCCATTTGTTAGTCCTGAAGGTGGATGCTATGCAAAACTTATGTCTTTTGCTTTTTTTTCTGTAAGAGGAACTTTAGAAGGAAAAATCTGGCAGATCTTTAAGTAATTTTAAATTCAAGCAGCTGTCTTTCTTGGGCTTGATTTTCACTTTAAGTAGTTACCATTCACATCTGATCCACCACACTTCATTTGGGGTGGGCAAAATTCCATTTTTGTGGACAGTCTTCTCTTTAAAACTGAGTATTACAAAAAATGGAATCTGGTATTGTTGTTATATCAGAATTTAATGTGACATCCCAATGATTTCCTCTTACAGAATTTAAAGAAGCATTCTCGCTTTTCGACAAGGATGGAGATGGTACAATCACCACAAAAGAGTTGGGAACTGTGATGAGATCTCTTGGACAAAACCCAACAGAAGCAGAACTTCAGGACATGATCAATGAAGTTGATGCTGATGGTGAGTTGATGCTTCAATAATTGTTGAAGGAATTATATGACTATTGAATGTTGCTAGAAAATTTAAAGGTATTTCACATACCTGCTAAGTCTCATGCCTTAGGCGTGAGTCTCGCGCCTGCGAGTCCAAAACTCCGATCTCACGCCTACCGAGCAATTTCTTACGCCTGACTTACAGATTTGAGCTATCAGTCTTAACTGATCGATGATCCAATTAAAAATATGGTTACGTTCATAAAAGTATAGCACTTTTTTGTACGTTTTTTTCCTTCTGAACATTACAATAACAGCTGGATGTTATTAAACGGAGGTCTGAGGTCCATGGAAACTTTTGAATTCTTCGGAACATCTTCGGACTACAACTTCAGACATCTTCGGAATAGATCGGGTTGTCTTCGGGTTTTGGTCGGGTCGCCTTCGGAAATCCTGGCACTCCCACCAAAAAATTCTCACGCCTTTCACTTGGAAAAAATTGGCAGGTACAGTGCGCCTGAAATCATATGCACATCGGCACGCGTGAAGTGCACACGGGAGGAACGAGACGAAACCGTGCGGTTCACGAACGAAACCCGCGCGGTTCACGAACGAAAACCTAGGTTGAAAATTTACCTCGGTCAAATGGACGAAAGGCCGACACAATAGGATCTAATAGCCTATTGTTTTTTATTGTTTTCCTTTGAATAGATTTTTTTCTCACATTTACAACTGACTATTAAACAGCATTCGCTAAAAACATCAATCCGGCTGCGGGTGAACGGCTAAAGAATTATTTGGAACGGCTCATGGCCGAACGGCTGAAGAAAAATTTCGAACCGCTGGCTGTAAACGTAACATATAAGTAAATTGCACGCTAATTGTTTACCTTTACCGAGTACCTTACATTGTAAGGACGATGAAACCGTCTACCGCTTTGACTTGAAGGCCATGGTTGTAAACAAGCGGCCCCGAGTCCCAAGTGCATTTTATAGTCACGCAAAATTCATGTGTAAAATTATTTCTGAACTTCATGTTTACTAATTGTTAAATAAATCTTGAATGAAACTAAACATAATAATCGAAGTTAAAGACGGCAGGGAAAGTTATGTACCGGAAAAAAAAAAAAACAGATTTAGCTCTTTTTAATTGTCAGTGTTCCTAGTTGTGACAGTTGTGGGTAAAAAGTCCACCAAATTTGCATATGTCAAAGGGTAATTTGAAACCTGAATACAAACCATGCGCTTTCAAGAATTTTCTGTTATTCTTGTAGTTTTGTTCGCCAAATTACGGCTGATAAGCGGCAAGGGAACGGCTTGAACGACTTGTAGCGAAACGACTTTGTAGCGAAACGACCGTAAAACTCTATTACAGTGTTTTCATTCATTCATTTTATTTGTTGATTGTCTTTTGAAGCGTCGTGGCAATAGCGCTGCGCACAAATGACGTCACAAAAATAGAGACCCCCTGCGTGACTCAGACAAACAAACTGTTCCATGTGCCATTTATAGTAGAGCGGTAGGTGAGATCATGTCTTTCGCAAGCACTTTAATTCGATCTTTTACGGTGTTTACCGAAGATGACGGCGTTCCGGGCTCGCAATTTGAGAGAGAACGATAATATTATACTGTGGATCAGTTAAAAAGGTGGTTGAAGTGCAGGGGATTGAAACAGGGAGGAAAATGCGAAGAACTTTTGAGGCGCACGAAAGATTGCATATTTTAATAGTAGGTCATCGTACTCTCGATTCGAGCATTGATGATGGAAAATGGTTCGCCTTAAAAGCCATAAAAGAAAATAGTGAATTGAAAGTAAGCAACAGTGTGGTTTTGCTTCGCTTGATTGCCTGAATGAAATAGTGGCATAAACGAATCAGTCGCTATTCGCACGGCACCCGTACGCGGACTTCGATTTGCTATTCATACGCGAGTCCAAAACTTTCGACAATTTTCGATATTATTCTTCACTTTTGTTGGTCCACAATATTAAATGTTCGTTTAGCTGTACGAAGCGCTTCTGGTAAGAGATGTTGATCGGGTTCAGACTAATTTGCTGAGTCTCTGGGTACACTACGCGAGCGACTCATTTCGTGACACTTAATAGAAATTTTTCGCGTCAAAGAATACTCCCGTACGGCCAACTTCGATTTGCTATTCGTACGGGAGTCCAAAACAACAACAACAACAACAATTCTATTGTAACATGATTTTAATAGATATATTATAACAATTTGAATTAATTTTTTGACACTTAACTTGTTTATAGATGTCCCAGTGCACTCATATTATTGCTAATGAAACATATAATAATAAAAAGAATCACTCATACAGCAAAAGGTGATCTTCATTGTAATTCAACAAAAGTGAAGAATAACATCGAAAATTGTCGAAAGTTTTTGGACTCCCATACGAATAGCAAATCCAAGTTGGCCGTACGAGAGTATTTGACGTGAAAAATTTCCAAGTGTCACGAAATGAGTCGCTCGCGTAGTATACAGACTCAGCAAATTAGTCTGAGCCAAATCAACATCGCTTACCAGTAGCGCTTCGTACAGCTGAACAAACATTTAATATTGTGGACCAACAAAAGTGAAGAATAACATCGAAAATTGTCGAAAGTTTTGGACTCCCGTACGAATAGCAAATCGAAGTCCGCGTACGGTGCCGTACGAATGCGTAGCGTATGGAAGCCAGTTTATGAAAATTGAGCAAAATTACAGCCTTGACTGAGACAAACTTCAACTCTCTACAAGTTGAATAGCTTATTAGCTACAACTCTCTCTGCTATAAAGCTTGGAACTGAAAATTAAAATTCTGCAAAGAAAAACTAAAATATAGCTGGGCATGGGCATTAATAGCAGGAAAGACATTCACGGCCAACAGATCATTTCAGATCCTGTCCGGTATTTCAGAGAGAAAAGTTAGAGAAATTCAAACCTTTCCTACATAAAAATCTACATGCCAATATTAATGGCGAAAAGAACACACCAACCGCCAGGCAAAAAAGGACGCTAAAATGAGGTCAAAATCAACAAGCGCAAAAAACAACCGACAGACTTGACCTCTAGTCCGTTGCACGCGGATTTTGAAAGTTTTATTACTCAGTCTTCACTAAAATCCTCTTTAAAAACGGCTAAATGTAGAATAACCGTTCAAAACATATAAAAGGAGCAGATGACATTAAAAACACGAGGTAAGAGTCGTGCAGAACTGCCGAGAACAAGACACGATCCACCACTTGCAGTTTCGATACCTTGCGAAGGCTTCGGGAATGAACACTTTCTTCCCAGATTTCTCCACCTCCTTTCGCGATTTTGGCCATTTATCTGGATATCTTGAGTCGGTTTTACACTCACCCCAACAGCAATGCTTAGTGCTAACCATTTTCACTCTTTTGGGAAGCGTTAACTGTGTTATTTCTGATTTATACGTATCTTTCTGTGTGCACTATGGCTTTCCCGCATATATTTCCTTTCAGCGAGCTCCAATGTTTGTCTGAGTCACGCGGGGGGTCTCATAAGATGTGATCTATTTATAGTAATTGTGCGCAGCGCTATTATCGGCAAGTGGTGAAAAAAAAATGCTCTCTGCTCTGCTTTGGCAATTTTGCGAGTCGAATGGTGAAACCATCTTCACTTGAAGAAAGAAGAATATTCCAAGAAAGTTTTTATCAATCGCCGTTTACATTCAGTCACTTTTTTGTCTGATGTGACACGTATTTATCTCTTTATGCAAATTTGGCAAGATCGACGACTCCTTCGTAATTATACTGTTCACGTAGAATCCTTTTAAAATGTTATCTAAAGTGAAAATAAGTGTGGAATTAGCTGTTAGAAGCAAAACAATTTGCTCTTTTGTAAAATAGCGGCAATAAACACAACACGGCAAAGATAAACGATAAAGTTGTTACTTTGACCTTTGCGTATTTTGAGTTTCGCTTCGGTAAACCGGCCGGTAGCGAATGCTCTCTGTGTTTCAAAATTACTTTCTTTGGCCATTCAGCGGCGAAAAAAAGTAACAACAAAGACTTAATTTTCAGCCCTTGCTGTTTTTAACCGGCTGGAATGATATAAACCAAGCCGTTCGAATGTTTTGGCTACTCGTTCGAAAATTTTCACGAGCCGTTCGAACGTTTTGGCTACCGGTTTGAAAATAATTTTCATGAGCCGTTCGAACATTTTGGTTACCCGTTCGAAAATTCCCGATTGAAATCTCTTGGGTATTGTGGTCTAATGCCAAACAATAAAAGACAATAAAAGACAACAAAGGCAATTAAGTGCACGAAGATGCGGCCTTTGAAGAACGCATGTTTCCCTAGGTTTTGTCTCGGTTTCGTCTCGTGCTTCGTTCGTTCCTCTCAAGGTGGACGCACGGGCAAACCTCATGCAGTACCTGCGCATCCACCTCGTGAAACCCGCGGCCGATGTACATATGATTTCAGGCGGTACTGTATAATTTCATGAAAAGGACAGACTGAAGGGAAGTTGTTTACTTCTCAAATGTCTGTGGCATTGCTCAGAGAAACTTGTGGGAATTTACCACTTTTCTTTTTTTGGATGTAAGGGTGGAGATTTTCATGATAACTGTAGGAATAAGCCCCTACCTGCAGTCAAACTGTGCGCATGCACATACATTTGACCACAGTAGAAATCTGCCCAAGGTTTTATGCTTTTCAGGTAATAGGCTCTTATCATGTCATTGTGGATCACATTTTAGGAGAAAGAAAACTTAACATGATTTTTTCAGTTGGAGAAATGAAGGTTATACAGTTGGTTTTTTTCTGTCTTGGCTAAGAACCTACAACCAGGAAATCTCCACAAAACATACATGTAAGTTGCATAACATCGATTCAACTTTTTCTAACTCTCCCTCCATTTTTATAAACAGGTAATGGAACAATAGACTTTCCCGAGTTTCTAACCATGATGGCAAGGAAAATGAAAGACACTGATTCTGAAGAGGAAATCAGGGAGGCTTTCCGTGTTTTCGACAAGGACGGCAATGGCTTCATCAGTGCTGCTGAATTGCGACATGTGATGACAAATCTGGGAGAAAAACTTACAGATGAAGAAGTAGATGAGATGATCAGGGAGGCTGATGTTGATGGTGATGGACAAGTCAATTATGATGGTAAGAACTTTAAGTGACACAGTAAGATCGTTTTCACAGTTGATCCTCTTTATGTGAACACAGGAAAAATAGAGCTGTGTGTCCATGTCATAGAGCTCTCCTTATTGCAGGGCCTGGTTGTTCAAAAGGTGTATAGCGCTATTCACCGGATAAATCACTATCCAGTGGATAACGCAAAAGATTTTGTTAATACTTACATGTACCCACTGGATAGTGATTTATCTGGTGGATAGTGCCGTCCACCTTTTGAACAACCGGGGCCAGAAGTAGAGTTACCACCTGAGGAAAGTAAAATGTCAATATAATAGGATTTGTCTTCTAGAGCTGGCCCTATGAGCTGGGTGGGAATCATTAATTTGACTGCACTCACCATTTGGATGAGTGAGTTTCAAACTGCACCCAAAAAATGTACAATCTGTACTTGCCCCAGAAGATTTGACAATCATCTGGGCTAGTAGGCAGCAAACTTGTGCTAATTTCCATCCCTGCCTGTGGGATAGTTTCACTAAGGCATGCACAGAAAAGGTGTGACAATGACAGTATGGAGATTAGTTTCAAGTTGGTTTTCATTGAATCAGTTCCTTGGAGAAAGGAAAGTGAAAAGAATAAAAGGGATGCTGAAAAGAAAGAGGGGAAATAAAAGAAGTAAAAGATTGTAGACAAAAATCATTAATTTAAAGGACTAACAACCCTTTTCTTTCTTTTTTTCTCGTAGAATTTGTGAAGATGATGACAGCAAAGTAAATTCCTCCCTGAAGAACCACTTAGCTGTATTATAGTTTAACATCCCTCAACCTTCAGTGCACAACCATCTTCTCGCTGTCTGCTGTGTTTGTATCAGCAATGACATTGTCAATAGGTGGACAATCATATCTTCGAAACTTAGAAGTTAAAATGCAATATTCATGGCCAGCAATGTGTTTCATGTTGTATAATATTTTCAGCGTACAAAGACTCTTACAGTATATGTTTGTACAGTGTACATGTAATTTATTGACTTTTTTGTTGGAGCATTAAAGGTTGACGATAGTTACAAAATAGAGCTGTGTGTAGTACTGTGTAACAGTCATTATCCTACTATGTAAAACACCAGGCCCCGGTTGTTCAAAAGGTGGATAGCGCTATCCACAGAACAAATCACTATCCCGCGGATAACACAAAGGATTTCATTGCTACTTATCCACTGGATAGTGATTTTTCCAGTGGATAGCACTATCCACCTTTTGAACAACCGGGGCCAGAGTGGTAAAACGGCCTGTTAGGGTGTTCACAGGGGCGCTTACCATTTGTAGGAAAAAACGGGTCAGGGTGACTGTTACATAATGGTAAGCGATTTTCCAAATTTATAATAATAATAATAATAATTTAGGTATTTATATTGCGCAGGCTACATGGATATATGATCGCCTGCGCATTACAATATGTTAAAAATTAAAATATCTAAAAATTTACAACAGGTTAAAAATGATAAAAGGCCTCCCTAAACAAATGTGTTTTTAAAAACCGCTTAAAATGTTCCAATGTCCTACACTGTACTCTTCCTGATGTTTGTGGGTAAATTGTTCCATAATTTGGGGGCAGCGGTACAAAATGCCCTGTCCCCCAATGTTCTTTTGGTGCGGTCTTTAGGTATTTCCAACCAACTGACGAGATTGCCCTTACCATTTAAACATTCCATTTCCCAACCTGGTACCCAGACCATTAACTCGATTTAGAGATTTAAATTTTTCTAAATTCAAATGGTAAGGTAATTTCCAGTGTTCCATTCCGAAACAGAAAAGAAAATGGTCAGATAGAACAGAATTTTCCAACGGTTCCTACCAACCAGGATGAAAGGACTACCTCAAAACGTAGTCCACAATTTCCAACCAAAATTCCCGAATTTGCTTTCCAACCGAAATTACTGGGATTTTTGGTTAAACGGTAAGCACTCCTGTAGGCTTTGTGAATGTTATCATTTGATAACATTTTTGCTCCATGTGATAAGATCGCGATGAGTAGGTGTAACACACACTCGTGTCCAGTAAAAGTATAAAATTGATGCCTCTCATGTCTACTGGGGAGTGTGTAAAAAAAAAAAATAACCCAGGAAAATCATCTGAGGGCTTGAAAGGTTCACGTAGACGATAAACAGTCTGCTCTTTTGGAAAGTCCAGTGAGCAAAGCGTGCACAGATATGTTGTGTCTTCAGGCAGTTCCTGTATTTGAAAAAAAAAAAGCAGCCTGGCTTCAAGATACAAAAATTATTTTTTTAGACATGCTTGCATGTTCTGCTTGTTGACTTTCCCTAAGAGAAAAGAGACCGATGACAATCCTAATTAATCTTCACTAGCACAATAGCCACTCATTGGCTAGGCATGGATAAGTTACGGGAAAAAACATTTTGCCCGGGCAATGAGGTGTGCATACTTGCAATAATTTGGACAGCAATATTTGTTGAGGGGGTCTCGAGGACTAGTAATAACATGCAAAGCAGACCGGACACTGAGGATTTTATCAAAAGCATGGCATAATTTTGGACCATTCTAGCAGTGAAGTTAGTAGTATGCTTGATTGACACAAATATCCCATGTTATGTTTTTTTTTTCTTCATTTTAGCCTAACATTCAAATACTTAACAGATGGTTTGCAACCATTCACTGAGGATTTAAAATACAAAAGCTGATGAGAAAACTTGTGTTATCTTCCACCAGTGTGAAGGTGAAAACGATCTGTCCTTGTATGGGAAAGTCACAAAGTGATCGGGCGTTAAGTTTGGAACTGAAAAGGCTTTGTTGTTTCTGTGAAAGATGCTCCTGCTTCTTGCATCCCACTGAATGACTATAGTGCCTCCATCGTTCACACCTCAGAAATCAAATTATGCACTCGATAATTGCATTGACCTCATTTCAAAATACAAAAGAAAATCAATATTGCCACATTATTCATCCCACTGGATTGAAGCAAATAAACGCCCTCTCTATTATATTAAAGTCCGGCCCGGCTCATTTATTTCTCCCAGGGAACTTTAAACGACATGGGGCGTTTAATCGAGCACGGTCGGCGGGAGTCTGGACGAAAGGTCACCTTGAGATTCGTACCAGTCCCCCCGGTCTTCAATATATTCACAATGGCGGAACAGTTGTTTTCAAGAAATGGAACGTGACTTTTGTTGATAATCATCATAAGTTACGCTTATCTCTCTGCCGAGTTTCATCGCGATAATTTTACATCAAGAAGAAGTGCCTGAAGATGTTTTCCCGTGCAGGCCAGCCAGAACTTGTTCGTTCAAACCAGAAAGACGTTTACTATCTTGGTTTCTTGAGGGAAGGAATTGGACAAATTTATCGGAATTTCCGAGGTTTGTGAAAAGAAGCGCCAAATAATTGAAAAGATGTCGCAGGTATTTTCGAAGCTATTGGGGAGCAAATACAGAATGCAGGGCCACTTTGGTCCACCTCATTTACATGTGTCACAACTCTTTGTAGAACGAGGTATAAAAAAATATAGGCACTTTTGTTATTCGATGAGATGCAAATAAGTGGCCCTGTATTCTGTAGTTTAGTTGGTAAATGTTCTGTAATTGATTTATAGTTTACATTAATTGGTGAACGTATTAAAGATGTATGCTAGGGGTCGACATGAGCTGTGCTGTGTTGATCAAGATGAGTTTCATCTCACCATGCAACCCTTTCACGGTATTAATATTATGTGCATCATGGGTAATCGGGGCAACATGGTGGAAAATACAAAGGTTTGTGTGGGATCTACAAGCAATTGCAAAAAGAGTTGAGACATTGTGTACTGTAGTGCATATTTCCACCCCCTCCCCCCTTATCAATGTTGTACCAGATCAAAAATGCCATTGAAACTAACAGTCATCAACATTGAAAGGGGGAGGGGGTCAGTAGCACATGGCATTGACTTCATTTGTGTTACGCGGTCACTTTTATACGGAATGAACATTTTTTTTGGAAAGTGTCTCAACCTTTTTGCAACTGCTTGTCTGAGTCACATATCGCGATATAGCACTGGATTTGCTTTTCGGAAATGAATCATAGTTGATGTACGTTATCAATGTAATGACTTGATTTGAAAAAACAGCTTTTTATTCCACTGCGATTAGGCGTTTAAGAATAGAAAGTCCAAAACGTGCCTTTTCGACATTTCTCTACGGCCTTAATTAGCGCGAATTTCAGCAAAAAAGGAGCGTTTCTTCTGAAAGTTGCCGTAGTTTCTGAATATCGTTATGTATTTTTCAAAGAACATTGCTATCTTGTTGCAATGACGCAAATTATGTTATTTTCAACCTCTTGTTTTTTCTCGAAGGTTTGTTTGCGTTTGCTATTGACGCAAGAAACGTGCGTAGATTGAAATGATAAGCATTAGTCTGTGTAAATAATACGTCATGTGATACTGTGATCGCATGTTCGCGCTGAAATAAAACGGTGAGCAACTTTTTCCTGGTCCAATTTGTCCAGTCAATTTCGGATTACACTCTAGTTGTGAAAATATTATCATTTCTTCGTCCTTTTGCTAGCTAGCTTTAATCTGGCCGTGTATTTTGCACCGTGTATCCCAGTTGTATATTTACTCAGATTTCGTGAAATTCTTCCATAGCAGGGTTTTGCGCTAGATTTTTTCAACCGTTAACCAGACATTCGCCAAATGGAGTTGTTTGAGAACTACGATATAAATACCGAGTATGGGCCTTCTACATCCGGTGGAAACGAAGAGCGAGGCACGATTACTGGGACAGATATGATGTCCGTGCGCTGGAAAATCTTCCACTTTAATGTGAGAATCGACGAGCAAAACCAAAAGCAGATTCCAAAAGGAGATTCCAAAATGTGCCAAATGTTTTGCAAGATGTATTTTGGAAGGCAACAATTAGTGAAATGCGTACTTGCAGAATTCACTGACTGTAATTTAATACTCGCGTGAACGGTCAACGGTCAACGGTCTACAGAGAGAAATAAGAACTTATGTAATCTTTATTTGTTGTTAAGTGTAGACCGTCAAAAACATGTAGACCGTGGGGAAATTTTTATGAAACGAAATTTGAGCGCCTTTTCTTAGTGGAAATGTGTTATGAGAATATATTGTTTCCATTTTTCTATAAATATATAATAAAAGCCGAAAACAAGGTTTCTTTTCGGAAGAATGTTTTCATTCCCTTATAATGTCACGAAAGCGTGACATGTAAAAGATGTCACGAAAGCGTGACATGTAAAAGCGCGAAATTACTGTAATAATTGGAACCATTATTGCCACTAATTACAACGCACTGACCGTTACAGTATTTATCAGCACAAAATGTAATCTTTTCTCTTTCTATTGATACCTTTTAATCATATATTACATGCCGGTTCCTCTTGCTATTAGTGTTTTAATTGAACTACTATTCAGACAAGCAATTGCAAAAAGAGTTGAGACATTGTGTACTGTAGTGCATATTTCGAGGCGAACATGGTTTTCAACAAGTCCCCACCCCCTCCCCCCTTATCAATGTTGTACCAGATCAAAAATGCCATTGAAACTAACAGTCATCAACATTGAAAGGGGGAGGGGGTCAGTAGCACATGGCATTGACTTCATTTGTGTTACGCGGTCGCTTTTATACGGAATGAACATTTTTTTTGGAAAGTGTCTCAACCTTTTTACAACTGCTTGTAGCCTGTGTAGCAGACATTGGGGAGAGGGGAACTGGGTAGAGAGGGAATTAAAGGACGCCTGCAAAAAAAAAAACCTTTTGTTCTTTTCTGCGAACGTTGGCAGCCACAAAATTCCGATTGGCTAATTTGCACTGGATCAGCCATGCGTAAAAGTGCACTCCAGTTTCTGATTGGTATGCCCATCGATTTCAAACCGGGGCCTTAATTGCAGGCTTCATTTCCCTCTATTCTCAGTTCCCCTTTCCCGGATAACATAACATAACATACATGTACAGTTGTACTTTATTTAACATGGATATACACTTAGCTTGAGAGCTAATTTACAGGTATTTCACCTAATAATTAAAACCTAAGAACTAAACAACACTAATATCACAATACATCAGGTAAAACCACGGATTAAATACTAATTAAAACTATTATATAATATTACCGCCGCAGTCAAAATGCTAATTAAAACTAATATTACAAATTTACTTATCCCCGAAATTTAACGATCTAATTCTGTTTACTATTTCATTGGTGCCCACTTTTATTCTAATGTCATTTGATAGTTCATTCCATTTCTTAGCTGCAAAATATCTCCATGACTTGAGTCCATATTTATAGTAGTGTTAACTTTCGGTAAAGATAAAACATATTTTTGGCGCCTGAGATGCAGGCTATACATATGGCACTAAGATGTGCTAAAAATGTTATTTGCTGCCCGATGCAGTTATAAGAAGTTAGTCATCCGATTCAATAACAGTGCAGTCAAAGCGCTAGCTCTTGTAAGTAAGTAAAACCCTTGGGAATTTCTAAAACATGGTCATAACTAGAGCCGGTCTCTTATGAGAGCTTTCAATATAACAGAGTTTTTCTGAGAATTTCAGTAAACAGAGTATCACGAGGATGCATGGTCGCTGAAGGTACATGTAGCTCATCGCTTACGGAAGTGACCAGCTCCCCTCAGCCACCATGTCATGAGAAGAGCTTTAAAAACTGTATTTGTTTCTTTTAAGGTCCTTTCTCCTGGATAAAATGGAAGGCAGAGCTTGAGTTGCTGGCTGATGTCTGTTATTTTGGACTTACAACAATAAGTGGTACATCATATTTTATTATATTAAAGTGTGATATTTTTATTTGCTTGATCAAATCTACATGATGTTCTGATAAGAAAATGGAAATTTTTTTTTGATATCGATTTTCCTTCTCCGCGTTTTGGCCGTCTAAAAACGTGAAATTTCACTTCCGGTGTGTTACAAAACTGCGCAAGAAGAAAGACTGGAAATAGTCCGCTGTGACGTCAATATGACAAGAATGCCAGTGTCACGATTTCTCAGTTCCACTGTTTTTTGGTGCATGTTGCTACAACCTAGACAACACACCTTCATCAAAAAAATGTGAGGAACTGAGAAACCTCAACACCGACATTCCTGTATTGACGTCACAGCAGACTATTTCCAGTCTTTCTTCTTGCGCGGTTTTGTAACACCCCGGAAGTGAAATTTCATGTTTTAACATGGCTACAATGCAGAGAAGAAAAATCGATATCAAAATTTTTTTTCCATTTTCTTATCAGAACATCATGTAGATTCGATCAAACAAATAAAAAAATCATTGTCATATACACTTTAAGACATGAGGGTTAAATTTTAGATGTAACAAAATAAACAGACTGTTTATTAATTTTTGGTCATTGGCAAATTACAGCTGCATGTACAGTGACAGGGGAGTAGGGGGTAAAATCTTCCCATTTCCCACACTCTTATAATACTCCTGCTCCTACACCCTTTCTGGGCAACAGCGATGTGAGGAGCACTATTAGATCTGATTTGTATGGCACAAGGCAACTGGGAAAATTGATTCCTGGACTTGCTTTATACATGTATACCCAGCTTGCAGAAAAAAATAAATGTATGTCTCACTGATTGTGAATTTATTTCTGTATAGCTCTGTAATTAAATTCAATAAAACCAATATACAAAAAAAATTCATTTTTAGGCTTTCAAACTCTTGGTGAAGAGTACTGCAATATTGTTCAGGTTGACCAAAGTAGAACAAGGGTCCCTTCCACATTGGTAAGTTACAATCATTGTATGTATTTAATATTGATCATGAAGTGTGCATGTGAGGTGCAGATTAATTTAAATATTGAATAATGTTATTCTTAGTTCAATGAATCTCACTGTGCTATGACAGTAATGTGCGACAATTATAGACAACTTTTACATTTTACACTTAGTTAAATAACTATTTTAATTTGTAATCATATTTTTTACTTATCATAAATTTATACACTTCTAATAAAGTTTTATTTTGTATCTTTACCTTTATTATTTTGTGGGGTTACCTGGAAACTACAGCTCTTAGGCTAAGCATACTGACCAGTACACTAAATAAAGGATTGATTGATTGATTGATTTCAGATTGTTCACATTTTTTCTTGGCTATCATTAGCGAAGGTGGTTTACAACCATTACAGCACTGTATGTGTGAATATCACAAATATCTAGCTGTTAGTTGACCTTTTTGTTGATTGCCTTTATTTCAGAGGAGAGGAAGTCTAGTTCTTCTTTATGTTTTTGGTCCTTACATTGTTGAAAAAATTCTATCAAAGCTTGAAATTTGGTTACGAACTTCAGATGCTTGGCCTGATGGTAAGCAAATATATTTGTTTGAACCACTCATTAGGTATTTCAAGTTGGAATTAAGTGTATTAAGATTGGGCTATTTCAGATGCGATAATAATTTAGTTTTTCTTTTCTTTCTGTTTTTTTTTTTCCCTTCTTTTTTTTTCTGGCGGGGGGGGGGGGATTTTCTGGGGGAATTCAATTGGCAAGACAGTGTCAACTTAGAAAGCGTTCTAGCAAAGAAAGTGTTAGCTCAGAAAAAGGTTCTAATTATTCTAAAGTTATATTTGAAAGTAGATCAAATTTATTGATTTTTTTATATTATTGACAAATCAAGCCAAGACTGACCATTGGTTCATAAGATCAAGAAAATTTTCTTTTTCTCTTAGGACTTAATGCCAGAACAAGAGAAGTTCTAGCAACTTTTATTCCCGTTCTTAGGACAGCAGTTTTGTGTAAGTATACATTGTGTCTTCTGCCAAACTTGTTGTTCGATGGGTGGCTGATAAAGTGAGAATGTGAACATGTTACAATGTAACTGAGTGTACATCCTGACCAATACAGTGCAACTTACAATATTCTTATCTTTAGTACACTCTTTGAGTTTGTAAGTGAAATCCCAATAAAAGGAGATGTTCCAATAAAAATCTAAGGCTCCTATGAGCCAACTCATAAATCACAAAACGTTTGGACCCCTCCCTCCTAGATGTTTTGTTTTTAGAGACTCTGAAAATAAGCTGGCTGTTCCCTTGCCACCTACTAATTACTATACAGCTTTTGTTACAGCGGGGCTGTCCTGTGGAACAATTTGCCCTCTGATATAAGACAAGCTAAATCCTTGACTAGCTTGCGGCAACTGCTTTCTTCTCATTCAAACACGGCATTCGTGGAAAACAGGCTTTAGTTATAATTTTATTTTTTAACTTTACATTATTGTAAGTACAACTTTACAGTAGTTCTCATTAGAATGTAATATTTTAGGATTTAGAAGTATAGGAATATGTATTTAGCCAGCTTATTTGTGTATTAGCCTGATGCTTACCTGTGTATAAATAAAAGTGATGATGATGATTCTCCGACCAACCCCGCCCCCTCCGTCCAACTCCCCACCCTCCCCTCCCATCCCCTCCCTCCAGCATTGTCCCTATGTGTAAGGCAGGTGATCATTATAATTCTCGGATTCAATGTTCACCAACCCTCCCTCTCCTAGGCGTTTTCCTCCACCTACCCCACCCCTGGCGTCAAACTCCCCACCCTCTCCTCCTTACAACACTGTGGCCATGGGTAAGGCAGGTGACCATTACATATTGCAGGTTCAATGTTAACAGCCGATCAGGCGATTGAGCAATCAAGTGAACTTTTGCCACACTGTTATAAACTTGTTCCTTGCTAATAATTATTATCCACGTCAAGTTAAAAAGGATATGACATAATAAATAAACATGCAAGAAAGGACTGATTGTATTTTTTTTCAGATACCCATAGAGCACACATGGCACTGTTTTACTTGACAGGAGTGTTTTATCATATTGCTAAAAGGTTTACTGGAGTCCAGTATGTAAGTTACAACTTCACTTAATACAATGTATGTAACATTAATTTATAGAATCCTTTATAGTCAAGTGGTCGATAACTTGTGTGTGTGTGTGACAATTGCCCTGTGTATTGCATCTCCTCACAGGAGAGTAAGGAGTAAGTCTGTGTAGGCGAAATATTGAGGACACATGTGAGTGGCACATGCAAAAGGAAGAGGTGGCCTCTTCTGCACAAATGATTGTGTGATGGCCCTCTCGATTATCCTTGAGAGAAATGAGGGTGTACCGATAATCTACAGCTGTTTACTTGTTGATTTTTTTGTTGAGGGGGGGGGGGGGGGGGGGGGGGATCTTGACATGTCAGATACAATGCACTGTACAGTGTATGAAGACAGTGGTGTTTTATTTTTAATGTGTCATTATTGATTAAATTGTCTTAATTACTGTGATTGGTCTGCAGCTACTGGTGCGAAGAATCCTTAGCAATGAAGGTTCCAGACCTACTTACCGTCTGCTTGGGTATCTCTCCATTTTTCAACTGAGCATCACTCTTTTGCTAGCTGTTTATCAGGTGAGGAAATGTCAGCCATTTTGCTTACAGAACCAATTTTGCTTGTGGTCTGATGGGCTGTACCTTGGGAAGCAGAGGTTCTCTCAAGAACGCTTTTGTGAAAAGTTAGGGCCGACCACAAGCTGTGAAGCCTCGAGAAACATAAGACCAGTCAGTTTCAATTTCTGGCTTAGAGTCCAATGCCAGCAGTCTCCCAAGAGGACCAAAAATCAAAATTCAACAAAATTCCAAATTTTATTTTGTAAAATATGGAAAAACGAATGGTACCATGCAAAAGTGCAGCTGAAGAGGTTTCATTTGAATGGTCACACCATGGGAGTTTGTCAACAGACTCAAAAGTGAGACTACATTACATGTCTCTATTTATACTGAGTCTGGGAGTTAGTAGTAGTAGAACTTTATTTTTGACACGGTATTTTCATTCAGTTATATATGTTGTGGTTTAAATTTTTCTTTGGTTTAAAAATTTTCAAACCAGTTTGATTTTGATTTTCCTTTGTCTCAGATTCATTATCATAATGTGACACAAAAGAAAACAAAAATTGAACTGGTTAAAAAAATTTTAAACCAAAGAAAAATTTGAACCACAACATATACATCTTTACACATAAAAACAGATAAAAACACTAACTAACAAGTTAACTACTAGTGATAAAATTAATAAACCTGCTTGACAAGGATGCCGTGTGAAAACTGAATTCGAAAATAATTAAATAAGCTCGCTCTGAAAAGTGCAACTGAAAAGTTAAAGGGTTAAAGCAGCTAACAAACCACATTTAACAGTAAAACTGATCTGCAACAAGATGCTCATTTTAAAGAGGTCCGGTAAATTATTTATTTTGTTTGTGTTTTTAACAGCATTACAAGTCCGGCAAGTCGTTAGGTCACTTTGTTGCATCTGACACCCAAACCTCGACACGCCCAACTTCTTCTTCTGGCATTAAGTGTGCACTGTGTTTAGAAAGACTCCAGGGCAAAACTGCGACTCCTTGTGGGCATTTGTTTTGTTGGAGCTGTATTACCGAATGGTGTAGCAGTAAGGTAAGGTGTCCTATTTAAAAGGTAAGGTGTCTAGAGCGGTTTTCAATTATTGAGTGTCGTAAAACCAAAACCAAAGTAATTACTCTGGCCAATCACAACAGACGCAGCCAATCCAATGAACCAATCAGAACGCCAATCAAATACATGTAGCCGGCGCCAAGCGCGGGAAAACGTGCGAGCAAGTCACGATTGGTTTTGGTTTTACTTCTGATTGGTTGAAAGTGGCACAATATTTTTTTTAGTCAATCACAAAGATTCGCAGTGTAAAACCAGAGCAATCGCGAAATTACTTTCGATACTCAAATGCCAGCCGCTCTTTAGTTCAGGATCGTTATTTCCGTAACTGAAAAAAAAAAACAATAAAAACAATACCAATACAGGAAAGCAATATTTACTCAATATATTTCCTTTCTTGAAACGTTCCCCAAGATAACTGATAGCAACCAAAATCGCAACCTGAGGGCTTTATAGAGGGGAATATCACGGGAGTTTGGTGTCATTTCAAAAACCAAAAAGTGTTTTTGTTTTAACTGAGAAACCCCAAAAAATTAATGGTCTCAGTTTTGTGATAAATTACAACCACATTGTACCAATACTATTGATGAGTGTCTCTTATCATAGACGGGTGTCAGTGAATGAATTTCAACTTGAAAACACATTTTCGTTTCCAAAATAGGCTTGAACTGACCATGATTTGTTCCCTTTTTCAAGAATTGGTTGATTTATTTCTCTTGGTGTTTTGGTATTATTTTGTAAACGTATCTCGATAATATCCATGCTCATGAATCCTTTCCCGTATGAGTATTTTTGAGCAGTTTTCAATTGAGTGTCGAAAGTAATTACACAATTGCTTTGGTTTTGCATTGCTACGCTTTGTGATTGGCTAAAAAATCTCGCGCCACTTTCTCGACCAATCAGAAGTAAAACCAAAACCAATCGTGATTCGTGACTTGCTCGCACGCGTTTTCCCGCGCTTGGCGCCTGCGACATGTAATTGCTTCGACCTCTGATTGGTTCATTGGATTGTTTACGACTGCTGTGATTGGTCAGAGTAATTACTTTGGTTTTGGTTTTACGACACTCATTGAAAATTGCTCTAATATGTAGCTGAAAAGTAAATCAAAGTCAATTTTGGTGGAATTTTAACAAATTTGTGCGTTTTCACGAAGCTTGTTTCCTTTGGAAGTTGATTCTTTTTGTTCTTTTTTCTCTTCAGGCTGAATGTCCACTGTGTCGTGAACCGGTTCATCTTTCCAGACTTGTGTTCCTGCATCATTATGAACCCGCATAACATGCAACTTAAACAAGGGAAACAGTGTATAAAGAGCTTTAAATTGATGTAAAAGTTGTACATAAAAACAAAACTACGTTCAATCACAATGAAGAGTTTTTATACAACTTGGTTTTCCTTTGTTTTATCGACTTCCGTTTGTCTTCCAGAAACTACATATCCCTCGCTCTTACAACATTCTATAGAAGGCTTCAATGCCGTGTGCTTTAATGCCAGTGCCATGGACACCGTTAATATCAGTGATTTCTGTGACTTCCAAGAGTGCAAATACCAAAATTCAAGAAAAATCCCAAATTTCATTTTGTAAAATATTGAAAACCAAATGAGGTTTCATTTGAATTGGCACACCATATGATTTTGTCAACACACTCAAAAGTTAGATCTACACGACATGTCTTCATTATTGTCTCTGGGAGCGAGTGAGTGGTTAGAGAGTCTCTCCTCTACCCTCCTTTCCACAGTTCCTCGCGGACCCTTGTTACCCGCGTTACATCAAATGATGCGTCTGGGGACGAGTCGACTTCAATAACCTATTTTCGAGTTGCTCTTAGCCTCCTTATCAAACCGAGGCCAAGTGCAAAACCATTCGTATGGATGAGTTTTGTTTCACATGCAAATAAAACATATCCATATGAATGGTTTTGCACTTGGCCTCGGTTTGAAAAGGAGGCTACGAGCAACTCGGAAATGGGCTATTGCTACAAACCGCAGATTTATTACACCTTCGTTTAATTTTTCGGCCCCTTGCGCGTTGGTTTTACTTTTTTTGACGCCATGAACAGTGCCAGCGTAGCTGGCGTTTTTTTTGGTTGTCGCGCGATGCTGAATTCGTGAGCGGCAAAGCTGCGTGGAGAGCGCGAGCGATGAAGCCCCGAAAACGAATTCAGCTGGCGAATTCAGCATCGCGCGCGCCAACAAAACAGTCAGATACGCAGGCAACCGTGAACATTGCCTCGCAGGACGCCTCGCACAGTGTCTGTTTTTTTTTTTTTTTTGTAAATGTGCTTAACAGCAAATAGAAATTAATAAACCCCCAGGGATGCTGTAACGCTTAAGGACTAATTGAATCGTAAATTAATATAACCGTTTTTGTTTTTATTCAGCTTTGTAAATAACTGTGCAATGTTAAAAACACTAATCCACCGATTATTTATATGCAAAAAATTCAACAGGAGGCTTTTTTTCGCTTTACATTTCTTTTGTTTGTAATTACACCCTTTGAATGCAATTGACGTTGTCGTTTTTTATGCTTCCCTTAAAGCTCAAAACTTAATTAAAGAACTTTTTATGCTAATTCAATTGAATTGTAAACACGATGTAACGAGCAATCGATATAAGCTGGCTATAAGCAACAAGCTCACGAGTTGTGCAAGATTTCTTCGGTTTGTCTTCGCGTGTTGTATGCCTGTGTTTGAAAATTCACGCGTAAACTAAACTTCGAAATTCACGCGTAAACGACACGGATACTGGATTAACTTCATTTGGCCACAGTTCAAAGTTTTTAAGACTGCAAACACTGATGTTGCAAAGTCAGGATTCATTCCATGAGTTAGAGCAGGTACTAAGAAGCTTGCAAGAACACTGTGAACCCACGAACAAAGCCATTTCTACAGATCATGCGGGAAGTTTAAATGGAGGGGAGGAACAACGCAAGGAGCTAAGAAAAGTACAAGAAAACCCAGTGTTAAAAGTTGAGTTCTGCGACGAGCTGACAACTGAGGAAATACTTATGGAAATATTGCTCCGCCAACAACTCCACACGTCGAAAGAGTACACACTGAATGGATTGCGTTTTAAGGTTTATGTGCTTGATGACACTGAAGTTTAAACATCGTATGATATTCCAAGCAAGTACTGTGTGTAGGGGTGGGGGGGGGGGGGGGGGGGGGTGGGGGGGGGGGGGGGGTGGGGGAGACAGGGAGTCAGAATCTCCCGCTTCCCGTACCCTGTTCTCCCGCTTTTCCGTACCTTTTTCTCCAGACTCCTGCCTGACCCGCGTAGCATGCATGTGGCGCCGTATACACCCAATTCACCAGGAGCCAAATAAAGTCAGGTTTAAGAACTGAGTCGATAACGGGTAAATTGGCCACCATAAAGAGATTCAAAAGATAACGCTTCGAGCGCTTGCCCTCCGTGACGAATTAAGGGCTGGTGTTCGAAACACTAGCTTTTGATTCTTTTTATACGGTGGCTAATTTACCTCGATAAAACTAAATTGTCTTGTTTCACTCCCCACCGACGCAGCACCAGTTTCTTTAGAAACTAACCGCCTTATTGAAAAAAAAATTGACTTGTTATAAAGCATTTACTGGGCTTTTATTTACAACACCTTAATGCCAATGAAAACGCGTCTGTTCTTTTTTTTTTTTTTTTTTTTGTTTCTCCTATTACACGACCTTGAGGCAACTTGAAAATGGTTTGTCAAAGGGTTTATGCGTGACACGTGATCAGGGAAAAAATCAGTGCGTGAAACGTAAAAGTTACTAAAATGGAAACCTGATTCGTAAAATTTAGGAACTAATATCCTTGTAAGGAACCAGACTAAGGAATTTAACGAATATGTGACGCGTGAATTGCGTAATTCCTTGCTCCCACGTCAAAGTAAAACGAAAACAGAAAAACCAACTATTGCTTTGCAAATACATAAAACCCTCTTAAGACGGATACCCCTGGAGGCGGACACAACAAATTATTATTGGCTGATCCTGGTCGAATTTTACTTGTTTGTCGGTAACTATTAAACTCTCTATAAGACAGACACCTCCCTAAAGCGGACATCTAGAGTTGGTCAGGAAGGTGTCCGTCTTCAGTACACAAAGCTCACTGCAATGAAAAGGCAAAACAAACAACAGCTCCACAGAAGTTAACTGATAAGTAACTTTAATTTTGAACGGTTTAGCCGGCCCACTCCAAAAGTAATAACATAACATGGCTTGAGGATTAACCTTCGGAGTCCAAGGCCTTAACATTAGTTATAAAAACAAAGTCGTGTAGCGTACTCTTACCAATCCGTGCAAGCACGCTTTTCCTAACCAATCAAAGGCAAAACCAACACAAAAACCACATTTAATAGAACAACAAAGCAATTCCGAAATCGCTTTGGTTTTGCATTGCTACATTGCATTGTAATTGGCTAAAATATATCGCGTCACTTTCTCAACCAATCAGAAGTTAAGCCAAAGCCAAAGCCAAAGCCAATTGTGCTTGCTCGCACGCGTTTTCCCGCGCTTGAAGCAGGTTGCATGAATTTACTTCGAGTTCTGATTGGTTCACTGGTTTGTCTGCGTCTGTTGTGATTGGTCACAGTAATTACTTTGGTTTGGGTTTACGATAGCCTGCGCCGGCGCAAACGTGTCTTATTTCCTTCAAAGGAAAAAGGACACGTCTGCGCCGGCGCAGGCTAGTTTTACGACATTCGACTGAAAACCCACTCTAAAGACTTGGTAGAGATCAATCACACAATAGACTTGACAATAGAACAACAAAATAGACCTGGTATATGGCGCGTCACCGTTTGCACGCTTGGCATCAAGTTCCCGGATGGGCTCATTGTGTGACCTGTTGGTTTTGATTTTTGCACTAGTGAAACCGTTCAAGTTGCCATGTGATCGTTAATCAATACCTCGGAAGTGTTTGTCGCGCTTCGAGATTGTTCGACAAAGTACAGCGTCGGCAACTCAGTCCCTTCGGTTGGAGCAAAAAATTGTAGAGTATTTTCCCCTAAAGCTTGTCAGAAGTCGGCATACACCTTGATTTATGCATGAAGAATTACAAAATGTAAAGAAGTATATCAAACATCGCCATCTCTCTTTATTTTCAGTCATCTACGGGCTTGAAAAACTTTGCTGCTTCCACGCAATCTGAAAGGTAAAATAAAACAACAAAATTGGAATGAACGAAACAACCATTCACCACTCCAGAAACGGCTGGGGCATTGAGCACCAGCTTTTGGCAGTAAGATTTCTGGGATCGTCTAGGTATAGTTAGTAGAGGGTCCCCTTTACTAACTATGGTCTAGGTAACCAATATGAACCATGATTGGTTAATAGGCCATTTCCGAGTTGCCTTTAGCCTCTCTATCAAAGCGAGGCTAGGTGCGAAGCCTTTCATATGAAAATGAGTTTTCATTCACATGCAAATAAGTTTTATTTGCATGTGAATGAAAACTCATTTTCATATGAAAGGTTTCGCACCTAGCCTCGCTTTGATAGAGAGGTTCAAGGCAACTCGGAAATGGCCTATTGGTTTTTAAATTTAGGGGAAATGTATGGGAATATCGAAAAGGTTCACTTATCGTAATATACTGTGATGAATATTCATATATAAGATCAAAATAAAAACGTATTTTTACCTGAAATGTTGTGTGTTGTCGTTCTTGTAGCTGAAAACGGTGAATTTAAGCAATTTGAAGGGTTTTGCATCGGACGTTGTTTTCAACTACAAGAACGACAACACACAACATTTCAGGTAAAAATACGTTTTTATTTTGATCTTATATATGAATATTCATCACAGTATATTACGATAAGTGACGCTTTTCGATATTCCCATACATTTCCTCTAAATTAGTTAAAATTGAAAAGAGACGCTCGACCATACACAATTCGAGATATGCAGATAGATTAGCTGTTCCATTTTTTAACAGTTACTATACGAATAGCTCCATTGCGTATCGAGGAGCCGTCATCTGGAATCTCCTTTCACCTCTTGCAAGTAGCAGAGGAATTAAAACCTTCACGAAGAAGGCTTGGCTGTCTAGGCAGTTAAACTTTTCATCTGAGTCGCCTTCTGTCATGCAACAAATGGACCCAGATTTTTAATATATACTGTACGGGAAGTACGGGTGGGTGGGATGGCGATTGGTTATTTTGAAATTTTTTACAAGATTTAGCGATTGTAAGATTTTTTAGAATATATTTTTTGAAACAAATGTAATATTTTATAATAGTTGTAGTAGTAGTATTTTTAGTAATAGCAGTATTTTTCTCTTTTATTTTAATGCACGGCCCCACTACCGTGGATAAACAAAGTTTATTGTATTGTATGGTAAAATATGAACGGTCACACAGTTTGTGTGGGCACCCTGTGGTAAAAAAGAAAATAACCAAAGAACAAGAAAAAAGAAAAACAAATATTTATTCCTGTGGTTGTGCTCATGCTTATGCCTGCTTAAAGCCGGTTGTACGTTGACGTAAGAGCTGTTATGCTAGCAGTTGTGGTTGCGTCACTAGGGAAAAGCTGGCTTGAAATGTGGCGCAAAATACAATAAGAAATCCAATAATTATTGTCGCCATATTATAGAGATATCCATTGTGCGAGCGATCTACTAACGTAATGTTTTCTCTCAAGTGTGATCGTCTGGGTTAGTGTAGTTCTAGGACAATTCTGAAAAGAACTGTTGTGTTGGCGATTACTAACGTTTTGACAACCTGAGAGGATGTTATCTTCAGAGTCATGTTAATTGCAAACCTTCAGTCAGTCGTCAGTTGCAAACCGATATTCATGTGAATTATCAATCATCAACTGACGTCGTTTACAATTCACATGACTTTGAAGATGACTTCTGCTAAGGTTGTCGAAACGTTAGTCATTGCCAACAACAGTTCTGTTCTGAACTCAGTACACCAGGCTAACCTGGACGGTCACACTCGACAGACTACTGACACTCCTGGGTTCAAACCATTTCCAACAAGAGGTTCCAAGCAGCCTATACTCATGCGCATGCGTAAGAAAGTTTTATGACATATTTTAAACATGATAAGAAGATGTCCGACATGGAGAAGAGTCATGGAGAAAAGAAAAACAAAGGGCATTTTTTAACTGATTGCGCTTTGCGCATGAGTAATAATACAATTATTTATACTGACCCTTTGGTTTTAGCCGTAGTAGGAGCTTTCTGTTGATACTGTTGACTATGGTAAGCTGCTGGCATTCCAGAAACTGTTCCACTGTCTAGGTCTGACTGGGAAGATGCCTTGATCACTTTTTTCAGATTTTCAACCTCGAAAAAAATACACGTGGTGGTCACAGGACAGTCAACCGTCCCAATAGCTTAAAGGAGCTATGTCATGGTGATTTTGAGGTTTTTGGGTCCAAACTGCCCCTTTGTGGTACACGAAATGCTTATATATAGAACACAAAGAGGGAGATATCAAGTGAATTTTCAAAGATAAAATAAACCATAATCAAAGTTTTAACTAGTTTTCCAAGACATAAGAGATAAATTTGAAAAAATGAGCCCAATTTTTTCAAGATGCAATCCATTTCACCCTTCACGTGGCTCGGATGACCACATAGAAATGGCGGGTCCCATGGTTACGTAAAAGAACCACTGAGGACGTAACAAACCCTGGCTGTGACCACCCTCAGTGTTACTTGTTCATGGGTGGGGTGGGTCTGATTGATTGTGAAGCGCATTTGAATATATACAAATGCATAATTATTATTATACAAATGCATATTATTATTATTATTATTTATTATTATTTCCATCCTGGCCATCTGCAGCCCAAGACACTTATTTTTACTCTTAGAGCACTAGTAGAATGATTTTAAACAAAATTAAACCATTATTTTTGTGTTTCCACTGATCCAAGTATGTCTTTTTAAAATAAAATAACACTAAAAATGGTAACATAGTCCCTTTAAACCTATGTACGAAGGAATATTGTCGAAGTACCTCTGTTTCTACTTGACTCTTCTGTTTTTGCTTCTTTTCTTTGTGAGCATTTGCTCTTTGTATCTGTTTTTCTATGCTACGAAGAACCGTTTCACAACCATCACACCTGCAACAACAGGATAAAATCAAAATTAACAACTTGTTATCAAACCTTGTATTCTTGTCTTTAGGCATGGAAATACCAAGTATGAATATGCAATTTTGTGATAGTAATCAAACTTACCAGTCTTGTAAAACTTCTGTTACTCTGTTTACTGTCTCTGGTGTGATGTCTCTACCGATGGCAAAATCTACCTCTAGCTGTCGACAAAACAAAACAAGCAAAGGAAAACTTAAATTTTGTAGAACTGTTTCATTTAACCCTAGGATATACATGCAAACTTATACCCCTTCCATGGTACAATGGAGGGGGGGGGGGGGGTGGTTGCAACTCCCTTGCTTTTTGCACTATTACAATATTTTAAAAATATTTTACCCATAGGTAAATATTACGATTTATGTCGCTGCTGGGGCAGTTTGTGACATCATCCAAAATGGTGATAAAGAGGGCTGCCATCTTGGATTTAAATTATCAAAAAATGTGTGGTAATTGAAATTTAGAGTTGTAAAATATGATAATTTATTAAACATTTTGATGATTCTGTTTTTTTTTTTTTTTTATGAAAAACGGTATAAAAACACCCATTTTTATTCCAACCATAGCAACTGAAGATGGCATCAGCTATGTGCCGATATTACACACCTGTTTGTTTTTCTGATCTAACTTTCCATGGATAATATCAGCATAAATAGCATCAATGATTAAATCCTATAACCAAAATAAAAAAAAATAATACATGTATTAATAATAAATTAAAGAGATTAATAGCATGGTCAATAGTCAGTAAATATTATTATAAAATAACAGGAGCCTGCAAATAATAAAAATTATGTAATATTTACTGTACCTGCATGCAGAGAGGGGTGGGGGGGGGGGAGAGGGTGGTCCCTACCCTTTTCAAAAACTCTTTCTATCTTACCAGTTTACTGGTAAATGATACCCTATTCTAGATCAAAAACCTCTGATTTCTATACCCTAACCCAGACTTTCCGGATAATATTAAAATACATGTAGCTACTCTGTTACCAGTTTTATGGTAAATAATACCCTATTCTAGACCAAAACTCTCTTATACCCCTCAGCCCTCCCCTGGGTGTACATGCAATGCAACAACATCTCAAACCAAGAAACCTACTTCTTAAGTCAATAAGAT
Organism: Dendrophyllia cribrosa; assembly: GCA_024195265.1. NCBI lineage: Eukaryota > Metazoa > Cnidaria > Anthozoa > Scleractinia > Dendrophylliidae > Dendrophyllia > Dendrophyllia cribrosa. The sequence continues at coordinate 2,294,837 of JAJLRJ010000004.1, forward strand.
GTTTTAGTTGAAAACATTGCATGCACAAACTGCAACTCTGTGCTTCAATTTTACTACTTATTTTCTCCTATAAGTTGACATGAAGGAAAAGTGCTCACAACTTACCTCTAGTTCTCTAAGATTCTTGATATCCAGCTCTTGTAGTAACAAGCTGTAAGGTATGAACTGTTAAAACAAAAATTGCAAATTTGGTGAACAAATTTACCTCAATCTTAGCCTTTACAATTTAGTATCATACATGTACTTGTCTCATTTTTTATACATTTCTTTTCTTATTTTTAAAAATAACTTGCCAGAATTTTGAGTGTGAGTAAAATATATTTCGTGTTAGATAAACAAATGAAAAAACTTCCGTAATGAAAGAAAAATTTCAACTGGGACAAACACATCCTTGGAGACCCAGGGGCAGTTAATTGGGGTGGATGGAAGTAAAGACAAAGCAAAAATTGGTGAATTTAAGAGGGTTTTCTAGAACGGACAAAGGGGACCCTGGGACCATATCCAAATGGCTCTACAAATGCAGGGGCTCCTTTGCCCGTCCTAGAAAACTTTCTTTGTGTCGATTTTTGCCAGGTTTTATATCTCATTCTGACCCAACTATTAAACTGCCTTTGGGTCTCTGAGGATGGAACAAACACTACTCTGTAGAGCTCTAAAATAATCTTTACCTTTTTGAAACATTTAAAGCATTTTACCTTTGATTTTGCCGCTAATGATACTATTGTTAGATGCCGTAGTTTCTTTAGTTGTGATGGCGTGAGTGCTGGCAGTGAGCTGGCATTTGCTGTAAATTTTACACAAAGAAACAATGAGTTTTCGATATGATCATGCTGTTAAAAATTGTTCTGGATAGTTTACCATTAACCCTTTTTGTTGCCAAGTTCCTTAATTTTTTTTCTCTCCATGGCCACATAATTTATTTTATTTCCCAAATAGCGTATGGTGACCATAGTCTTCTTTTGCCATATACGGGTAAGGCGACTACACCTGTGGCCGCGAAAGGGTTTAAAAATACTCAAGATTCCTACCTTTATATTCTCCATATGTTCCAAATGCAAATATGTTCAAAAGTTTCCAATATGATTCATTTTCTGATTTTTCTAACTGTAAAAAAAATGCGAGAAAACATTGTGTTACTGTGTTTTTCAATATCCTTGCAAACTCTGCAGTTCAACACTCAGCCAACAGTTTCTTTTGTCACTGCCGCAAATATCATAGCATACACCGAATGCAAATATGGCCGTCCAACAATTTTTTGTTTGGACAGGTTCTCAAGAAAAGAAAAGCAATTGAATAATGATAAAGATCAGGTCAAAACAAGTCATTGTGTGCATTTTCAAGGCCATAGTCTTATTTTAGGAGAAGTTTTTGGCAATCAAATTTTGGAAAAAACATGAAAGCGAGGCTAGTCAGGATAGAATGTCTTTTCTCATTCAAATGCTTAAAATTTCAGTGAGCCATAACTTTGCAACCGTTAAACCAAAAACACTCACACTTTGCAAGATGATACACTTAGCAGCACTTGTTTATGTGATATCATTAAATTTCTCTGAAAACTTGGCCAAACAAAAAATTGCCTGGCGGCCATATTTGCATTTGGTGTATTGCTTTACACAAAATGGTCAAAACTATCAAATTTGTGGGTTGTGATTGGTGCGTTTCGATCCATTTTCCCAGTTTCTGTTATCAGGGATCCAATGTTTGCTGCCATAATTATGACTGATGGCAGTGTAAAACGCAAACCTTTGTTGGACTTTGACCTTCAGAAGTGGCATAATAATTAAATACACCTTATTGGATGGTTTAACAGAATGATAATACATGCAGATATTTTAGGAGTTGCGTAGTACTTTTTAAAGCCCTGCAGGGGTGAACAAAATACAAGCAATGAGTAAAATATCTGCATGTACATGTATTATCTGTTAAACCATCAAATAATGGACTGATAACCTAAGTAAGGCTGCCCTATTTTTTTAGCCCTCGATGGTTATTATGGGCAGCCTGTTCTCTCTCTATATTTAACAGTAGTTTTTATATAATGTAAGTTAATGTGGAGTACAAATAAAGTTGTTGTTTTTGTTGTTTTTATTTTACTTAACTTCCTTTGCTTCTGTGTCTTCAAACCGGGCTACTATGGTGTAATACAACAATAAAATTGTGTAATACGACAATTGTGTAAATATACGATAATTGTGTAATACGACAATAATTGTAGTATATGCGCTGGGATATTTTGCATGTTCTCTTACCCTTTATTATTATTTTTTATAAGGTAACATGACATCACAGTTGTATAATAATGATAAAGATCTTATGTTTATCAAAATTGTACATAAAGTTACAAAGTTGGGCCAATTTTAAAATGGCTTGTGTGTTGTTGTATTTATTGTGCCTTTTGTATTACTTTCGCATACTCAATCAATCGGGGATCATGTGATGCTCGTTCACTCAACTATACAGAGAGGGATGGCTAGCAGTCTACAAACTGGTCAAACCAAAGAAAAATTTGACTCACAACATGTACAGTGTACATCGCCCAGGGGGTGTACTCTGGATTTAATGTGACAGGGATGTGCAAAGGATTTTTTTGGTGCAAGAACATTTCGGCAAGTATTTTTTGGGGTGGTTTGAGTGAATACACTGTAAATAGTTTTTTTATTGGTATTCAAAACAATATGAAGATTTTTGGTAAAGAATTTTTGCCATGCATAGTGCCTGCATAGTGCTACAGATGTAGTTAGTACATCCAAACTTCTTATAATTATCATTTATTCCCTTTTGGGTATTTTAAAGGTTAGAAAATTCAGCATGGGATTTTTTTGCGTTTAATTTTGGTTCGGGGGATTTTATTGGGTTTTGCTGGAAGCTCTAGGTATTTTTTGGGTAATGATTTTTGCCCCCATTCGCACATCTCCGTTACTTTTAATACAGAATACCCCCTGGAGTGTGTTGTAACCTACAAAAATGGTACCTCTTTTACAGAAGGCATCTCCAGAAGTTCTCCAAAAACGTATACTCCAGGAGCTTCCAATGTCTGATTTACGAGGGCTACCAATCCAGCCCCTCGAGCAGACTTAGCCAGCAAAACATACTGCTCCAAGTTGTGACTGTGACTAAATCCTGTCTTCACTTCCTTCTCTGCCATGTCACACTTCACAAAAGAAACACATTGTCACTCATAAAAAGCACTCATACTGTATACCAGTTAGTACAAACATGCAAGGAGATTTCACATTTATGGCATGTTAATAAAGTTTTCCTACTTATTCATTTACTACGCCTTAACTAAATTTAGTGAATTTAGTGATTGAGAGCAGCTATAAATGTATAAATAAACATGAGTCTCCCCATGGGTCTCTAGAAACTTGTATTCCAACATTTCATTTCTTTTTCTGAATAGTTAATCTTTTTAACTAAGTCAATTGTATATATCTGGACTTTGTTCAGTGCCTGCAAGTTTGGATTCACTGTACACTGTAGTTGATCAACTCTAATTTATGTCAGGAAAAATTTAAAACAGGACTGATTTATGTAGATGATCGAAGTTACCATTACGGAAAAAGCTAAAAAGATGACCGGTAGAAGCTTTAATTGCAGATAATTTCAGTTCATTTTCTAGTTCTAGCATAAGTGTACAGATGTAGTAATTTCTTTCTAACAACAATCATTTATAAATCATCACTCTTGTTTCTGAGACAACACAAAAAACTGTTTTTGATCCCTTACTTTGTAAATAAAACTCTCACAAATAACTTTGGTAGATTTTAGGGATGAGAACCACCCATAAATTTCCTACTGAGAATTAGCCGTAGAAAGGTAAAGAAAAAATATTTGACTGCGGTGGAATTTGAACTCACAACCTCTGGATTAAATCTCCTGCTCACAGGAGTAGGACAGGAGGAGATTGTGGGTGATAAGGTGGCAATTCATAGCAATGAGAATGTGGATCAAGGTCCCCATTTCCTTACTTGCAGGCGAACACTTAGTAGAAATTTATAGGTTGTTCTCAACACTAAAATTAAGGGTCATGGCTCGTGTACGAGGACTGTATTGTGATGTATTGTGTTACACTGTAGGTAGTGTTAGGTTGTATTGTATTGTATTAGGTTGTATTGTATCAGGTTTTATGATGTCAGTCAGGTCGTCGTACATGAGCCATGACCCAAAATTAATCACAGAGTCAATTATGTGATTTCCTGTTTGAATCATTTGTGCTGTGTGGCTTGACATTTATTTAAGATATCTGGTCAGCATAGCAGCTATAAGCTTAAATGCAGTGAACCAATGTTAGAACTCAAATACCAAAGGTGATCAAGAGAACTTTCTGTCAACTTGTCAAACTATGAACAGATTGTTAAAGCATATCTTACACTTTTAAAGCCACACAAAACAACAGACGTTTATTGATTAAATTAAAAACAACCTACGTTTTAATATGAACTTATGATGACATATTTGACCTTTCCCTTAAGCTTAAATAAAAACACTACCGTAAATTATGGTACAATTTAATCACCTAAAATACCTTTCAGTCTTGGATAATAACAGATAGGGTATGCTTGTCTCGCATAAGAGACAGTCTCTGTCTGACTCAGATGTTTGGTTCAAATGTAGAAATATTCGTGAAAAACTGTGACGAAAGGTGAAAAATTTCCGGTTGTAATCTTTGCCCAGCGGTGTGACAGTACAGCGGACGCAGGAGCTTACAAGCTTGCAAGCTCAATTTTCTTCTAATTCTAATTTAAAACACAATAAAACACTATTAGATTTTAACATACAGCTTTCCTTCCAACCTTTTGTGAAAGTACACCATAACATTAACGTTATTTTACGAAAACAATTAAGCTTAGTTGTTGTTAAGCTTATTCCTAGTGGTGAATCAGCCTTGAACTGAGAACAGACAACGGTATTAGAAGGCCGTTTGTTCTCTAAAAAATTAACAATTGTCCACGGCCTTACCAGTTCTAGATGAACTAGAAATAAAACTATCCATTTTACCTGTAAATGACCAACAGTTCAAGTTTACAAAGAGAAAGTTATAACTTTGTGGTAAATCGTACGTTCTTGCAATTATCCACCATGGCGGACAGTCGGTACCAGACTCTTATCTGAACACGGTATTGTGAGGCCACAGGAACACCAGTATCACACTGGAAGCCGATGAGAAACTTTTCTAAAGTATTTCTTTCACGAAATAAATTCTATTCAAAATAACTTTAGTTTTTATTCAACAAAACAACGCTACTGTCTAGTTATTACATAAAAGTTGATAAAATGAGATAAACAGCAATATAACAACAACAACAACTTTATTTAGTATTACCATTTCTATACATGGTGTTACCTAAAGTTAAATAATTGTAATAAACAATTATAAAGCTAATAATTAATGAAGAAGAAAAGCAAATAATAACATGATAATGATAATTTCTAGTTATGATTGTTTCTTCTTTCAGTTGCTTGAAATATAAAAGTAGCAGTTATCCTGCTAATAAATTGGTCAGTGTTGTTGAAAAGAAAAAACAGTTTTTCGTGTTTACTAAAATTTGTAAATAATTTGTTTCGTTCAATAGTCTTTATAAAAAGAGTGTTTCTAAGGTCATTATATAATTTACAATCAAATAAAAAATGCATTTCGTCTTCAACTGAATTTTGATCACAGTGATTACAAATTCTGAGGTTTTCAGGAGTTTTAGGGATTGTAAATCTTCCATTTTCAATTCTTAAGTTGTGATTTCCTATCCTGAATTTAGACGTTATTCTTCTATGTTCAGGATTCTTAATATGATTGATGAAATCGGAGTGTTTTGTTTCATTTTTGAAAGTGGAGTAAAATTTAAGTTTTTTATTTAAATTTATTTGATTGAGTTGATGATTTTTGAGTTTTACTAACAAATTGCTTTTTGCCTTTAATAAGAAAGTAGATGGGTTGATCAAATCTATTGATTTCTTGTCAATATTCAGTTGTGTACATAACAGATTAATTCTGTTGATCAAACCAGTTTTGTTTTCTTGAGCCATTTTGTCAGACATGTTTAAGCAAAGTTTAGCGATACTATCAGGAGGTTGATTTTCAAGATGAATCCAAAATTTAAGAATATTCATTGAAATTTGTAATTTTAAAGATAATCTTCCAAGTTCATTTCTAGATGCTACATTTGGTGAACGTTTGTTTACCCCTAAACACATCTTACAGAAATAAATATGTGTTTTCTCAATAGGATCCTTTTCCCAGCTGTTATTATCACATTTGTCATAGATGCCCCACACTTCGGAACAATATGTTAAAATTGGAAGAAATAGTGTATTAAAAAGTTTGTTGTCGACGTTGATTGGTAGTTGTAAGAAATCAAGATAACGCCGTGTTGCGAAAAAGGATCTTTTAGTTTTTTCTTTCAGTTTTTCTTTATGACAAGTGAAACTTCCATTAGTAGAAAAGTTCACACCAAGATAAGTGTAATTATCAACAATTTGGATATGTTCATCGTTAACAATAAATTTATATTTGTCTGCTATTGTTTTCCTGCTTTTCTTTTGGAATATAATCACTTTTGTTTTAGATGAATTTATCTTAAGGAGCCAATCTTGACAATACTTTGATAATCTGTCAAGACTTTGTTGTAGTCCTTCTGGAGAATTGGAAATTAAAAGTAAATCGTCTGCATAGAGTAAACAATTAAGGTGAGAACCATCTGGTAGTATTATAGGATCTTTGGCATTGTTGTTTAAAATGTATGGTAATTCATTTAAATAAAGATTAAAAAGTAGCGGAGAGAGAATACAGCCTTGTCTAACTCCTTTCTCATAGTTAAAGAATTCAGATCGATTGTCACCATCTTTCACGCAACATTGTGATTGTGAATACATATTAGAAATTACTTTGTAGAAGGTACCACCTATTTTATATTTTAATAATTTATGTAATAAACCTTGGTGCCAAATTGAGTCAAATGCTTTTTTAAAGTCAACAAAACAAGTATATAGTTTACCTCTGGGGGTATGAGTAACATGTTTGTCAATTAAAGCATGTTTTTAAAGTGAAAATATGGTCGGACGTGCGATGACCCGGTAAAAAGCCGATCTGAGAACGATGTATTATGTTATGTTTGTTTAAGAAATTGTGTAATCTTGCATTAAGAATTGAGCAAAAAAGTTTTCCAAGGCAACTACTAATACAAATACCTCTATAATTGGAAGGGTATAACCACATATATATAACCACAGCGAAGCAGAAATTCTTCTCCCCCTCCCCACCCTCACAATTTTGCAAGATACGGTCATACGTCTCCTTACGAATCCCATTATTATACGGACATCTCTTTTATTACGAACAGCACTCTTGGTTCCAAAGATACCAAAAATTCATACAATCCCTACCTCATCTTAAATAAAATTAAAAACACGGACACCTCTATAATGTTGACACTTGAGTCTGTCCAGTTCGGTGGTTCGACTGTACTTTTTTAACACAAGCAAATAGTAACAACATACTTACAACATTTACGCGTAGTTACAATTAATTATTTTTTAAAAAATTGGTATTTTGTTATTTATTACCCCCCATGAGGTCGCCCCTTAGTGTCCGCGTTACCCTTGTTCAGCGGAACGGAACGTTGTACAAACTCTGGGTTCGAGATTGCGTGGAATTTTGTCAACTCATAATTTCTGCCTACGTTCTGGCGATTTCTTCGCGTTTGTATGGCATCCCATAAGAGGGTCCACACAACAGCAGCTTCAAGATTACGACAAGATTATCTACGAATCGTCAAAGATCCGGTCCCGTACATAACAGCACTCCCTTTACCCTCAAACATTCTAGAATGGTTTGTGTTTTTGTATGGTTTCTTGTTTGATTGCGAAAGAAATTTTATCATTCATTCGTTTATTTGGCATTTTCTCGCAGTTTTCTTTCTTTACTAAGGTTTTATTTAACTTACTTGGCAGGCATTACGTTGTTCGAGGCCCAGAGAATACTCCTTACACAGGTAAGACACTTCAAATGGAAGACAGATATTTGATATACTGATATTTATTAGGTCGCACACATAGGCACGTAAGCTTACATACATTCAAACTTGTCGAGCCTTGCATATATGATACATATAAAACTTGACAGTTAAAGCGTCAAGTCTGTGTTGTATAAACTCGCTGGTACAACACTATGTAAGCTTATGTATATTTGGGCCATTGATGATTCCAAACTGGGTAAGTGATGTACAATTTGTACTCACCCGGAAGGACTTTAAGAGAAGCGCTAATTTCCATCCATGTCATGTCCTGGATCATATATTGGCTTGAAAAGAAGGTTGAGAAAGCAAATGCATCAAAGCTAAATATTGTTGAAACTTTCACGAAAAACTGCTCCCAAGATAGTGGAACTTACATATGTTGGTATTATTTTGTATAAACTGTTGGCTAAAGGGAGATGGTTGTTTATGGCTGGCATAGATTAGATTTTCAGCTGTTTGTGGTTTCTTTATATAGGAGGATATTATCATGGCAAACTAGTTTTTCCAAAGGATTTTCCATTTAAACCACCAAGAATATTTATGATCACACCTAATGGACGGTTCAAAGTCAACACCAGGTATGTGGATTTCAAAATTTAAATTATTTTTGGGAGTAGGTTTCAAATTCCAGAATTTTCAATCTTTTAATAAAGACCCTGGTTGGTAGTCCAGCAATGTGACCATTCTTGTCCCCAGAGCCGTGGTCCTTTTGGCTAGCGTCAGGGATCCAGGACTCTGGCTGGTTCCAATTTGAAAGTCGTTCTGTGCAGACGCCATTTTTATTCTGCTCAAATCTGATTAACTGATAATCAAAAAACAGTGCTCTGCTTAGCTCAACAAACAACACCAGCCAGAGTCTGTGATTCATGGTGCTGGCTAAAAGGATTGCGGCTCTTAGTCTAGAGACGAGAATATGACATGATCCCCCTGTCTGCAGGGTGGTGCTTAACCAACTGATGAGCTAACCAGGCGTCCCTCTGGTTAATTTCATGGATACTGCATTCTCAAGGGTGCAAAGTAGTTGTACCCATAATTCTAATCTGAAAGGATGAATCAAGGGAGGGGGGGGGGGGGGGGGGGTGGAAGGGAGTGCACCCCTCTCCTTTGGGGATTTCAAAATGTAGGAAATGCCTTACATGTAACAGTATTTTACAATACAGTGGAACCCCGCCTTACGGTCACCTCGTTAATACGGTCACCTTGTTATTACGGTCACTTTTTTTTGTCCCGGCGAAACGCGCACCCATACATTTTCTTATAATGAAACCCCGTTAATGCGGCCACCCCGTTAATACGGCCAAATTTTCATGGGCCGTTGGTGACCGTATTAACGGGGTTCCACTGTACAACATGTTCACAGTTCTCTGGTATAAAATATTGTTAAATCCAATACTGGATTCACACCTACAGGTACTGTACATGCATGTACAGTGCTGCCCCCCCCCCCCCCCCCCCCCCAAATAAAAATGTGGGTCTTGACTGTAGCTTTGCTATTGAGTTGATACTTGATAAACAAGTATCAACCATTCCATGCATGTAATGGCCATTTAATGGCTTAATTTTATTATGTTTCATAGATTATGTTTATCAATAAGTGACTTTCATCCTGACACCTGGAATCCAGCCTGGTCCGTCTCAACCATTCTCACTGGGCTATTAAGTTTTATGGTATGTTGTACATGTAGATAATAAAAAGTATAGCAAATAAGATGGTCAAATCTATTAAAGGTTTAGCTGCTATGCAGTAACGCACCTCTTAATAATGCTGTGTTGATACTACCTATACCTAGGGCAAAACATGTTAAGTCTGATCACAAATGTAACATGTTTCACTGTAAAAAGTGTTCACATCAGGCAGCAAAGCATGTTTACTCTGCGAGCAGGATTGAAACTACAAGAGGTAGTTTCAATCTAAGCCAGACAAAACATGTTTAGTGCAAATGTCGTCTCATTGTTAAACACTGCATCACTCTTTGTTCTTGAAGAGCTTGACAAGTGATCGAGATTAAACCACCAAAATCATACAACAGCGAGTTCAATCTCTATTTGTTTTGGTTCATGTGTAATTATAAAGATTTCATGCAAGCATATGCCTTCTTCATAAAACGGTATAAATTATAGAACCTGGCATAAAATTTGAAAAATAATAACTAATGTGTATGTTGTGGTTCAATTTTATCCTTGGTTCAAATTTTATTTTCCTTTGTTTTTGGCTATGGTAATGTATGATAATGAGTTTTAAACAAAGGAAAGTAAAATTTGAACCAAGGATAAAATTGAACCACAACATGTACAATGAATTTGCAAACATGTTTATGGGAAACAGGTTTCGTAAAAATTTGTAGCCTAACTTTCTAATTGAAAAAGCTAAATGTATGTAATGTTTACTACATGAGCGGGAGTGTTATATCGGCTCATACAATAACGAGGCGCAGCCGAGTGAATGTATAGTGTCGATACAACATGGACGCGAATGTAGTAAACAACTTGTGAAATTCACATTCCAGATACAACTCACTAGTGGTTGTATCTGGAATTTAAATTAGATACAACCACTAGTGAGTTGTATCAAGATTGTATCTGGTATACAGGGTTATAAACCATGTGATTGGAATGGCTCATTTCTATTTGTTAGTACCCTTATGAACTATTAATGAATTTTACAACTATATATAGTTTTTTTTGTTTCTAGTTCTGAAAGGTAAATTTATTAATTTTGAGGAATTTTAATCTCTTAGGTGGAGACTTCTCCAACTCTTGGAAGTATAGACACATCTGAATTTCAGGTAATTGTGAATTTCCTATAACATACAGCTGTCTTGTTCAATATTTCATCTAATATAATGCAGCTTCTTCTCTCATTTAGCTAATGTTATCAATATGTTATACAGTTAAACCCACATTAATGGAAACCTCCCTTAGGCAGACACCTCCCATAAGCGGACACTTAGTCATGGTCCCAGCCACATGCAAACACTACATTTTAAACCTCCCATAAGGGGACACCTCTCTTAAGTGGACACTTCTTCTGGTCCCGATGGTGTCTGTTTATGGGAGGTTTGACTGCAGTTCAATTTTATCCTGGTTTAATTTTTAATTTCCATTGGTCTTTTCTATGTTAATACACGATAATGTAATTATATAAAACAAAAGAAATGAAAATTGAACCAAGGATCAAATTAAACTGCAACCTACATAATTTCAATTTCCACAATTTTACGAAGTAAAACAATAATTTGGACACTGTATGACCAACAACTGGACATAAAATGTAACTTGTTGACCCTTGTAGTAACTTTATAGAACTTTACTGTGTTATAACAAGTTTTAATTTCATGTGGACTGGACTTTGTAATGAGCTTTTTGCTGATTTTTGTCTCTAAACACTGATTTCAGAAAAGACAGCTTGCTTTAAGAAGCGGACCATTCAACTTAAAAGATAAAATCTTTTGTGAACTTTTCCCTGATATAACAGAGGTGAGTAAAGTGCTCTGAATTTGACATGTTGAAAGGGTGATGGCCGGGAAGGAGATCTTGTCATACAATACAATACAATATATTTTATTTAGACACGATAAAAATTAAAAATGACACTTGTGGGGTCGTGTTACAAAACTTAAATATTAAAAAGCTAATTTACACATACTAAAAATACTTAATAAAATGACTCGATTTCCTACTGATATACATAAAAATCGTCCCCAATGTGTCTCATGGTCTGAGGGGATTCAATATTAAAATCAAAATTTTTCAGTGTCCTAGAATTTTTCACTTTCTTCAAATAAGCATGTTTGCTGTTTACGTCGTTAAATAAGGCGTTAAAGCGTTCCATAAAACCGAGCCTCTGTTTTATGGAATAAACGTTCTATTAAATCTAGCAAAGAAATCTCAAGTCCCTCACAAAAACAGTGCCTTACATGTACTTGCACTTATTAATGTTTGTGATCAAGAGACAAGTTATTGTGGGATGATTTTATTTCTTTATTCTTTGCTGCATTATATCATACCTTAGTACACATTTATTTACAACTTTACAGGAAATCCTTGTAAAAATGAAGGAAAGAGGAGAAGAGCAAGAAGATAAAAAAGCTACACAGAATAATGACAGTGCACAGGGAGGGGTGGGTGCTGCGACAAGGGAAGGAAACAATGGACTCATCAGCAGTACCCTGGTGAACATTTGTGTCATCATAGGCTTTGCTGCCTTTGCATACACAGTCAAATGCGTACTAAAAGCTGTAGACAACAGCTGATCTCCAATGTATGCGACAGGCAACATGCAACATTGTTTGGAATGCAAACTACATGCATGAAGTGTAGAACATCCAAACAGGCCAACTTGAGCCATTTATGAGGGGACATCTTGTTTTTTTTTTCAATTTAACTCTTTGACTTTTATTACTGCTCATTTTAAAATAGCATTCAAATTTTCTGTTTGATTAACTACTGGGCATATTAGAGTGGTTTCCAATTGAGTGCCGTAAAACCAAAACCAATTCTCGCCAATCACACCAGACACAGACGATTCAATGAACCAATCAGAACTTCCAGCAAATACGTGTAGCCGGCACCAAGCGCGGGAAAACATGTGCGAGCAAGTCACAATTGATTTTGGTTTTACCTCCGATTGGTTGAGAAAGTGGCGCGAGAATTTTTAGCCAATCGTAAAGCACAGCAATGCGAAACCAAAGCAAATGAAATTACTTTTACTATAGTAATAACTACATCATTAAACACAGGATTCGAAAGGTTAAGGTGTAATGAAAAATATTCTGACTTGTCTCTTCCAAAGGAAAGGTATTTCAGAGCGATTAAAGTTTCTCTAAGACTTTTTAACCGCATGTATGCATCGTCACTGAAGCATTTATTCATAAGCATAAATTTTATTTTTTTTTTAAGGTTAGCAAACTTGAAAACTACATTGTAGAGTTTTGCAAATTCGTCCAGGTAGATAAAACGAGCCTTAATTTATCCGGGGTTTTCCATTCAGTAAATCACTTCATTGCTATCAACGGGGAGCCCTTCTGTTTTACAAAGGATCATTTTGATATTAATTTATTACTCATTAATGGGTGCAGTCACACGGTACACTTTTACCGCGGTAAAATGACTATTTTACCCCGGGAAAATGCATCCAGTACGTGTGAACGACTTTCCCGAGTTAAATGTACGGTGACAAATTCCCAAACCAAAGACCAAAAGAAGTACCCACGAGTAGGCACAGGTCTGTTCACATTTTCAATTCAGGGGATTTGTCTTTGGCAGAAAGGATAATTGCAGGTTTAGTTAGTCAGGTGGGTACGTCGTTGCAGTCGTTTAGTCGTTTATAACGAGTTCTCAGCTAATTGATTGTTTCTTGCCTGATTTTGTTCGTTAGAAACCTTTTTTCAATAGCGAGGGAGAGGGGAGGGGCTTGTAAACGCATTCAGTAACAGAAAGGATACCGTATATGGATTTATTTGCAGTATGGACTTTACAGAATAAATTACTAATTGAATGTACAGTATAAATACATGTTGTTACTGTTCTATCGAGTATAAAAGTGCAGTGTGTGGTCACTGCCAATGAAATACACTAAAAAAAACATCGTTAGAAATGATTTGTATATATTATAGATCGTAAAAAATGAAAGTAATGACAATAAAAATCGTTTCTGTCAATTGACTGGCTTGTAACTGTTTCTTAGTTCGTTTTGCCGACAACACTTTTGGAAAATGTGGACTTCGAATTACCGGTTTCTTACTAGCACCAATCACAGATTATGGAGACGCGTTCGAAAGAATTTCCGGCGGAAATGAGCCCCTGAAAAAAAAAACAATAGAGGCGGCCATTTGGAAGACAGTCGACCAAAAAATCTCAAATTTTACTGCACATAAACCACAGGACAACCAACACGAACTTTGAACGCGATAATTGTATAGAAAAATTCAATACGAAGGGAACCGACCATACATTTGAGAAAGTCTTCGCGACAACTTTCACACTACGAGCAGTCCCAGTGAAATGATGGTGCAGCGAAAGTGAGACACTGAATCGCGCGCGTTTATGATCTTTCGTGTGTGTTTCGCGTTTCGCTCGACTGTTCAGTGTTTTTTTGAGAGAGAGAGAGAAAAGCATGCCTCGATCTAGCAATGTAGACCCTTTATGAGGCAAACATGCAGTCAAATACAGTGTTTGAATGGAAATCCAGTGTCAAAAAAATTCGGTAAAATTTGAATTTTCAAATATTTGTGGATAGAAAACTCACGATACTAGAAAGAAGATTTTACTCATCAAATTTGAGGGATGTGGTTGTGTTAGAAAGCGTGTAATTTTTTTTGTTTTTTGTTTTCCACACATTGTCTGTAAATTTTTCTGTCGGTTGTATTGACAAATGGACGAAATGCTAACGAAGGCTGTATTGAGCAGTGTATTTCTGTATAAGGACACCGCAGATACCATGCGTCCCTCTCTTGTCGCTGGATTTTTGTGCCAACTTTTGACGTCACCAAACGACTCCCGTACATAGCCTCGTCCGCAAGCAATTCTTTGGGCGCGAAGAATGGGGACGAGTTAAGGACAAGACAAGAGACTGGTACACGGGACAAAATTCTGACTGAGCAGGGTGGTGGAGGGGGGAAGAGAAAAAATGAACCGTTACGACCGATTACGAGGACTTTGCGCTCGCCCGCGAGCGTGCAGAACTTTCTCGGTGCTATTTATCGGTAGCGTTTGTTTTTTAAATAGAATTCAAGAGCTCCTTGTTGACTGTTTTTTTAGCTTAGTCAGTCACAAGCCTTGGTTAAAAAAGGGTTAAAAGCTAACTTCATCAAGCATTTATCTGCTTGATAAACAAGACTAGAATAAAACATGGCTGAATAAACAACCGTAGCGTCATTGGCGCCACTTAATAGAATAGAGTTGAATCTGCTTAAAGGTTAATCTGGCCTAATCCTCTATATTTAGTGCTAAAGTACAAAATTAGCAAATTTCTATACTTGCAAAGAAAAATGACAAACACAGAAAAACACTACTTGATATCTTTCATTTTAAATCCTTTCATTTCCAAACGCGGTCAAAATCCGAACATTAGAGAAAAATTTCAAATATTCAAAAGATTGAGAGACAAACAACCCCAAATGAAATTGCTGCTCTGTTCCTTTTATCTGATTGGACAAACAGTGAAGACTTCATTCACAGACTCAAAAGCCAGCACCTTATAAAATAAACAGTACCAAAAAAAAGTTCTGCTCAGAAGCTGTCTTTCACAAAGTCCTTCTATTCAACAGACTCAACCAACAGTAAGAACCACTTCAGCACAGATACTGAGGAACGGAACCCCCTTTTTATTGGGGGTACGGGGGGGGGGGGGGGGTTCAGTCACCAAAAATAGTCCTTCACAGCTTTTGTAGAAGAAGTTACGAAAGCGAACAGTTATGAAACGACGTTAAAAGAATATCTTGCAACAAGCAGAAGGAAACTCATACACGAGACTGAAATTGTTGCGAAAAACATTTGTGCTAAAATAAGCTTTGAAAGCCCAACACAGCACCACATGCACAGGAAACTGACAAGTCTGTCTTTTATCTGAATTGTTGGCACTTTTGAATTTCATTCACAGACCGTCAACAATTAAAACCTTGTAGACCGTAATAAACAGATCTGGCCACACTTACTTTAAAAGAAATGGAGTTTGAAACAGCAGAGGAGAACTACTGTAGTTCTAAACAGAGTAGCGCTACACATGGATACGATTCAGTCTTAAAACAAATGCCAAACAAGTTTGTCATGCCAGTGCAAGACACTCGGATATGCCGGCATCTCAATATCCACCCTTCCAATACAACCTTCGCTTGGCTTGGTCTTTCAACCGTATAACTATTATATTCTTTAAGCAAAATATCGAACCCAAAAATTAAGTTATCAAATTGAATAAATGTCTAAAAACGAAAAAAAAGATAGATCCCCTTCAGGAGGTTATGCGAAATGAACAAATGAGACGATATGGTGGAGGAGTGAAAAGCCAATCGCCATTCCGACATTCTTTTATTTGAACAAAAAGGGAGCCGCCCTATTGCATTGTCAAAAAATCCAAGACTTGTTTGAACATTCCAAAACCAAATTTATGGTCACCATGTATCTAATTCTGAGTTACTATTCATTGCGGAGACTTAATGTGATTTTTACTGACTTCGCGTGAGTCAAATTTTGGACTAATGAAATCCTAAAGTGTGACGATTCAAATAAAAGTTGTTGTCTGAGTTCTTTGTTTTTGAAACAACAAACTGTTTATTTTTCAATATTTCACAAAACAAAATGTGGCTTCTTTTTGTCCATTGAGTGTTAATGCGGTTGAAAGGCTTAAAAAGGTTTAATTTAATACGCGCTTAAAATAGAAACGTGATTTAACGGTTCTTAAGTACCACGATATTTAACAATAGGGAATGATCGATGTTTAAAACTACAGGAGTACGCTCCGGTGAACTTAAATCACTTTGAGAAATTTACTATTTCCGTTCGTCGCTTAACGCCCCTTAACATGATGTTCATGTTTGCCACGATTTACGATTCTCTCAAACTTGGAAATGTTCTGCTGCTGTTATTCCTATTGTTCCTTCTGCATTACCTGATGGTGCTCTATGAGTTCAGGAACATGCCTCCAGGTCCGCGCTTAACGGCTTTGCCTGTGTTAGGAAACATCTTTTCTCTTGACACCAAAGCGGAGAAGCTTACCGGCGCATTCGACAGGTCAGTGCATCTTATCGGTGATTTGTATCGGATGTGGGGCATCGGTACAATTCATGCTATCATTTATACGCTATCGCGGTTTGTTATTTTTCTCAGTCCACATATATTTTAAAAGGCAAATTGAATTCTTTTGAGGAAGCAGTAGCTTAAAATTCAAGAGCGAAAGTTAGTTAATATGTAATCATGGCTAAACATAATATTGACAATAAACATATTCTATAATTATATTATAGACTTATGACTAAACTCAAAGGAGAAAAAACAATCTGAAATTGCATTGTGCAAAATTATGGAAAATGATAATCCGCAATTTTGGAAAACTGTGTTGACGTCACGTCACTACAGAAAAGAAGCATTTCAAAAGCTTCATCATTTGCGCTGCGAAGCCTTATGGTTTCCTTAGTAACCCTAATCAACGGACCATCAAAACAAGAGTGGTTTAAGTGAATATAGGGATAAGAGGGGTGAGAAAACAAAATAAAAGGCAACATCGGTTTTGGTAGCTGACAACGTATCAATTACACTGAATAAAAAATATATCTCTTACACGGCAGAGATCTTGCACCTGTCCAAATATTGCGACGATATTAGAAGCAGGACTTTCGTTCTTGTTACCAACTCAAGCATGTCCGCGCCTTCAGTTCCTGAGTTTGATCTGAAATAATACGTGTAGGCGGGCAAGGCAACACAAAAGGGTGCGCTATTTGCGGCTAGCTACAGCCTCGCGGCTACTTAAACAGCTTCTAAACTTAAGCAAGGTCTGACTACACCTTTCCACGGACAAAAGCTAAAGTCCAGATTGTTAGCCATACATACATAATCTTTATTTACCCACGGTTTCTCCATTCATACATAATGCTCTTCCTGAGAGCCGTGCCTATAAATTACCTAATTTATTAGAAAATACGAAATAAAATTGATAAGTTAACTAAGGTAATAAAAATGTGAAAACAAGGTCACTAAGTTAATTTTATTTGTACTAAAAATTTCTTCTCAAAATGTATCATTTAATTATGTTTTTAAAAGCTGTAACGTTCGGCTGAGTTTTAGCATTACTGGGGAGGCTATTCCAAAGTACAGAGCCTCTATACTGATAGCTGTTTTTGCCAGCTTCGCTGTTTGGTCTAGGCACAAACAAATTTTCTGATGAATTTCTCAGGTTGTAAGAATGGATAATGTTTGTATTTTCAAACAAATTTGTCAGGTAATTTGGAGTGCCTCCATTTAGCGTTTTATACATTAGTATTGCTAATGTAGCCCTTCGAGTTTGATCCACTTAGATGAAACTATTACATTTGAAAAGCAAGCTTGTGATACCAAAGTATATGTTTCATTTTCCTACCGACACAGCGCTATCGATATGCCGTTCAAAGGCGGTATTATCGTAATATCAGCATCTGTGAAACTGAAATAAACTTATTAATCGACATAGCATTCTAAAGTGCAAATACGCATCAAAACGAGTGCCACTATATAAAAGTTATTCAGTGAAAAGTTGTGTAATACAGCTGCGTATATTTACGAGTCAGTTTTGATTTCTTCGAGCCTTTATGCGAGAAATAAATAAAAACTGACTAGTAAAATATATACCTAATTCAATAAAGGTTGCTTTGGGCATTAGGCAGTTGCGCATTGGGTAGCTATTGTTTGGCGGTCACTCAACGGCAAAGCATTGCATTGTATGCTCCGTATGCCCAAATGCCCAATTGCCAATGACCAATTGCCAAAGCAACCTTTATTGAATTAGGTATACTCAGTCGTTTTACACAACTTTCGCTGTATAACTTCCATATGTTTTAACAAATATGAAACCCAATAATCTGCAATAATCGATTGCGACGGGCGAGCGAGGGCTTTACTTGTTATACGCATGATTCAAATTAATTATTTTTTGACTAACTCTGATTGCCGCGGTCATATTTTACTTTGCAGTCTAAGGGAAAAATACGGCGGTGTTTTCTCCCTGAAAATGGGAAGCTACAAGTTTGTTATGGCCTCAACTCCTGAGGCTGTTAAAGAGATGCTCGTAAAGAAATCTGTTGAATACGCCGGGAGACCACAGACATATTCTACTGTCAAACGAACCTTAGGTAAGTTCAGGAATTACTGGATATTTATTGATTAATATTCAATTGAGTGTCGTAAAACCAAAACCAAAGTAATTACTCTGACCAATCACAACAGTCGCAGGCAATCTAATGAACCAATCAGAACTTGAAGCAAATACATGTAGTCTGCGCCAAGCGCGGGAAAACGCGTGGGAGTCCGTCACCATTGGTTTTGGTTTTGCTTCTGATCGGTTGAGCCGTGAGTAGCGCGAGATTTCTTCTAGCCAATCACAATGCGTAGCAATGCAAAACCAAAGCAAATTCTTGCGAGATAACTTTCGATACTCAATTGAAAACTGTTATATATAGCCGGATCTTAACACAGCTCGATCTGAAGCATCATTGTGCACCTTTCACATTAGCAAGCCATAGCCTCCTGCGTAGAAAACCCCAGGTCTAAAAGGGGATCAGCTTTCTCTCTCCTCCTGCCATCTCCCTAGTTAGTCGCATTTCTGTCCCGTTTGCCAATGTCTGTCCTATCTTGCCTAGTCTTTTATTCGTCCTCATTCTTCGCGCCCACACATTTGCCTGCGGAGGAGTGAGGCTAACCTAGCCTGTGGTAGCCGTGCACGTCAACATATCCTCGAGGCCGGAATTATGATTACAATAAAATATTAAGTGCCCATGAATTTATGATTACCATAATTTTGTGGCACAACAGTAGAAACCGAGAGGATCTGGGGTTAGGGTATTGGAATGCTCGACTAATCCAAGATGGACGACGGTAATTCACGAAAACACTGGAACAACTGTGTGAGCTGTCTCGGGTAAAATAAAAGATCATACTAATGACAAAACATAATTATTCTATTTTACAAAATAATACACTCACCAGCCATGCTTGACCTTTGTTGTCCTTCGCGCGCCGTGATGCGATTTTCCGAGTATTTTTTATTTTGCCGAGATCGTTGATTAGAACTAAGTCTTTCTTCGGTTTCTACTGTTGTGCCACAAAATTATGGTAATCATAAATTCATGGGCACTTAATATTTTATGATAATCATAATTCCGACCTTGAGGATAAGTTGTGCACGTCCCATACACACATACATCGTCCTCATTCTTCGCGCCCACACATTTGCCTGTGGAGGAGTGAGGCTAACCTGGCCTGTGCTAGCCGTGCGCGTCCCATTCACGCATACACCGCTGAACGGTTGTCATTGCCAATTTTGCTATCATAACACTGGAATTTAGGCTGATACTGACAAAATAACACTTCTTATATTTACAGGTGGTAAAGACATCGCTTTTGGCAACTATGGACCTGGCTGGAGGTTTCATCGCAAACTGTTTACCACAGCCTTGCGCCAGTTCATCTCGGAAATTCCTATGATTGAAAGGCGAGTTTCAACACAGGCCAAAAAACTGGTGCAGTTCATGGAAAAACAAGGTGGAAAGCCCTTTGATCCCTCAGATTGCTTGACGAAAGGCGTTGCCGATGTTATATGTGGAATCACCTTTGGAGAAGGCTATGACACAACGAACCCAGATTTGAAGAAACTTTTGAATCTCTGCGCGCACGTTGTGAAGAATGAAAAGGTGGCTCAATTAGTTACTATACTGGATTTCTTTCCCTTCGCAAAGTATCTGCCCATTAAGGCTTACGATCGTTTTCTCCAGCCTTTCTTCGAGATGCACAATATAATTCGAAAATTCTTGAGACAACGAGAAGATAACTTCGATACAACAGACTCTGTGCAGGATTTTATCTCTGGACTTCTTTGTGCCAGAAACGAGGCTGAGTTTGACAGCGATGAAGAGCGATCCAAGTTTCTTTGTGACGACTACTTGGTGAACTCGATCCAAAACATGTTTGGTGCTGGCTACGAAACCACAACCACCACATTGAAATGGGTCATCGCTTTCTTGGTTAACTATCCAAAATACCAACAGGGCATTCAACGCCAATTAGATGAAGTAGTTGTAGGACAGAGTCCATCTCTGGTCAACAGGCCCAATCTGCCCCTAGTCCAAGCGACCATCATAGAAGCTCTGAGGGTTGGAAATGTGGGCCCTCTTTTGTTACCTCACGTCACAATTACCGATACAACTCTCTGTGGCTACCGTGTTCCCAAAAACACAATCGTTTTTCCTAACACAGAGTCGGTTCATTTGGACCCCAAATGCTGGGAAGACCCCACCGTGTTTAACCCATACCGTCATATCGACAGCGGAGACGGCAAGCTGATCACCAACCAAGGTAATTTCTACCCTTTTGGAGCTGGTCGTCGGGTTTGTGCTGGCGAATCTCTGGCTAAAGTTGAGCTGTTCTTGTTTGTCTCGTGGCTGTGTTATAACTTTACTTTTGTCGCAGAAAAAGATGGCCATCCACCTGACCTGAAGGGGATTTTCAGTATCACACAGTTCCCTGCTCCCTACAAAATACGCGCGATAAAACGACAGCTAACCACTACACAACCTTCTGGATCAAATTTCGACTGAGGTTTGCCACGGGGGAAGGGGGTGCTTTGTACATGTTTGGGTGGTGGCGTGCAGTTGACGGCATGGTTCAGAGCCTAATTTGCATAAAATCTGAAAACGATCGCAACTTTGAGGTGATTTAACTAAACAGGCTCAAACTTAGCAGCAGCATAAAACTTGATAACCTTAAACCACTGTTTACTTTAAATGTCGAATATTTGCGTCACGTGATCTGTTATCATTGTTTTATTACATAAAAAGAAAATTGAAAATGGGGTGCTAAGATGGCATATGATGGATATAAATTCAACCGTTAATGTATTTGTATGATTCTCCCTTATATGAATCTGACCGGAATGGTTGACTATGATTTACAGTTAAAGGGTTATTTCGTAAAAGAGGTCACGTGACATATTTTGTCTCTTAATATCTTGTTAAAAAAATTAAAAAGGTGTCCATTCCGGGCACGGATAGTCTTTATGCACAAATGCAAAAAATTGCGTATGATTTTCTCTCAGCCAAAGTTAACCATCCTTACCCCATTTGAAGTTTCCTTTTTGTCTAAATTATGACGTCATCAGACACGTGACCATAATAATTAAACCTTAAGGAATTTAAGGACGCTAAATCCAGTTTGATGTATACTTTTTGTGATTGTTAGGGCTAAAAAAACATTACTTACAAAGGGAAAATAAATTTACTTCGCGGGGGGTCTACACCAAGGGACGAACCATGCCTTAACATGATTGAGTGAGACTCTATACTCTATACCATATTACGTTACGCTGCAGTTTGCTCTTCTACCTATAGGCATACGAGGGGGAGGCGCTGGGGGGCTGCAGCCCCCCAGTCGTAAAACATATAGTATTATTCGGGCAAAACTGGTCGACTATTCGGGCACCACAGACACAGAAAAATTACTGAATTATTTTTTTATTCAATGTCTTAAATTAATTGTTTTTATTTCGTAACTCACATTACTTACTTTACTTTCTAACCGAGCTCCATACTTCATCGATCATGTCTTGATGTGATAGCTCCATAAGATGCTAACCGCGTGAGCAGACAAGGGCCCTATTTACATGGAAAGGGGAAGATCCTAGTGCCAGGATCATCCGAGCGCAACATGTTTTCAACTTTCAGTTTACATGCGAAGGGTTGCATTTGGCCCTAGCGCTAAGATCATCCTAGCACTAGGTTCATCCTATCTGAGAGGTAGGATGATCCTAGCGCTAGGATCATCCGAGCTCCATGTAAACGGCCTCGCGAGCCCCAGGGTTATCTTCGCTTTTGTTATTGTCGCCCGCCGTCTTGCGTTGCAACCGCGCCGAACTCAAAGGTACTGGGCCATCCTGCCGAATTTCAGTTTTCACGTAAACCAAATGAAAAGTTGATCCTGGATGCCGCATTTACGCATGTAAACCAAATGAACCTTCTAGGATCATCATAGCACTAGGATCGTCATCTTTCCATGTAAATAGGGCCATAGAACGACAAATTTGCGTTATGGTCCGCCAAGGGTGGAAATGATATTGTAGACTGCGCAGGGACTGAAACTAAATATAACATTTGGCGACCATCTTCCTTTTTTAGGGACAGTATGTGTGGTTGGTATCTGGTCGTTCAAAGTATGTCTTCGTCGAAGTCTCGTAAAACATCTTATAGGTACCATGAGAAGTGCGAAGAATGCGAGATGTAGAAGCTCATTCTCGCATCGTTCACAGCGGTAGAACTTGTCAGCGAGTGCTAGAATCATCATCATCATGACAGATAAACATGACTTCACGAGTTTCATTCGGGCAAATTAAGTTCAGAAATTATATTTTCATACCACGACCACTAACTGATCCTTTTCCCGGCAAATGATACCCTATGCTAATCTAGGCCAAAACTCTTTGGACCGGTTATTTAGACAATTTGGGTGCGTTCCTTTGGGATGATCCGGATCCGGATCACTGATCCAAGATCACACGGATCATGCTGCATCAAAGGAACCGATGAATCCTTGTCCAGAGTGGATTCGTCGGTTCCTTTGATGCTTCATGATCCGAGTGATCTTGGATCAGTGATCTGGATCCGGATCATCCCAAAGGAACGCACCCAACCGCGGTTTTAGAAAATTAATGGACCTCCATATCTGTTTATAAGTTGGTTATTTCAAGAGATAAATGTTTTTCTAGTCTGTGCTATATGCCTACTTGACATTGGTTACAGTAAATAGCTTTGAAATATTAGGGTTGGCCAGATTGAAATGTGGTTAGACCGCGGTTTGTTACACACCGCCTAAACTTCTTTTCGAAGTAACCGACCCTTTGATTTCCATACCCTACCCCCAGACTAAACTGCTTTAAAATTAAACCATATAGTTATATCGTAAATCCTGGAATTAGCGCCTGGGGCGCTTATGTCAAATTTGGGATAAGGCGGGGGAGGTTAATCGACTAGGGGGCTTATTCGAGGGGTGGGGGACGCTTATTTAATTATTCAATTACATAACATTTGCGCGTAAACAACAACATAAACTGAGCGTTAAAATACAAAGTTGTTCATATAGTAGTTCACAAACTGAAACATGTACTAACTGGCAAATGTGTTCGTAGTGGTACAGTGGTAGTTAACTGAAGTCAACGTGTTAGCTAGGTATCAATTTTGATTTCATTCTCATTTTCGTCCATGTCAATGATCTGAAAACCCTTAGCGGCATCTTCTTCGTCTGACTGCGTTAGTCCCTCAAAAGGATCCTCTCTCTCTTGAAGAACTAAACTGTGTAAGCCCTTTAGCTGGTCTAAGCCTGCTGCGCAAGGCCAGGTTGATTGGGTTTGAGGCAACGAATCAGATGATCTCCACTGCCATCCGTTTTGGCTGTCAATGCGCAGTCAGTGCTTGAATGATGTACTGTACAATAATACCAATGATTGTAAGAAAATGCGCGCCGCGCGATCGAGTTATTATACATGATCAACACTTATTTTTGACAACCCGCCTCGATTAGCTATGTTAACTGCGGGTTGTCAATGTTGAAAATATTGTTTTATTAATAATGAAATAAAATTGTTGTTGTTTGTTGTTGTTGTTGTTGTTGTTGTTGTACTCGACCTTGTTGAGCGCTTACTTGAGAAGGGGCGCTTTAAATTTCAACATATGGCTGATATAAGAGGCGCTAATTCGAGGATTTACAGTATACGAGAATACCGCCGGGAGTTTTGCATCGTTAATCCTCGGACGTACTCGCAAGCAACCGTGGTACAAGGGGGCGGGTTTTGTTTCGTGTATCGTCGAAAATTCAGAAATACGCGAAAATAAATCTACGAAATGAAAATGTAAAAGTGACACTTGTTTGCCATAAGCCTTTTCAAGCGAAATGTTTCATCGTGGGTGTTGATGACAAACATTTGGGAATTCAAAGGTCAATAGAATGAATTTTAAGTTGAAGTTTAATTCACTGCTTTCGTTTCCGAAACTTTCTAAGAAAGGAAATTTACGATATTGTTTTAAAGTTGTACTGCATGCAAAAAATACATCGCCATATACACCGCCTAAATTTTGATGCGTATTTAGTAATTCAAAGCACGAGTAATAAGACTGAACTGATAATTTTAGATATTTTATTGACATAAATTGTTTTCCCAATAATTGTCTTCCAGAAAAGACTAAATACATGCTAGATCCTTTCTTTAGAGAACGGAATATATCTTAATCTTGATTTTAAAAGTAATCAGATTTTAAAACGAACTTTACTTTCGAACTGACTACAGAAATGTAAGAGAGCTATCAGTTTGGTTTCTTGGTTAATAAACTTAATAATAAAAAGGCACTTCACCGTTTTATCCAAACAACTTTTCCACCAATTTGTCGTTAGGGTTGGGAGCCTGAAAACTCAGCTGCAGACATTCAGTCTCCTCATAGACAAAACTCGTAGCCCACATGCTCTCGCAAAGATCCTTACCACCGCTAAAATAATCGCTGATTTTTTTGCAAGGCTGTTTGCAAGTATTTGCTCCATCGGCGGACACATCAAAGTCGGTACTCCAGTCTTTAGCGCAAGTTAAATCCTCTTTACAAGCCTCGAACCAGCCATCACAGAGACTCGCGCAAATCGGTGCTTGCAAGATCCCGGCTGGGTAGTAAGAATTTTTCCAGAAGATGGCGTTGTGCGAATAACGATAGAAGCATTCTACGTTGATCATGTACGTCTCGCACTTTGGGCTCAAGTGTGTTGTTGCAAGGAGTCCAGGAGAAGGTACCAATTTTTAATTTCTGACCGGTGAAGTGGCGAGCTGTTTGGTGAAGTCGCTTGTGCAACACGAGTCTTCTTTGTACGCCTGGCAAGCGAACAACGAGTCTTCCCGGGACGGAACATCTTTGTGGCCTCCTCCAGCTAGGCATGTTTCTCGCTCAAGACACTTAGCGCTCATTGCCAAGGCACAAACGATGACAAACACTGCTGAAATCATCATAGTCTTATCAGTCCCGCATGAAAGAAAATGGTAATGAAAATTTTTCGAGACTGTTCGTATCATTTTATCATGACGAACAGGGCGTATGGGGCGTACATGGCGTATAGGGCGTTTTGGCGTACTAAGTGTCAGATAGGCCTATAGGGCGCACAGAGTGTCACATAGGGTGTATAGGGCGTACAAAGTGTCAGATAGGGCGGTTAGGGAGTACAGAGTGTCAGATAGGGCGTATAGAGTGTATAGGATGTACAGAGTGATAGGATGTACAAGCCTAAAAATCATTATTTTAATTTATGATTGAATAATTTATTTTCTTCAGTGAGGGAAAAAGGCAAAAGGCATACGTTTATTAATGATTTTCCTACACATACATACATAAACAAGAGAAAAAAATCGTGACATAAATAAATACCAAAAAGAAAGCTAACGACGGGTATGGACGAGATCAACAATTGTTCAAAGATGTAGTAAAAAATGTGAACGAGCACTTCCTAGCTTATTGACAGGCACGCCAATCAAATAAGGAAACAGTCGTCATAGTGCCACATTACAGGTTAAAAATCCTAGCTGTCAGGAGGCAGACCAGTTAGTTTACAAGCGTGGCCGCAGAGTTGCACTACGGCGGGATCTACCGTGATGAAACAATTCCGGTTCAGTGGTCATGGTCAGAGGGGGACTTGATCTGGAAACCTCCGAATCTGCAGTCAAGAATCGAAGACAACAACTAATCTTCCTTTTCTAGATATAGCCTTTTAAGGCGTTTAGATAGGCGGCGCGCGAAGAAACTGAATATAGCGAGCACAGACGTAGTAGGCATAAACGCAAAGAGCGAGGCGTCATCTCTGACCCAGTATTCTCCCTGGCCTGCTCGCGTTTGGTCCTTCATGATTCTCGTGACGCCCGCTCAAGAGCAAGTTTGCGTGACAAAATCTGTCAATCACAGTGTATCAGCCTTGCCGTTTATGGTATATTTTAATATATACGCTCAAGTGAGTCTCTTGTTTGATTTACATGTTTGCCTAAACATGGCGTCAATGTTTGCCACGATTTGCAGTTGTCTCAGCCTTGGAAATGTTCTTCTGCTGTTACTTCTGTTGTTCCTTCTGCATTACCTGATGGTGCTCTACGAGTTCAGGAACATGCCCCCGGGTCCGCGTTTAACGGCCCTTCCTGTGTTAGGAAACATCTTTTCTCTCGACTTCAAGGCAGATACGATCACAAACGCTTTCCAAAGGTCAGTCAATTAAATTGCATCACATTTCAATAATAGTGGAAGCCTTATTATACAACAAATGAACGGGGGGTAGTTTGAAAAGAAAAAAGGAAAATGGGTCGGTTGGAGAAGTAAACAGGTAAAACGATGAGAGGCCGCTGTATTGACATCATCTCAGTTGATACCCATACCCACGTTATACAGCAGTCGATGTTCTCTGTATAACCAACAACCGGGGGGGAAGGGTTGGGTATGGGCCGCCCTGGTCTCCAAATTTGGACCCCGGCTTAGAAAGAATTTGCACTCAAAATGATACCCCGTTCTAGAAATAGGTCAATTTTTAATACCCCGTTCTAGAAAAAAATGGCTGCTGATAATCTGAAGCTTTCGTGCTTTCGAAATATTATACCACGTTCTAGGAAACGTCTCTAAAATGGATACCCCGTTCTAGATCAGGAGTCCCAAAATCACGACCCCGAATCACGACCCCGTTGACGTTGGGCGGCACATACCCGTATAGGTATTTTGGGGGAGTACCCATCCCCCCCCACCGGGACCAACAATCGGAACATTCATTCATAGGCGGCATAGGCGGCCACTGACTTAAAAGCGGTTCAACGTCAACATGGTTGAACATTTGTTGTTCAACGGAATAAAGTCTGTCTTCGTTCAAAAACGCCCAACAGCGTTTAGCATGTTGATCATGGATGGCCTATTTCAATTAACATTCATGGCGTGATACACTGTTTAACATTTACTGAACAAATACGAAGTAACTAATCTGACTTTACAACTGGGATTATAAGTTTATTCTTTCCAATATTTCGCCAGGCACGGCCTGAATTCTTCAGGGAATAAAATGACTACAAGAATCAGAACAAGAAAAACGTTACAATTAAAATCGCAAAGAAACAAAAGGATATAAGATTACAATGGAAAGACGTCACACTTCAAAAATATTAGATGAAACAATACAATTCAAATAGTAGAGAAACAAAAGAATATAAGATAACAAGATAAAACATGAAAGAGGATATGTAAAATATATAAATGCGAAGTTTACATTTCTTCACGCTTGTTGATACCCAGTTTGGGTTCAAGAGTTTGACCCCTTTCGATAAAGGTACGCTTTTCGAGCCTTGCGTATAGCGTCACGAGATGAATGTATGAGTTCTAATGGAATAAGTTCTAATGTCGGTTGGTAAATGATCGTCGGAAAGAAAATGGTCTGAAACTGCAGTAGATTTGGATCTGACTAATATGTCGCTAAGGTTGTCAGTGCGTGGAAAGGCAACGAGAGGTGCAGATTTAAAAACATTGGCACAACGTTGGGAAGAAGAGAGAATGTTGAAATTTTTGTGGATGATAGATGAGAAAGAACGAATGGCAGGATTGACTGTGGTTTCACTAGGTTTGAGCATCTCAGTGCGTGTGATGGCGTGAACACGTTGTATCTCATGGTTGAGAAAAGAGAGATTGTATCCACGGTTGTTAAGGTAACGTATTAGTTCATTGGTACTTAATGTGAAGCTCTCGTCGGAAAAGCATAAACGTCGCAATCTAAGGACCAACCCCGTTCCCAGGGTTTTTCCCTTTTAACCGCCCCTCCCAATTTTAAAAGGGAAAATCCTGGGAACGAGATTGTCTGAGGGCGAGGGTAAATGAAATGGCTCATTTGGTGTGTAAGGGGTGATATGAAGAGTGTAAGAGGTACTGATGTTTGTCCGTAGGCTTAGTGTAGAGATCATAATATCTGTTTCAATTTTACCATCGTTGAGAGATACCTTGACGTCAAGAAAGGGGATGGATATGGATGAGTGGGACGATGTAAATTGGATAATGGGAAGAAGGCTGTTAAGGTAGGAGATGAAGTCAAGTAGATCGTCTTCTGTTTGTGTCCATATCACGAAGATATCGTCGATGAAACGCCATGTGGCTGATGAGGTGCACGTTTGAGAGCGTCAGCCTCAAACTTGAAGGAATAGATTAGCGTATGATGGTGCCATGCGTGTTCCCATAGTATTTATTAGTTTTCCGCTCACCCAGTAAATAAAAAGTAACAAATGAAAAAACTAGTTGATGTAGATAATGAATACGATAGCTACGCTGTATATTTTTACTGCAATACACATTATATTAATTTTGTCATTAACAGCTTTTTGACAAGCGTCCGCTAATAAGTAAGACCATTGACCATTCCTCAGTTGAATACGCTCGTTCATTTTATCTTGCAGCCTTAGAAAAAACTACGGCCGTATTTTCTCTCTGAAAATTGGAAGCTACAAGATTGTTATGTCAGCTACTCCTGAAGCTATCAAAGAGATGCTTGTGAAGAAGTCCGCTGATTATGCTGGGAGACCAAAAACGTATACCTTTCATGCCCAAAGTCTGGGTATGTGCATTAAGAAAACCTTTAATAGTGACTAAAATGCTGAGGGACACTTCACTTTTTTGTACCTTTTCTGTGTACAAATTGAAAATGGAAAATGAACGATAATAAATGCTCACTCAAACCATCTTACAACGTCCCCACCCCCCAAAAAAATCCACCTAAACAAGGCTAAAGTCCATAACGTGTAGATCCGTGAGCGATGTTTGATAACTGACACCCAACTTTGTTCGGCGGGGGGAGGGGGGGGGGGGGGGGGGGGGGGGGGGGGTTGGGTGGTGGTATATGTTATTAATGCTACAGTACGAAAAATGAAAAGTGTCCCAAGCATTCTGGCCACCATTGTAACATACGATAAGTGGTTCTTCTAATTATTTCTCGGAGTTACGAGCATTAGCAAACAATTTACAAAAGGCAAGAGATTGGAGAAAAAGAAAAGGAACATGTGAACGAGGTTGTTATTGTTGTTAACCAGTCAAATGCAATTCTTTTATATCTGAACTAAGACAATTGTAATTAAAAGCCTAGTTTAAAACCACTCGGATCGATGTTTATACAAACAATGCAGGAACCAACCATTTCATCGCGTCGTGCATCCGTCAGTTTAACAAAACCTCCTTACACGAGGCTTAGCATTGAATCAAGACAAAACAAACCAAGATCATACACTTTATTCCAAAATGAAGGCCATTTTATTAATATTTTTTTTTATATCCATGTAAATTAGCCCTCTTGGCCTCGTCAACATGTGCAAAATACAAATTTTCAAAAGTGGATGTGATAAAGTGGTAATTGAATCGGGCGAAGTGTCAACCCGGTCCGAAATCCGCGATCTCACGCTGCGCGCTCGTTCGACCCCGGAACCTCGCGTGGGTAGGCGTTCCGCTCGATTCAATTACCACTTTATAACATCCACTTTTGAAAATCGCACAATGACAGCAATGTTTTTTGAAATTTGCATATTTGTACCTTTGAATGAAGAAAAACAATGTTTATTGGTATAACTTTTATATTTTTACGTCATTTAGCGTTTATTTATTGGTTTTGATAAATTTTGAGTCAATTTGGACGGTTAAGAGGTTTTAAAAAATTTCAGAAATCCAAGATGGCGGATCCAAGATGGCGGCCGTATAACTAATTACCTAATAACTACGTCATATGACGTCATCGTTCTATTGTCCGGACCGCAAAGGAGACAGTTTTGGACGTACTATGTACCCTCTAGGTTTCATTTTCATAGCCTTAATGTTCTTGAAGTTACGAGCGTGAGGGCCCTCCCCCACACAGGCTCAAAAAACTAAAAAAAAAGCCCAGGTTGAATAGGGTTATATCCACCACTACCCACCTCCACTTCGGTGAATAGTTGTTAAATATATCAGCCTTGAATGTTAAAGTATTTTATGCATATAAAAGAATAATAAATTGTCCACCATTTTGGAATAAGGTGTATTTCATTACTAGTCTTGACATTCGGTTTATAAAATAGGTCCTCGTTCTTTTCTCAGGTGGAAAAGATTTAATTTTTGGCAGCTATGGACCAGCCTGGAGGTTTTATCGCAAACTGTTCACCACAGCCTTGCGCCAGTACGTCTCGGACGTTCCTTTGGTTGAAAGCCGAGTCTCAACGCAGGCTGAGAAACTGGTGCAGTTTATAAAAGAAGAAGATGAAAAGCCCTTTGATCCCGCAGATTGCTTGATGCGAAGCGTTGCCAATGTAATTTGTGGAATAACGTTTAAACACGGCTCCGACACAACAAACCCGGATTTGGACAGACTTTTAAAACTGAACGCGGCTATCATAGCAAATGCCGACGCTCTTCGGTTGGTGGCTTTTTTAGATTTTATATCTTGGGCCCATTACCTGCCAATTAAGGCCTTCGATGACATGCTCCAGCCTATGTTTGAAGTATACGATATCTTACGCAAATTGCTGAGAGAAAGGAAAGAGACATTTGATCCAGCAGAACCAGTGGAAGATTTCATGTCGAGTCTCCTTTGCGCCAAACATGACCTCGAGGCAGAATGTAAAAGTGATGAAGAGAAAGCAGCTCTTCTTTCCGACGACTATTTCGTCGCCACCATCGAGGACATGTTCCTTGCCGGGTATGAAACCACTAGCACCACATTGAGATTCGTCATTGCTTTTTTAGTCACTTTTCCAAAATACCAAGAGGACATTCAGCGCCAGTTAGATGAAGTAGTCGGTGGAAGAAGACCCTCTTTGAACGATCGAACCAATCTGCCTCTCATTCATGCAACGATCTTAGAAGTGCTAAGGGTTGCAAACGTGGCGCCCCTTGCAGTACCTCACGTCGCCCTCACCGATACAACGCTCTGTGGCTACCGTGTTCCTAAAGATACCATTGTGTTTGCTAACACAGAGTCCGTTCATCTGGACCCCAAATGCTGGGAAGACCCCACCGTGTTTAATCCGTACCGTCATATCGACAGAGACGGCAAGCTGATCACCAACCAAGGCAATTTCTATCCTTTTGGAGCTGGAC
This sequence comes from Dendrophyllia cribrosa, assembly GCA_024195265.1. Lineage (NCBI taxonomy): Eukaryota > Metazoa > Cnidaria > Anthozoa > Scleractinia > Dendrophylliidae > Dendrophyllia > Dendrophyllia cribrosa. Next base: position 2,326,665 of record JAJLRJ010000004.1, read on the forward strand.
GTCGGGTTTGTGCTGGCGAATCTCTGGCTAAAGTTGAGCTGTTCTTGTTTGTCTCGTGGTTGTTTCACAACTTCACTTTTGTTCCTGGTGATGGCCATCCACCTGAAGTGAAGGGAGCTTTTATTCAGTTTCCTACTCAGTACAAGATACGCGCAATCAAACGGAAATGAAGTGTTGCTATCAGTATGACTGTTGTGATTACTCTGAGTAGGTTAGGAAATATTAGTAACAACAATGGACGAATCTTTTAGTTCGTAGTTCAAGGCTCTTTTAATCATAGGCTTGCATTAAAATGAAAAAAAAAAACCTTTTATAGACTGATCATAGTCATCATTGTTATTAATTCCATAAAGTGCTGTTGATTGTAAGCATCATTAAGATGGTTTTGAAAGAAATCTTGACCCAAATATATATTCTTAGGAAATTTCTCGTTACTCCTTAGTGGCATATGTCGTGGCCATTTGCGAAATGCGTATGCGCCGATGTAGTTGAGTAAGAAAGGCAAGTATCACCCCACGGAGGTATACAGTCTCCTGCCTGAGGTCAAGTGCAGATTGTAGACTTGGAACAAGATGTAAGAAATAGCCAGATGTTATTTACTACTTGATCAATAACAATGTAAGTTTTTTTTATAAAATTTATTGAAACTGTAAGAATGTAAAACCACAAAACTGGTTGATCAAAGCAATCATTAGCCGCATCGCATAATCCTGTGGGGTAAAAATAAAAAGGATCGATAAATGTTTTAAAGGGGATTACAACAAAACAAAAAGAGAAACAAAGTTGCCCTGTAAGCTTTGCCAACTGCTGTTCGTCCTCTTGTTTTATACTTTATACATAGTCATCTGAAGGAAAACTAAGCACAGATAGAACAACCAGGAATTCGCGTCCCGTTCACGCCTTTCCCTTTGGTCCATCCTAGTTTGTAATAGAAAGATTGTGTCCAATAAAGTTGAAAAAAAAATGACAATTTCTAGTGTCAGTTTACATGAAATCTCCAGAAGAGGGACACCTCTCTTTAAAGGAGAACAAATGAGCTGGTCCCAAAGGTGTTCGCTTTAGAGAGACGGGAGAGAGTTCATGGGCCTTTATCACGCGGCGGCCATGTTGATTCCCAGGAGAATAAAATGCTTTGTTTTCGCCTGCTTAACCTCGTTTTCAACTTTTTCACTGCGAGGCTTGGGGGGCAAATCTTTTGTTTTTATACAAAATGGCGGAGCGTGATAAAGGCCCATTGTATGGCTGTTGGTCTTACCGTCAGCCGTAGGTTTTCACGGTTAACATAAATGCATGCTGAATGTTTGAAAACATGGCCGATAAAAATAAACACAGTACATACGTACATTTTTATGTACGTACATTTATATTTATATATTTATATCCAGCAATTGCACTACAACTTGGCCAAACAAGGGTTTTTATGACTCCCCGATCAAAGAGAGACTAGCAACAGTTTTTATATTGTAGACAAAAACCAACGACAAAAAAACAAGGCCAAACATACTCACAGACGCTTACTAAGGACGACATGGACAAAAAAAAAAAAAAATAAATAAAAAATCCACACTACTAGTTTGTCTCTAGTTTGTCTCTCTCTATGGTACATCGTACCTTCCCCTCAAGTATAGAGATCTTATTTTAGTTTGATTATAGGTGTTATCAGTATGCCCATAGGCATATTATGATTTTCATGCTTTCCATAAATACAAAACAATGCACGGTTGCGTGACAAAACCTTTTTTTTAATTCCAAACACCTTCAGTGTTTAAAAAAGAGACAGAGTAAAAAAGTATGAAAATCAATTGATATGAAGTGCGGTAGAAAGAATTAAAAAGACAACGTGGTCATCGCTGTTAAATACTAAAAAACGCAAATATGACCTGTCTCAAACGTCCACTCAAACCTCCAGACAACTGAGGAACGCCAGAATGGACAATTACTGAAATCAATCCTCCTATTGTCATCTGTCAGAGATCCTCTCAAGTTAAGTGACAAAGGTCGCACACACGACTGCCCTGGGTTTCACATATTTGCCTATAAGCATGGCGTCTGTGTTTGCCACGATTTGCAGTTCTCTCAGCCTTGGAAATGTTCTTCTGTTGTTACTTCTGTTGTTCTTTCTGCATTACCTGTTGGTGCTCTACGAGTTCAGGAACATGCCCCCGGGTCCGCGCTTAACGACTCTTCCTGTGTTAGGAAACATCTTTTCCATTAACTTCAGGGCAGATAAATTAAGCGACCGTTTTCGAAGGTTAGTACAATAGATAATCATTGTATTGCACTGTAGCCGTTAATCATCCAGCGGTTTCATTTCGGTTGCAGCTGCATACCCCATTAACTGCGTGTTTTTAATATGGTAACGTATATATCAGATCTGCATGTCTATTTTCGTCTTTCTAAGAGTGTCATCATGTTTACTTTAACAAAATTGCACTGGTGTTGTGCAACTAAACCAGCGCCGCTTGTAAGATCAAGCTCCTAGCTAAAGTTTGGCGGAATTTGCGAGGCTCGATCCAATGTCCAAGTTTTCGAAATCCGAGACGCCATGACAAGTCTATTTTTGGAGAATCTGAGGTGTCGAGACGCCGTTTTTAATCGACGAGATTTCGAGACTCGACAACAAGGCTCACCCCTTTGCGATATATACACCATTCTACACCCCTAGTGATTGATATCCTGCTTGCTCTGGCTAGCGACGGCGAATGTGATTCAAAGGGTAGCGAGGGTAACAAAGAAAATCAATTAACGACCCGAACAACACTCATTGCATAAAAAGTTGAGGTTCTCGAGAAGCGATTGCCGTTGAACAGGTTTAATGCAGTGAGTGCAGCCTTCCCCCGTTTACACAATTGTATAGAACACTTCATCTACCGATCAGGCCATACTTATCAGTTCAAACGGTGGATAGCGCTGTCCACCGGATAAATCACTTTTCAGTGGATAAGTATTTACAAAATCCTTTGTGTTATTCATTGGAGAGTGATTTATCCAAAGGGTCTTGATGTTAGCAGGCAGGTTATAATTTTAAGAAAAACGACAAAACGTTTTAGTTTGAAAAACATGTTTCGACAGCAACTTCTGTCATCTTCAGTTAATAAGTAATGTACAAAGCGTTGACAGTGAATATATAAGTGAGAACAAATGTTAATTATGCTAGTAACAACAATGTAAATAAAAGCGTGGCAATGTGAGAATTATAAGGATAGTTTCAAATTTACATGATATAATTGTTGATTCAAAGACGGTTTTTCTCTATGAATATGAAAAGCCTCTTTTATCTTAAGTTGGAAACTCGTAGAAGCGTGATCTAAAATATGAAAGCAATCTTGTGAACACAAGGTACGACAATGTTCAGAATTCAGCAGATGTTTGAGCACTTAGTCAATGACAGGACCTCTCACATTTTCAAAAAAGCCAAAACAGCCAGTCAGAGCTCAACAACACATACAAGAAACCGTCCTCGTGGACCCCAAGCCCTGGTAGAGATGAAGCCTTGGACTGCTATCTTAAAGCTGTACAGAGAGCTATCCTAAACACAGAGTCTGACAAGAGGTTCCTACGATCTAACGTCACCAAAGAGGAACGAACTGCCATTAAAACACTTAAAAAAGACAAAAACATCGTCATCTTTCAAGCAGACAAAGGAGCGGCCGTTGTGATTCAGAATCGCAAAGATTATCTCAACAAGGCCTATAAACAACTCAACGGCAAAGATGAGAACGGAGAAGAAGTATACCGCCTTTTAGTAAACGATCCGACTAATGAATTTCAACGAAAAGTTAAAGATGTAGTGCGAGATGCCTTGACAAAAGGTATAATCAATGAAGACACCGCCAAGTACCTTGTAGTTGAAAACGCACGACCGGGTAACATTTACTTTGTGCCAAAAATTCACAAGCCGCAACGCCCACCACCCGCACGTCCTATCTGCAATACCATCAACTCGGCCACCACCAACATCTCTAAATGGGTTGACGATCAACTTCAACCACTGGTCAAGACCCTACCATCGTATTTAAAAGATGATAATGACTTTTTGCGAAAACTCTTGGAAATGAACAACAGCCAGTCACTACCACCGGGAACATTACTGGTTACTTGGGATGTTAAGTCGTTGTACACCAACATTCCACACAGAGATGGAATGAAAGCGTGTGAACATTACATGCGTCGTAACAACTTTGACGAGAATAAACTAGACATCACCTTAAAGTTCATCAATTTAGTACTCACGTGCAACAATTTAACTTTCCAGGACAACCACTACTTGCAACAAACAGGAACTGCGATGGGAACAAAAATGGCACCTACATACGCCAACTTATTTATGGGCCTACTAGAGGAACAGTTACTAGAGGAAACCACCCTTAAACCTCTCATTTGGTTCCGATACATTGATGATATCTTCTTTCTCTGGACTTTCGGTGAACTCAAACTCAATCTGTTTTTCGAACACTGCAACAACTTTAACCCACATATTAAGTTTGAACAAACAATATCATACACTACTATTCCCTTCCTTGACGTACAAGTTATTCTAGAAAATGGCAAAATCCACAGTGACCTCTACACCAAACCAACAGACACTCATCAGTATCTTAACTGGACCAGTTGCCATCCACGCCACACCAAAATGGCCATACCGTATAGCCTGGCCGTAAGACTCCGCCGAATTTGCTCCAAGAATGAGTTCTTCGAAAAAAGAGCGCGAGAACTACATAACATCCTTCTTGACCGCGGATACAAAAACAAACTGATTAAAGAATCTATCATGAAAGCGAGGCTGATGACAAGGGAAGAGGCACTGCGGACTGATACCATTAACAACAATTTAGATAGGGTACCCATGGTTGTCACCTACAACCCAGCGTTGCCAAAACTTCATAAGATCATCAGAGATCATCAGCAAATCCTACTCACGTCATCCAGATGCAAAGATGTATTTAGTAAACCTCCTTTAATTGCCTACCGCAAAGGAAAAAACCTTTCACAAATTCTGACAAGCAAACGGTTAAAGCCAAACAACACCAACGAAACACACCCAGCAGCCAACCTAAGCCACCTACCACTCAAAAACTCTGACATACCAGCCCCTTCAGCAACAAGATGTAAAATTTGCGACCGCACCTTTCGGAATAATAAAAATCTCAAAATACACTACACACATACACACAGAAACCGCCCAGCTACCACCGTCACAAAACCCGGATTCTGGCCATGTAAAACTGACACGAGATGCGCTTGCTGCAAGGAATATGGCAACTTCGCACAAACCATAACCAGTACAACAACAAGTGAAACGATCACGCTCCGTGATAACATGACATGCCAGTCAGCGAATGTCATATATCTGATAACATGCATGAAATGCCATGACCAGTATGTAGGCGAAACAGGGAATTGTATTCGCACACGAGCAAACCAACACCGCTCAGACATTTCAATTGGTCACAAGAATATACCCACAGTGCGACATTTTAGAACGTGTGGATTGAAACACTTAAAACTGACACTGCTGGAGAAAGTACGAAGCCATACCATTGAAATTAGACGCGCCAGAGAAAGTTTCTGGATAACAAAACTGAAACCCGTGATAAACAATTTAACATGTTCTTAATTTTTCGTAAAGAACCTGCGCGCGCTCCTGTTACACGCGCACAGGATTTTAATTGTATACTTTGTACGTTTCTTTCCGTTATAACATGCGCATGCAACATTTGAACGCGCGCGAGCAAGGTTTGTTTTGTTGTATTACGTTATGTTAACTGACATACGTTTCCGTTGACACAAATTTCAAATGTTGTAACACTAGTATAGGCTCCTGAGGAAGGCCGCGACGGCCGAAACGTTGAGCACTTAAATATAAACATCTGAAAGTCCAATTGGAGTTGGCTTCTTGACCATCACAAAGAAAAATTAATTTACAAAACTTCAAGTCCCCACGATCGCTACAGTGATCCTCCAAATTTGGACTACTTAGGGAGCATTGTCTGAGGGACCCATCACAAAAGTTAACGGAATTATATATATATATATATATATATATATATATATATACTCTAACACAAGAGAAAACACTTTTTTCTTAAAACACCTATATTTCGGCAGCGTACAGCTGCCTTCATCAGGGTGAATGGCTGACAAGGCGAGAAATTTCCAATCGTGGAACTTTTTTACATGCTTGTGCTAAGTTATATATATATAACACTATATGTATATATAATATATATATATATATATATATATTATATATATATATATATATATATATATATATATATATATATATATATTATATATACATATAGTGTTGTGACAGGTCTCTCAAACAATGCTGTATGCCTTGTCGAAGACAGAGGATCACTCTAGTAAAGTGCGATCTTGTAGCTTGAAAAGATTAATGTAGAATGTGTTGTAATATCAAGCTTCCAACTCCATATCTTGACTTGATTGTGCTTTATTGACCCTACGTTTCGGCCATCACGGCCTTCTTCAGGGGAGTTACAACTATGGTAAGGCTTGCGTAAACCGTTGCGTAAACGGTTTACGCAAGCCTTACCATAGTTGTAACTCCCCTGAAGAAGGCCGTGATGGCCGAAACGTAGGGTCAATAAAGCACAATCAAGTCAAGATATGGAGTTGGAAGCTTGATATTACAACTCATTCTATATTATATATATATATATATATATATATATATATATATATATATATATATATCTATATATATATATATATATATATATATATATATATATATATATATATATATAATCCAAGAAGGAAAATCACTCAACTTTGATGACCATAAGTTTAATACAAACTTGTTTCGTAGGTGTTGCCACCCACTCCTCAGTTAAACTTACAATGATTGATCCCTTGTTTGACTACGTTATTTATATGTATGATTTCGTAAGACGCACACTCTACCTAACCGTTAAAAAAACGTTAAAAATATGCGCGCGCCTAAAGAATACATGCGCGCGCACTACTTGCTTCGGTAGAACTTATTCTAGGGTGTGTTTTAAAATATATTTACGTCTGTGTCTACATGTTGAAATAAGCTCGTTTCTCCTATTAAGCGAAGCCATTTGCGGTTTAGTTATTATCAAATGTTTTTCTGCAATACACAGATTGCATCGTTTCGTTTGATTCGAATATGCCTTGGCTTTTGCTAGAATTTTCCAGGTGATGTTATATTCCTGTTTTCGGTCCTTTAACTGCCATTAATATTTACTTAATTCTGTATCGTTCTTTCTATTTTCATTGTTAAATGACGCCTTATGGTTACGCCATCTAGTTTTAAATTCGTTAGCTGTTAAACCTATATAGGTCTCTGCACTTTCTTGCGTCTTGACGGTAGCTTGATAAACTATTTCTTTCGTTAGACATTCTCCGTTCAATGGGCACTCTTCTTTCTTTCTACAACTACACTTCCTTTCAACATTATCTATACTACCTTGCTGTTCAACTTGGATATATATATATATATATATATATATATATATATATATATCTTTTTCTGTTTCTTATCGTTTTCTTCTTGCCGTTAGTTAACTGGTTTAAGACTTCAGAGGTAGTTCATCGTTTTATTACTACAGCTCTGTTTCGAGAATTTATATTATATATATTTCGGTTCGACAAACAAACCTTCTTCGGGGGCAGAAAGACAAAAAATGAGTAAATACGTTACAAGGCCGTTAAATATAAACGACATCTTCATGAACGCTTTGGTGAACATCGCCGCTCCATCCTAAATCACCACCAACTCGCTAATCCGACCCCTGTCTCACAGCACTTCAACCTGCCTGAACATTCAATCAACGACATCCAGCTCATTCCTTTGGAACTTATACATAATAGCCGTGACTCTGTTCGGAAGGCTTGTGAGGCACACCTATACACTGGAGCCATACGGGATAAACAGACGCGATGAGCTTCATACATGACACTTATAATCTGACACGCTCTTGACCTATCATAATCATGGATTTCATATTTTTAAACTTTTATATTTAACGGCCTTGTAACGTATTTACTCATTTTTTGTCTTTCTGCCCCCGAAGAAGGTTTGTCATGATTGCTTCATTAGAAGCATGAAACTCCGAGTAGCGATTAAATGTTTTTGAACTAGTCCGACTCCAGCAATTCATCTTTATTCACAGCTCTGGTTCTACCATCGAGCACTTTTATAGCAGATGAAGTCTTCAGTTTTACCACTGGTAGTTATATATATATATATATATATATATATATATATATATATATATATATATATCTTTTTGTGTTTCTTATCGTTTTCTTCTTGCTGTTAGAATCAGTCTTGCCGTCTATATTTTGCCATTTGAAGTTTTTTACTGATCCAGGTCTACAACAGATCCGGCTTCTATTCACGTTTTGTCGCTGTGGTCTTGCCGTATTTAAAGTCCATGTTGTTCAACCCACTCGTCTTTTGCATTCCATTACAGCTAGCCCTACGGTGTGGCTAAAAATCTTTTACTTGAAACCAGTAAATCTTTTATCAGTCAACAAAGTGGTATCCAAATGACGTCATCATTCGTTGCCTTGGCAACGCGAAAAGAGTTCAAAAATACGCTATTTTGGACAATTTGAGGCTAATAACTTAGAAACTACACGGTGAAAGTTTTTGTTTTCGATATATTTTTGTTTAATCTGCAAGAGAAACATTTTAACAATTTGTTTAAAAATTCTGTACATAGAGTTCAGAGCTACCTTAAATTTATGTAAAAATGACATATCTCTGAATCCTATGTACAGATTTTTTTCAAAATTGGCACAAATGTTTGTTATGTTTATAAGACGAAAATATATAAAAATGAAAAAATTTCACCGAACAGTTTTGAAGTTATTGGCCCCAAAAGGTTGAAAATGGGGTCTTTTTGGCCTCTTTTGACGTTGCCATGGTAACAAATTTTGATGTCGTAGCCACCTAAATTTGTTTATTGGTTAAGCGTTTACAAACCTGCACTAAACGTTTTATCTTAACTTCAATGGTGTAGTTGTGATTGAATAACATAGATGTATCATGATGGGAATGTTTAAACTATAGGGAAGATATCAATGACGTCACCAATTGTTATTAATGTGCCAACCAGAGCCTTATTGGCTGCCGAAACAAAGGGTTCTTTTGTTCCAGTGGCTGGAACATTTGAATAACAAAAATAATGTGTGTAAACAGATATCATCCCTATTAGGAGCCACATTAAGGTTAACTTTTTGACATTTGGCATAAATGTACACTGTAGGGAGAACCCACATCCCTTGCTGTATGTTCAGATGGTTATTTTCCTGAGAGATTGGTGTATAAAGATCAAAGCCACACGCCGTATCATTTTTTCTTGAAATAGGTTACAAAGTAGTGACAGGCCTGCACGACTCCCGCTGTTCGCCAATGCGATGTTCTCGCCTTTAGAGCTTCGCTATGTCTTTAAGCGATGTACCCCTTTTATAGGAGATAATGGGAGGCTCTTTATATATCTCCCTCAGCAACGGTTGGTTCTGTACGTATTAAATGCCATTTATCCATAAGGATTTTAAAGATTGTGTGACAAAAGGTAGAATTTTCTTGTATCCTTTCTCCTTCTGTTGAAGGGCCGACTTTCTCTCTTCGAATTTCATTTCTGAGAGGACTTTATGTACCAGAGTATCTGGATACCCTCTCAAATGTAGGCGTGATTTAAATTTTCTTATAAATTATTCTCTTCAAACGTTATTTTGCGTACGTCGAGGATAGACGTTTCTTTAAATCTATCACCTTTGTAGACGCACATATCCAAGAAAATAATTTCTTTCTCTGAGATTTCAGCCGTAAATTTAATGTTTTGGTGATTTCTGTTTATAGCCTGTTCAATGAACCCATTTATTTCCTCTATGCTAGTGTTCCACAAAGGGAACACGTCATCGATATATCTTTTCCACACGAGTGTTTTTATTTCGTTGTGATTTAATTCAGGGACCGCGGAGTATTGTTTGGATTGGTGGGGGGGGGGGGGGGGGCTAGCTCGCGTATAGCATGAGCTCAACGAGCGCCGAAGGCGCGAGCTTATCTAGGGGGGTCCGGGGGTATGCCCGCCCCGGAAAATTGTGAAATTTAGAGCTTCATGAATCACCAGAAACGCGTTTATTTCTATCAATCCTAAGAAAGTTTTGTCAAATTTTTATCACCATTCTGTTAGATTTTTTTTGCACCAAAACGTACATTTAAAACATAATTATAATATGGTATGACGTTCATTCAAAGTGACAAAAGCTTAATATTAAAGCCAGTCCTTAATTTATGTTCTTTTACCACTTAAAGTGGATTTTACCGAACAGAACAAATTATCAATAAAAAAGAAATGTCTTAAAGTTTTTGCGTTGGACCTATTTCGGGTTCATGATATGCTAGTCCAGTTAGTTGGCTATATGAAGGAGACCAGCGTTAGTAAATGTTCCAAAGTTACGTTTGCGGATTTCAAACACGTGATACTGTAGAAACATGGGACAACAGAAAATTCGCATAATGCTTAATGGGTACAGTACCCATTAATCATTATGCGAATATATATATATTATACGGATATAAGCCGGCATTGCTGTTTTGAAATGGCGAGACGGTTTATTGATTCATGAATCTGTGAAGAGATTTCAAGCGTCTACCACTCGACGCTTATCGCGGGTTTCGGCCCTTTTGGGAAGTTAAGCGGCCTTAAAGAAAATTTGAAAATATTCTGTAAAGGTGAATAGAATAAATAGGTTAACGTAAATTTCTTTTGAAAGGTTTCCGCTACGACCAACTGACCTCCAATCTCAACGGCGTCTGTGTAAAATGAACTGTTTGCGGGTCGCCGCCGTTTAATAATATAGTTTGCTTGCAGTGCATTTCGGGAAAATGGTAATATCCTCCTTTGTATACATCGATGATCGCTTGTTTCGATCGCGTGATCAAAGAACCTTGAACATTTAAAAACACTACATAGGGGTTATTCAGCCAAACGTTGTGTAATACATGTCCGACTGAGTATTTTTACGAGCCAGTTTGTATTTTTCGAGCCTTTAGGCAATAAAAAAAACATATTCCATATGCATAAGGAAACATAATTGCACTATTGGTGCATGCCTTGACACCATTGTTGCGATGATTATAGAAACAGATTTCTATTTAGCCGACTCTGTTAATGTATTGCTCTTGTTTCATTTGACGTTGCAGTCTGAAAGAAAGCTACGGCGGTGTTTTTTCCCTAAAAATTGGAAGCTTCAAGTTCGTTATGGCTTCCACCCCTGAGGCCGTCAAAGAGATGCTCGTGAAGAAATCTGCTGATTACGCAGGAAGACCACAAATGTATTCTATACTTACACGAACCTTGGGTACGTGAGCCTTGGATTTTATGTAATAGTAACAAACACGAGAAAGAAGAATGTTTCATCAGGATTTCCAAAACACCGAGAGAAAACGAGGTGCAACCGATTTGTTTTTAACGGACTTTTGGATACCTGGTTAAACACGCTTACGAGTCTTTGATATAGCTTTAATAAAACCGACAAAATCGATGTAATTTTTTATTAGCAATGTTTGGAAGTAACCGGGTCTTTAAAATGTGATCCTCTTGTTTTAAATATAGGTGGTAAGGACATCATTTTAGGTAACTATGGACCTGGCTGGCGGTTCTATCGCAAACTGTTCACCACAGCCTTGCGCCAGTACCTCTCGGAAATTCCTTTGATAGAAAGCCGAGTCTCAACGCAGGCTGAGAAACTGGTGCAGTTCATGGAAGAACAAGATGAAAAGCCCTTTGATCCCGCAGATCGCTTGATGCGAAGCGTTGCCGATGTTATTTGTGGAGTAACGTTTAAGAAAGGTTCAGACACAGCGAATCCAGATATGAACAGGCTTTTGAAACTGAATGCGGACCGCGTTGCAAGTACCAATGACGCACAGCTGTCGACCCTCCTCGACTTTTTTCCATGGACGCAATATCTTCCCATTAAAGCCAACGATCGCCTTAACAGAAATTTTTTCGAAGTATTCGACATCATTCGTAAATTAATGAAAGAAAGAAAAGAGACATTTGACCCAGGAGAACCACTGGCAGATTTCATGTCAGCTTTGCTTCGCGCCAGACATGACCTCGAGGCAGAATGCGAGAGCGATGAAGAGAGGGCTGCTCTCCTTTCTGAAGACCATTTCGTCACCTGTATCTGGGATATGTTTTTCGCTGGCTACGAAACCACTAGCACCGCACTGAGATGGACCATCGTTTTCTTGGTTCAAAACCCAAAATATCAAGAAGATATTCAGCGTCAGTTGGACGAAATAGTTGGTGAACGAAGACCATCCTTGGACGACCGCCCAAATCTGCCCCTCGTCCACGCTACGATCTTGGAATCATTGAGGGTCGGCAACATGGTGCCCCTTGCAGTTCCTCATGTCGCCCTCACCGATACAACGCTCTGTGGCCACCGTGTTCCTAAAGATAGCATTGTCTACGCTCACACAGAAGGCGTCCATCTGGATCCCAAATGCTGGGAAGACCCCACCGTGTTTAACCCGTACCGTCATATCGACACAGACGGCAAGCTGATCACCAACCAAGGCAATTTCTATCCTTTTGGAGCTGGACGTCGGGTTTGCGCTGGCGAATCTCTGGCTAAAATTGAGCTGTTTATGTTTGTCTCGTGGCTCGTTCACAACTTCACTTTTATTGCTGAGGATGGAATTCCTCCTAAAGTGAAAGCAAATTTTATTCAGTTTCCCACTCGGTACAAAATCCGTGCTATCAAACGAAAGTGAAGTGTCGCAATGAATGCCAGTGAGTGTTTCTTGGTGCTGACTTATTAGACATTGAACATTTTGAAATAATAAAACGGTTAGTCATTATTCAGTACACTTTATGATTAAATATAATCATTTTAGTCGACCTTCATCTTTGTTAAGGTGATTCCTCAGTATTGCACTGCGCATCCTGTACTGCGCATAACACACGTAATTCGCAACATCGACAGCATTAAAACATGGCTGCTTTTTTGGCCGGAAACCTCACCAGGCATAAAAATGGGCGCTTCATAAAATCATCAGTGAAAAAAAGAACTGAAATTTTGTTTCAAGATCTAGAGAGAAAAAGAAAATCAAACGACAGTGTAAGCGCCTGCAAGGCCTGCAAGCTCGTTAGAAAATACGACTGTCTTTTTCTCTCTAACGAGCATGGTGACCTATATTTTTTATTGCATCATTTTGATGTTAAATTAAAGGGAGGGTTTCACGGTTCGGCGCATGTGCACAGATTAAAATGCTTTATTTGCTTACTTGCCAATTTTATCGGTTAAAAAACCACTCACATTTACTTCAATAATCACATACTATAGTTAGTCCAAATAAAGCGAAGGATGACCAAAGTTCACAGAAAATTTCAACGGATTACACCGACAAAGTCAACACTGAATAAAACCTTTGACCCGAAGGATTTATTCTACGCTCTGGTGGCTTTCATGGCGCACATTGGTATGTATAATCATCCATTCAATCATCGACATTTTCACAGGCAAATTTCCCGTCAGAGTTATTTACTCGCTTCCGATTGGTCTAAATAATGAATTTAAATGAGTCTTAAATGGCTTACGCTATAGCTTGCACATGCGCCGAACCGTGAAACCCTCCCTTTAATGCTTTTTAAGTTAAAAAAGTTAAGAAAAAATTCCTCGACAGGAAAAAAACGTTCTCAAATCAGTTACTCGTGGGAGCAAAAACATGGACGCGAGGAATGTTTTGAGTCCGCATCATTTGAAGATGTGTGACTTTTTTATAACTTTTATTTCAAAGTGTTCCCATATGGTGGAGACTTTAACCTATCAAGTTTTTTTGAAGAATTGTAAACTTTGCTTTCACGGGTTACCGGGAAAAGAAACATGAACCGATCAAATAATGACGTGCGTGATCGGTATTGCTATAGGCATAAATGGGGCAACATTGGCCCATCATATCTCTTTACCGAGCATGGTGACCTATCTTTCTTATTGAATTTTTCGAAACAACTTATGGTAGGGAGCTGTTAGGGAAAATTAAAAAAAAAATCGTTCGACAACTTTTATTTCTGAGGAATCACCTTAACTTAGGTTGAGAAGTTCCTATAAACATTTTGATTCAGTAGTATATTGTAGTTGTACATTGAGTATAATCCGAGAACATAATCTCGTAATGTGGTCACCACTTCATCGCCGACGGTTATATATCATAAGGTTTTATTACTTTTAAAATGTCTTAGATCACTAGCTCTCAGCTTATTTTTTGAATTATTTCAACACTAGGGCGAAGGATTTGTTAGTATTACCCAGGGTAAATATGGACTTTGCCAAAAATACGTTTAGGTTTAATAGGGCAAAGGAATATAACTCAATGCCAAAAGAATTGACAACCTTAGAAGCCCGGGGCTGGCCAGGGACTCCCATATAAGTCATATAAAGATGACGGTGCTCGTCGGAAATTGTTTGAAAACACTCTAAAAGGTACCAAAATCTCGTTTGATAGGTGTGGCCCAAGTAATTTTTTATTCCTAAGAGGTACCACTTTTAAACAACACAATACACATTTTAATGGTACCGCTATAATTCTAACCGTGGTCATTTTAGATTACAGCACCCTAGGTAGGTGATACCAATCTACGGCAAATACTGACGCCTAAAATGTACGAAGAGCACTCCCATCATTTTCATATAGGAAAATCCCCCCTGGACTTAGAAGCTTTGCAGGCCTTTTTTCTAAGAATGCTCGAAATTAGTTAGTGTTAGTTTTATTAGTACTTTTTAAGAAAATTTAAAATGAGGTAGTTTAAAGCATGTTTAGAAAGTATGATGCAAAAGCAAGGCTTACTAAACGGTACGGAAATTGTATTTGAATCCAATATTTCGAAAGGCGCAGCCTTTCTTCTTCAGGGTCTTACAGGTTTTGACTGTATGGGCAAAAAACGTTGCAATTTAAACGTGGAGTTGCAGTAGGATACTATAATAATAATAATAATAATAATAATAAAAAGAAGCCTACTTAAAACGTGAAAACGTTAAGAAATAATAAGAAACGTTACAATTTGAAATTTAAAAAATATACACAAGTGACCTTATATAGTAACTTAAAGCAAACGTTGAGATCTAATAAAAGACGTTACAATTTGGAAACTAGAAACAAACAAGTCATGTTTCATCTTTTCTATTTATACCTAAAGGTTCAAGAGTTTGACCTCTCTCAATGATATATGCCTCTCTATGCCTACATAGCCTCTATCTTTCTTTAAGTTTTCACGTTTTAAAGGCTTCTTATTATTATTATAGTATCCTATTGCAACTCCACGTTTAAATTGTAACATTTTTTGCCTATAGAGTCAAAACCTGTAGGAGCCTGAAGAAGAAAGGCTGTGTCTTTCGAAATATTGGATTCAAATACAATTTCCGTACCGTTTAATCAGCCTTGCTTTTGTATCATACTGTTTCATTTTTACGCTGATTAGATCCTTTACCACAGGATCCGGTGCTTCTATTTTGTTACGGTGGTCCTTGCAAACACAGTTACGTTTTCATGTTTAGATGGAATTTTTACTATGTATTTGTTTGATTTAAGTAGGATAAACAAGGCCCCTTATATATGGATACCAGTCTTCGAGCTGACAGGGGTACCCTGTATGATGTGGTCAAATACTCTCGATTTTTGAGAATTAAGTAAGACTGATCCTCAGTGAGCAAGCTTGTTTTTCAATAGTTATATTTTTACTGGACAACAAGGTCTTAGCTTCGTGACATGTAAATTTAATAAAGTAAGACTGATCGACACAACGTTGGTGATATAAAATACCCATGAATCTCCAACGACATTAAACACTCGGTTATTGATATAGTCTCCTAGGCAGCCGTTATTTGTGTTGTCACGCAACGCTCCTCCCCTCTTCAAGGAGAATTCCTGGGTTGAGGCACTCTCAAATAAACGTCACGCGGAAATGCTAGTCGGAAATTTTAAAAGAACCCCTAAAAGAAGTTTGTTACTCTTAACGTTAAGATTTCGAAGATTGAAACTTGTGGTATGTCAATACCGATCTATAAAACTCGCACAACATCACGCAGTAGCTAAATTGTATACAATTATTTCGAATTACATATGAGTATGCTATGAGATACTTGTGCTGACTGTCTTTTGTGTGGATTTTAGACTATGAATTTGAAAAATAATAAATGATGAATAAAACAGAAACGCAAGCTCACCGCCGCTCTAGGGCTTGTTCTCAGTTTCTCCAAATAATGTTTCTAACAAACTGTCATTTTTAATAGGGATGGGAGCTGCGACATTCAGTCTCCTTGAACTGAAATAATCGTTAAAATTTACACATAATAATAATAATAATAACTTTTTTTTATTTATTTTTTATTTTTTTATTTATTTATTTATTTATTTTTTTAATAATAATAACTTTATTAACGTGTCATTCGTTCTAGTTTACAAGAAACTAATTGGAGACACCTAACTAAAAGTACTAACTAATAAGAATTAAAATCATTATAAGAAAATTAAATTAAATTATTAACTAATAGCTATCACTTAGCATCTAATTGTTACATAAATAACAATCCTTACATTTACACAGGGCTGTTTGCAATTGTTTACTCCGTCGGCGGCCATGTAGAAATCGGTAATCCAGTTTTTGGAGCAAGTTTAAAAATTCTCTTTACAAGCCTCGAACCAATCATCACAGAAATTCGCGCAAATCGGTGCTTTCAAGATGGGGCTGGGAAGTAAGGGTTTTTCCAGAAGATGGCGTCGTGCGAACAACGATAGAAGCATTCCACGCTGATCATGTACGTCTCGCACCTTGGGCTCAGTGTATTGTCGCAAGGAGTCCAGAAATAGTTCCCAATTTTTCTGACCGGTGAAATGGCGAGCTCTTTGGTGAAGTCGCTTGTACAGCACGAGTCTTCAGTCTTGGTATCCCTCAGTGGCAAGCAAGCATGGAATCTTCATCGGACGGGTTGACTTTGTGATATTCACCCGGCAGACATTTGTTGCTCCGTTCAAAGCAACCTGTGTTCACCACCAAGGTGCTGTAAACACGATGACAAACACCTTTGAAGTCTTCATTGCATCTGGATCAATCTTTGTAACTTTGTGATATAGGTTACTGGTCGGACTTTCTTGTTGGGTCTTTTTCATTTCCGGGTTTAATTACTTCAACCAATGTCGCTATAATATGAACTTTGTCCCATCGAGCAAACTGTTGTGATTCATTGATTACATAACAATCCTTTTTTTTTCGCAGCATGACCGCATCCGATTGCTGTCAAACTTGACCTGATCTTTTTGGAGATAAATTTTAAACGGTTTCTCAACAAAGCGAAAGGGATCTCTCATAATCCCTCATAATGTTCCCATCGTCCTTAGCCTAGCCTATAGCTATATCATGCACGAAATTGGGGCCAAATCCGAAGGTTTTCGCGCACATTAGTTAAACACAGCCTGAGTTGTTAACTGGTAGCTAAGAAATTAAAAATGTCTAAAAATTCAACTGATGTCAGAGCTTACGCTTCCAGACCCTCAAAAAGAGCTGATAAGGATGATTCTTTTCAAATTAATTGCAAATTAGCTTTTCGTTGTTATTTTCTGAATGGTGCACAGCATGTAAATTGGGGCTTCTTCTTGAAGCGTCAAGGTCCCCAAAATACTAACACACTTTAAAACTATTTTGAATGCTGTAACCATTTTAGCCTGCAAAACAGGCCCTTGTACTTTGCATTCCGTGAAGGTCTGAAGATGTCATGGAAATTTTAACGTTCTGGGATCTAAAATACCCCAAATTTTAACTTAAGTACCTTTGTCGTACACGAAATGCTTACAGAACACTAAGTGGGAAATATCAAGTGAATCATCATATAATGAATAATCCATAATCATGATCAGTGAGTTTTTTTCAAGTTTTCCAAGACGAAAGGTGATAAACTTGACGTTGCAATCCATTTTTATCCTGGCCATCTGCTGCAGCCCAAGATAACTTATTTTCACTCTTAGAGCACCAGTAGTATAATTTTAAACAAAACTGGACCATTATGTTTCGGTTTTCACTGTAATAAATATATCTTTTGGCTTTTCAATGTGACACTAGAAATGGCAATATTTTTGTTTCGATATTCGACTCACCTTGTTTCAGTCCAGTTCAAAAGTCAGCTGAGAAAGACTTTTGCAACGGAAATGACTGTCGTCCTGATACATGCTATTCACAAGAAGCCTGTCTCAAGATGGACATACAATATCGTTTGTGAAAAGCATATTGATCTTAGGAAGGTCGTTAATGTAATAGTTCTCCTAAGTTATATCGAAGGAAATAATATCTTAGATAGGGTTTCGTGAATACGGACCCAGTTCGGCGGATAAACGTGGAATACTTATACCGAATTAATAGATGTTTTTTGTGTAGTTGTCAATATGTTACCTTTTTTATTGCTGTATTACACTATTCATTACATGTTTTAGCTACAAACACTAATACAATACTTACGATACGCTTACATATCACGCTTATAACATAGATACACTTATTAACACTACAGACTACACTTACTTTTTAAGGTCACCGTGTACCTTCGGAGGTGTCTCCAGTGTAACAGCTCTAGCGTCTTTCGCTTTTTGCTGCCTGCTGGCCCGGCGTGATTTTAAACAAATAACTATTGATAGCTATTCTTCTTTGGAGTAGTTTAAATTGGAAGTTTTGCAGTTTTGTTTCCCGAGTACATAGAAAGGCCAAGTTATATGATTTACACCAATCTATTTTGTCAAGATCATACTTTTTAGAGTCCGAGAGCCATTTGTTTTGGCTTTCAATTGGAAGTGAAGCTTTTCGTTTCACGAGTATTTTATAAGCTGATTTGCAGAATTCCGATGACATCATCAAATGTTTGGTGTCATCGTCACAGTTCAGCGTTGGGTGGCGAGCACGGACGTTTCTCAACCCAGAAATTGCACCAACAACACTATAATATTGGAGAAAATTTGTTTTCATAGAATACGTTTTCTTAAAAGTATCAAAAGTTAAGAATTTGGAATCCTTATCAAGAAGGTGGTCGACAGTACGAATATCTGCCAAAAACCAGTTTCTATAGTAGAAGGGTTTATTGTTGATGCGTATAAGAGAGTTAATATACCAGATTGGCATTTGAGAAAGTTGTTGGGTTCTTACTGCAACGGTGTACTGAGAGAGAGGACACTCAGGAAACGGTACCCATTTATTTCTGAAGATAAGCTTTAATTTTCTTTCAGCTTTACGAACCCGTTACAATAAGTTATCTTTACTTAATAGCCTTTGAAACATGGACTTTACGCATGTTTGTATTACGTCTGCTTAATTGGCTCAATTCACTTTTCGATAGACTTATCTTTCATTAATGTGTTGCGGCTCTAGATTGTCCGATTTGAGTTTTGATCTAACATCACGCCCATATTTCGCAATATTCTGGCGCAATTAAATGGAGGACCTGCGACATTAACAGTATTTTTATCAACTGTCATGAACGCAACAAATTGATAGTCGTAACCAGGGGGACTCCGCGCTTCTTTTGGATCAGTGATTTTTTTCGGGGGGTTAGAGCTATCTTCATCCGATGCAGGTATCCACAGGCCCCGTTTATGTGACCATCTTCCTTGGTTGTTTCCATCCAAGCGGTACCAGTGATAGTCATTTCCTATAATGGCATTCAAGGGAAAAGAGGTATAATATGTATAGATACAAGGCAAGCCTAAAATGCATCGGAAAAGCCTAAGTCGACAATGGAAGTATTTGTAAATTCAATATCAGGTACATAATGTTACATATTTTAGTATCAAAATTTAAAAAAATAGAAACTTAAAAAATTAAAAAAAGACAGAAAACTAAAACTTTGGTTTCGATCCTGAGAATCTCAAACAGGATATGGGGCATCTTTCCAGCTTGGGTGCGTTATCTGTACGATTGTACATTTGTGGCGTAACGGCGCTTATAGAACGAGGAATATTCATGTCATGTTTTATTCTTTCTTGCGTGCTGCACATTTTCGGCCTGTCTGCTCGAGTTTCGAAGTCATCATTTATAGAATCGTGCATTTGCTGCGTAGGACGCTTACAGAACGAAGAATGTTCAACCGCCATATTTTCGTCTTTCTTATGCTCTCGAGTTATTGAGCTGCGTTGCTTGCTTCGGTTTGCGTCGTATTTCTCGGTTCACGGATCGACTAATGTAAGTTACCATAAGTACCAATGGTACAGATGGTAAAGCTGCTTTGACAAATCGGATCCGTTTGTGTATATTGGACATGGGTGCCTATCTCCGGATTCATAGTGCAGTGCATGTGTAAACTACTATTAACCCTATTCAGCCTGGCCTTTTTTTGACTTCCTGAGCCTAGGGGGGATACATTGTGCCCCCCCTTCGTAACTTGAAGAACATTAAGGCTATGACAATGAAACGTAAAGGGTACATAGAACGTCCAAAACTGTCTCCTTTGCGGTCCGCACAATGGAACGATGACGTCATATGACGTAGTTATTAGGTAATTAGTTATACGGCCGCCATCTTGGATCCGCCATCTTGGATTTATGAAATTTTTTAAAAGCTTAAAAAACCCTCCAAATTGACGCAAAATTAATCAAAACCAATAAATAAACGCTAAATGACGTAAAAATACAAAAGTTATACCAATAATTATTGTTTTCCTTCATTCAAAGGCATAAATATGCAAATTTAAAAAAACATGGCTGTCAAAATGTTGTTACCATAAAAACATCAAGTCACGTGATCAAAAAGTTGTCATATTAAATTGTTGCCAGATACATTTTAGGAAAAGTCACAAAGTTTGATGGCGTTTGAATACATATTAAAAAAAGTTATGAATGTTGAAAGTTAGCGCGGGCACTTTGTGCCCCCCCCCCCCCCCCCCCCCCCCCCCCCCCCCCCCCCCCCCATTAACGAATCCGAATAGTCTGTATCAGTTATGATGATCAGCAAATCCGGTGACATTTGTGAATCCGGATAGTTTTTATTCATTAATCCTTTTTCATCATGCAGTCCCTTACTAACCTGGCCATACAAATAGAGCCACCAAGTGCCGATTTCCTGGAGGGACTGTGGGGGCACCAGTATGAACAACCAGGCCATCCTGCTCGGCTTTGCCTTGTAAATAGGGCCCAGTTAGCAGTTGCTCATCAACTGCTTGACCACCAGGTTGAGCCGCGTTATTATCCTTTCTGTCCAGTGCATAGTTGTAACAGTTGTTGCACCATAATGCATCATAATTTGGTACATCCCACGCAGCTGGGTTATAAGAAGGCGCATTCCGTTTATATTTCCGTGGGTTAACTTTAACAGCGCCTGAACTTATCTCCTTCTGAATGATCTTAAGCGCACCGTCTGAGATGAGTTTTTTTGGTATGGTTTTGAGTAAAAGCTGTTGTAGCTGCACAGTATTGACACCAACAATTAACCGTGGCTTTGTTTTTCCTTCTTGTACGGCAAATCCCTTGTAGCCAAGCCTTTCCGGCGCGGCTTCAAGATTGTAGACAACGCCAGCTTTTCTTGCTTCCGCCAGACGGTCAACGATTGTCTTGTAATTTGGGTCCTTAGCCGCTACTGACCACGTTGGATCAGGTCGGCCGGAAAATACTCCCAAAGTTACAATCAAACCTCCTAAAAAGTAAAACGTCGGTTTCAGTAAAACATCAGGCGTAAAACATCAAAACATCATGATCTAACCCCCCCCCCCCTCCCCGGGGGGGGGGGGGGGGGGGGGTACTCTTCAAATTTTTGGGTGGGAGTGTGCCGCTGGGACTCTGAGACCCTTAACCTACACTAGACCATTTTAGCTGTATTTTGCAACCCTATTCTAGACTAAACACCGAAAAACCCTACCCCATCTTAGACCTATTCTCGGACTACCTATTTTCCAGAAACTCGTTCACTATCACAGTTATTAGTTAACAGGGGTCAGTAAAAATGCCGTTCTGCCCGCCGTACCGATTTTTAAATGTCATTTACCAGTAAACCTTGTCTAGACTAAATTCTTCACGCAACTGATCAGTTTCGCGGAAAATCGATATCCTATTCTAGACCAAAAACCTCTGATTACTATACCTTATCCCAGACTAAACTGACTGAAAACCATACCCTTCACAGCGGCACATTCCTATATAGCTCATATATGGGAGTATCCCCCCGGGGGATCTAACAAAAAATAAAAAAATAAAACACATTTACCAGTGATTATCAGTTTCGCTTAACTGATTATTTGTCTTTCGCTAAAATATTATACCGTGTTTTGTATTGTATTCACTATAAAGATTCCCTTTGAGAGAATTGCGAAGATGTCGAGCAAAACTCGTTTCAAAGAAAGCTGGAATTGTATTCATTGTTGTCTACAAAATAGATATCCGAGTTTAAATTGTGTCATGTCTCATTCTAAGCCCTTTTTGAAATATCTACTAACGTACCGCCAGACTCCGAGATATATCCATCAATGAGGCAGAATTGCAAAAAGACAAGTAACACTGTTAGGTGGGCCACCATCTTTGGAAGTGCCTGAAGTGAGAAATGTAACTGACATGACATGAACGACAATTTCTGACAAATAAATGTTGGAACGTTGTGTTGGATGGTGTATAAATGGTTAGTGTTGGAAAAATAAAATAAAGACGCGCATTCATGAAAATATATCAATCACGAGGAAGAGTGTTTCATCAGGATATCCAAACACCGAGAAGTGGTGCACCGAGTTTTTCAACGCACCTCGAGGTATTTGGATCCCTAATAAAACACTCTTTCTAGTGTTTGATATAGCTTCTCAAACTGGCCACGGTTGTATAAAAGGTGGGCAGCGCAATATACCGGATAAATCACTATCAAGTGGATAAGTATTAACAAAATCCATGTGGTATCTGCTGGATAGTGATTTATCTGGTGGATAGCGCTATCCACTTTTTGAACAACTGGGCCCTGATCCGATTAAATACGGAGAAAAACGAAGGAACAAAATTGCCAAAATCATGCTAAATAAAATCGGCTTCCAAACCATCGCTACGCTTATTATTTTCTTTTCTCACACTTATTAATGAGTTTGAGAAAGTGTGATCCAAGATTGAAATTGGAGACAAAGGAAGGCTGCTCTTACGACTTCTGAACACTAATTGTAGATTTAATTTTGAGACGACGTTAGGTTTTTTAAAGACTTTTTGAGCTGGAGTAAAATGTAAATTCAAATACATAACAGTTTTCTTAATCAGCTTAATGTCGAGTTAAAGTTGTAATTCAACGAATTAATTTTTGTGTCACGAGTAACATTTGTAGAAATTCTTACTCTGGGTGACGAGTTGTACGTGTGCTGCTTCTACGCGAAAACACCGAGTTTTGGCTTCACAACTGCATTGATCAACAATAAATGTACTTACGGAAACAGAAAAAATTCGTATCAATGTAAAATTCTAGAAGTGACGGGAGTCGATCCAACTAAAGAGTAAAAAAGTATAAAATTGACTTTTTCCGCAAAAACCATATAGTTCGCGTGCATCACAAATTACAAACTGCGAATAAAAAAAGTATATATTCATTACTCAGTTAGAAGTGACGAATCAGAGTATTCTAAAAGTGGTTGAAATTGTGTAATTAGTTAAAGATTTCGCAAGGATTCGAACAGTTCACTGTTTTTGTATCGACTGGATAATATATAAATTTATTTTTTTCTGAAGCATCTCAGCGGTCCGGAATCCTAAATCCTTGAATCCGATTGGCTAATCGCGCGCTTTCCCGCGCTTTCAGCCGGTCCAGCTTTTTACGATACGGACCGGGGTTACGGACCGGGTTTCACGATTGCAATGACACTGAATTGATTTTCTGTTGATGAACTGCTTATATCATTGAATTTTCTCGTAAATTATGAACCCAGACGAAAGCTAGCAAAGCGAAAGTGAATTTTTATTGGCCAGATATAATATTTAACGACACAAACAAAGAAAACAATGAAGAAAACCGGCAAAGTTTCATCATAGCTGACATCGGCTGACATGCAAAGACCAGACAACACGCTGAAGATCTTAACTACGCTTAAACCAGGTACAAAAAGACTCAATGAAGAAAGACAGAACAAACTAAATGGAAGGAGAAATCAGCCGTAAAAATAAAGGCCAATTTTATTCCTCGAAAAGGCGAGTACAAGTTTCGATTTTATGATTTATTGATTTTATAGTTTTTGGGTTTGTTGTTGTTTTTTACAAAGCGGCATTTGTGGCAAAACATTACTATAATAAGATGCAATCTAGCGCTTTTTTACAAAGGTTTTGACTCCATTCGGTTTAAGTGTTCTTATTTTTCTGGTTGTGTTTTTTCTCCTAATAGAGATTCTGTGAATTTTTTATTAAAAAGTCTTTTGTCATTCTAGTCTTGTACTAGGTTTGTTGTCAATAATTTACACGCCATTTAGCGATCGGATTTTACGAGATAATTTGTACTTTCACTACATTGCTCGGTTTGTATACTTTTATTTCTCGGTTTTTACCTTCTTTTATCTAAATTCTATAAGTTTTCATTCAAGAAAACATGATTTTTAAATTAGAATAGCTCAGTTTAAGCTTTCTCCCCGCTATAAATAAATTACGCTCGACTTTTCTTTGTAATAGAAAAATTTGAAAAGTTTTTAAAGTTATAATTCAGCTTTCCACGGCTTCGCTGTAGGCAATCCTCACCGAAGGCAAACACAAGAGCCGTTTATTCTACCAAGAGACATAAACTGATAGCAATGAGTTCACTTTGCACATTAAGTTTTTTTTGTTTATGAATGGAAAGTTGTGAAGATTACCGAGTTAATTTAGATTTTGCGCGCGTTCTGTCAGTTTAGCTGTACGCGGCGCGTAAGAAACATTTCTAGGAAAGCTGTACATGAATGATTTTCACGGCGAATCGCAGAATTAAAGTAGGAAAAAAATAAATAAGTTATTTACCGGCCTAGGTCGGTCCGTATAGGAAAAAACTGTGCCCTCGGTCTTGAGTACGGCCCTCGGCCTACGGCCTCGGGCCGTACTCAAGACCTCGGGCACAGTTTTTTCCTATACGGACCTCCCGGCCGGTAAATAACATATATATCTTTCCAGTGGATAACACAACTGGTTTTGTTAACGCTTACCCACTGGATAATGATTTATCTTGTGGATAGAGTTATCCACGATTTCAACAATCAGACACAGAACAATCGAAAGTACCATTGTCAGTTATCAAGAACTCAAGGCTAATCTCAAACACCTTTTCGGGAATGGGTTGGGAAATAAGAAAGATAAGATACTTAAATCAGTAGGAAACGGGCTAGAAGGATTTCTCGACCTTGACCACTCTGATAGATATTCAACTCCCTCCCTGTGCACCATTTAGTGGTCAAATGAAGAAAGCAGGAAGTTCGTCAATTGTTTTAAAATTTAAAATTCAGAGTTCGATCGACGGCCCAATTTTTAATTTTGAGTTATCTCAATTCATTTTCCCATCTGGAATAACAGAAAAAAAAAAACTAAATAAAAACAAAACAAAGAAATAGACCAAAACAGCATAAATCGACTTATTCTTTTTTTAAGAACTACGTATATGTACCGAAACACGTACTAATTAAAAGTATCTGTTTTAATCCTAACTTACCTTATCTACAAATCTTTTGAATTTTTTTCTTGATGTTCCTCAGGGCAGGAAGTCTGAAGTATTTTGAGAAGGTTCTCAGAGGCTGGAGGTCTTTAAATTAACCCTTTCATTTGTTTGATTTACTCTATAGACAATGACCTTGTTTGTAATTTTTTATTAATAAGTAACAGCAGCATGAGACCTGCATGTAAATCATTGTACCAAAAATAATTATCTAATGTTAAATGATGGTAAAACAAATGTTTCACCTGCACTAGGCCAGCCCTGCAGTATTTAAATAATCAGGAAAAATATATATGGCCATTGCGAATTTTGACAATTTCCTTTTCATTTTATTTTACTATTCAGAATTAATTAACAACCAAACAATCATAACTGGAAAAAACTGATGTGCAGGGATAGCAATTTGTTTCAATACAGGTACCAGTTGCCCATCAGATCTACACTCTTCTCACGCTACAACGATTTCAACATCCATCCAACACTATTTTCATGCATTTAGCTAGCGCTCCTTATAAGCTCCTGTGCTCCTGCGTTTGTGAACGAAGCGTCAAATGGCTTTTTAAAACACGATCCAACATTTTCGAGAACAAAGAACATGTTGAAATAAAAGGAAATCAAGTTTTAATACAAATTAAAACCGCGATCTCAGTATTCGGCCAAAATGTGGTTCCACATTTGCTCAATGTTGAACAAGATTGCAACTAGTAAAGAGCAATCATTATTTTAACGGCTGGCTGTTTTAAGATAATATGTAAGGGCAATAATTTTGTAAATATTTTGCTTTTTACTGTTTTGCCTATCATGCCCTAAAAAATGATTTTTGATTTACTGGAAAACCGTCTTATAAATTTTTTGAAGCGTCGTCTGCAGTAAGTGATACGTAAGTACAAAATTTGAAAGTTTCATTATGAAGTGTCCCTGTCAATAGATTTTTAGAAAAACGACATTGTTATATACTACAGTACTACGCCGATACGGTGGATTATTTCATAATATTTAACGCTAAACAACACCGCCATATTAATTAAGAGAGACAGGTGGATTTTTAGAATTGTCAATTTGCAACTGATTCACTGGATATTTTCTGTGATGGTAGAACGGATTTCTAAGCCAATATATAATTACATATTTCAAGAAGCTATATATTTAGTTTTTTAAAACTGTGCACTCTATTAACCGCCGAATGTCATGTCAAAATTGAAAACGGCGATTTCTTCTTGTCTTTCCTCCGTCTACCTGTTAGCTGGTTAGCTGTTAGCTGGATACAGCCATGATATTACGTAGTGGAACTAGGTTAAAACGACCGCTATTAGGCCATATAAAAATATAGTCGTATTAACGAGGTTTTTCAGATTAAAAATGACTCAATGAGTGCTTGCACCAAACAGTCGTCGTAACAACGAGAGTTACCATAAGGTGGGGTTCCACTAAAAATTTACATTTACCAGTTATTTTACATTGAATATAAAATAAAAGAGCTTTGAAATCAAAAAAGAAAATGGGGTTGCTAATTCATTAGATCGATTCAAAATGTCAAAAGAAATACTCACGTTGTGTTTGAACTCGGTGAAAACAGTTTCTGTCATGTTGAAAATGGAAAGCGTGAAAAATGGCGAGAAAATAATGATCACGTGATACTTATTGCCGTTCGCGTCGCCAAAAACGCGATGTTTAATCTCTCAGCTCTTACGAGTCTGTTTCTGCTGCACAATACAATACAGTACAATGCAAAGCAATGCAATGCAATGTGTTATCATATAAAACCAGTCTCAGTTGCGTAAAGTTAAAGTAACATATTTAAAGAGGTGAGTTCACGTCGACAGAAAATTATTCAAAACGTGACTGTAATTGTCACATTGATTAAGACTGCTTTCGTTTGATAGCGCGTATCTTGTAACGAGTAGGAAACTGGACAAAACTTCCTTTCATTTGTGGTGGATGCCCGTCTCCAGGAGCAAAGGTGAAATTGTAAAACAACCACGAGACAAACAAGAACAGCTCAACTTTAGCCAGAGATTCACCTGCGCAAACCCGACGACCAGCTCCAAAAGGATAGAAATTGCCTTGGTTTGTGATCAGCTTACCCTCTGTGTCGATATGACGGTACGGGTTAAACACGGTGGGGTCTTTCCAGCATTTGGGATCCAGGTGAACGGACTCTGTGTTAGCAAACACAATGCTATCTTTAGGAACATGGTAACCACAGAGCGTTGTATCGGTGAGGGCGACGTGAGTTACTGCAAGAGGCAACACATTTCCAACCCTTAGTGTTTCTAAAATAGTTGCATGAACGAGGGGAAGATTGGGGCGGTCGTCCAATGATGGCCTTCGTCCGCAAACTACCTCATCTAACTGCTGCTGAATGTCCTCTTGGTATTTTGGAAAGCTGGCTAAAAAAGCAATGACGAATCTCAATGTGGTGCTGGTGGTTTCATACCCAGCAATGAACATATCCTCGATGGCGGCTACGAAATAGTCTTCGGAAAGAAGAACTGTGCTCTCTTCGTCACTTTTACATTCTGCTTCGAGGTCATGTCTGGCGCGAAGGAGACTCGACATTAAATCTTCCACTGGTTCGGTTGGAACAAATGTCTCTTTTCTTTCTCTTCGCAATTTGCGAATTATATCGTGTATTTCATTAAAGGTCTGAAAAATGCGATCGCGGGCCTTAATGGGCAGGTGACATGTCCAAGGGAAAAATTCTAACGTTGTCGCCAACTGGATGTCATCACTATTTGCCACAAAGTCGGCATTTAGATTTAGAAGCTTGTTCAGATCTGGGTTCGTTGTGTCAGATCCTTCTCTAAATGTGATTCCGCAAATAACATCAGCAACAGCTCGCATCAAGCAATCTGCAGGATCAAAGGGCTTTTCATCTTGTTCTGCCATAAACTGCACCAGTTTCTCGGCCTGTGTTGAGACCCGACCTCCTATCAAAGGGGCGTCCGAGACGTATTGGCGCAGGCTGTATTGAAAACTTTACGATAAAACCTCCAGGCAGGTCCATAGTTACCTAAAATGATATCTTTATTACCTGCAATCCAAAAGAGGCGTTCTGTCAAAACCTGAATGCGAAGAGATGATGGTTTTACAGGAGGCTAGTTCCAAACATGTCCTCCTTTTTTATAAGAACCTTAACCTTAAGGGGAAACTTAACCCACATACAAGTATGGCGTCGACTTCGGGATCGAACCCAGGTGAGTAGGGAGGCGATCGTTCTCACGACTGAGTAATTCCCGCTCCCCTTAGATATCTATCGTTTTAAACCGGTTTTATTCGCGTGACCCCCAACCCCCAAAATTCCGACATCCAATACTTTTCTTATAACAACAACTCCAACACCACGTCGAGGCACGGCCCGAATTGCACAATAATGAACACAAGCTACAAGTAGATAAATTCATGTCACGCATCATATCGTGACTAATCAAACACGTGTGTTGAGATCTCGGCGATTGTACTCATGTTACATTAACCTTCTGCGCGCGGCTTTCAGAGGCTCCTTACCGTACTACAGCGAGTAGATATATAAGGCTAGTTCTGGGACAGCCATTTTAGGCTCCCCAGATCCCTATGGAGCCTTAATTTAATGGTTGACAACCCTGTCCCAGGACCTCCTTTTAGTCGGCCCTGGTACAGGGGTTGTCAACCATTAAATTAAGGCTCCATAGGGGTCTGGGGAGCCTTAAAATGACATTCCCAGAAACTAGCCTTATATATCTACTCTGCTCGATCCATCCTTCTTCACACAGAGCGCAAAACTGATAAGGGCAACAACCGATTAAAGCAACCAAACCAAAACGCAAAGGATGTCCCCATTCATCCAAACTAAGCCCTATGGAGCACATTACGTCTGTCCGTGTGTTACCAATTGAATAAATGCATACCCCTTGTATATACCGCGATGCCAAACAGAGCTATAACTGCTTTTGAGTTCTTGGCCATGAGAAGAATCCCTTTGAAAGAAGGTGATATCTTTGCGAAAAACAAAGGAACATTCGAATATAATCCTTGCAGATATTGTGGTTTAAACTTTACACAGAGCCACTCACTCGTGGAGCATCAAAAATATGCTTGCAAGAAGCTGAAAACAGAAAAACGACCTAAAATTATTTGCCCTGGTTGCAATCGAAGAGTGACAACGCAAACGTTTTACAGACACAAACAAAATGGCTGCCCGTCTTTGAAAAGAAATCCTCGATTTCTTCTCAAACATGAGGCGGATTTGGCAGCACCCCCGATGACTATTCTAGATGTTTTTACAAACTCAAACATTAGCCGGCATGAGCTGAATGCATGGCTTGACGAGCAAGAACAAGAACAAGAACATCTGAAAAACAAAAGCTTAGAGGCTCTTGATCCTTTAAATGACATCCGTGACTTAAACTTTATTTCGGATTATATCGCAGGTAAGAAATCACTCGCAACGTTTCATACGGAATTGAATGGTTATTACCAATTGAAGAAACGTCTGTCCTTTGTATATCAATGATGACGACAGCACAAGTGTTCATGAACTTTCTCAAATCGAGGAACACTGGTCTGAAACAAAAGAGCGCCGACTGGGTGAGAGCCAGACAAAACACCATTGGTGCATCAGAGATATCTGCCTTGACAGGATCGTCGCCGTTTGAATCACGGCAAAGCTTGCTCATAAAGAAAATACAGCCAACAGATATGCTCAACAATGCAGCTTGTACCTGGGGCAATCTGTTCGAGCCGCTTATACGTAAGTATTTTGAGCAAAAACATTCTGTTTCCGTTTTTGGTCACAGCTTCTCTCTTAATCTAGCAAGAGATCATCCGCTTTATCGAAAGGTCACTTGTAGTCCAGACGGATATTTTCTAGACAAAGATAACAACTTAACTCTATTAGAGTTTAAATGTCCGTTCAAGCGGAAAATAGTTATGAACAGAATTCCTAGTTATTATAGCGACCAGATACAAACAGGCCTTGCTTTGAGTGGTGACATGGTAAACAAAGGCCTGTTTGTTGACGGTTATTTTAGAATGTGCTCTTTAAACCAGCTTGAACCCAGTTTGACACACAATCATTTTCTAAACGGAGGAAACAAGTATAAAACGAAGGGCGACACAACACTTGCGTGGGGAGTTTGTTATTTATTTAGCAAACGGACGATAATCAGAAATCAAGACTCAATCATCGATGTCGGTTTCTCACATCAAAACAATTATTTGAGAGAATTATGTCTTCCATTGTGGAGAAGGACATATGGTGTTGTTATGGTGATGTAAGGATGTCGTTTAGAAAACAGGACGAAGACGAGGAGTTTTTGCGTTATAACCATATGCAAAAAGTGTTTTTGACAGAGGGTTCAGAAGGTCCTAAACCAGTGGCTATGTTTGTTTGGAAGCTTCTGGATATAACTGAGATTTGGGCGCCAAAGCAACCGAACTTTTTGAGCAATATTCAAAGGTCGGTCGAGCGTTTTCATAACAGCTTGGCAAGCCTTCGAAAAAAAATAACTGAGCACTCTGAAGAGGCAGCTGAAATCTATCACAGCCCTAAGAAAAATGCTACCGTCGTAAGGGCTGGAGAGGAAGAGCAAATGCTTGTCTTTCTTATGAATGAACTTGAGCAAGGTTATTAATGCCCGCGGCATTAATGGCTGCTTCCCAATACCATTCATTTGCTAGATGTGTAGCGGGATTCTGATGTCTTATGTAAGATAAAATTTTGTATTTTCTTGACCCTTCTGGTAAAATTAGATCTAAGATCTTATGAATTATGAACCCTTAAGATATTCCGCTTGGAAGATGATATTTTATGCTTGAGTAAACATAGTTAATTTGCTTAATTTCGTCATCGGTTAATCTCTGAGGGGGTTCCCCTAGGATAAAACTCAACAACAGAGTGGTGTGTTTATTAAAATCACTGCGTTTTATTTTTTTAAGAATGTTTCGTAGAACGCCAATTGTTAAAAATGATGGATGAACATTTTGTTTTGCCATTTCTTTCCGTATTTCTAATAAAACCTTTTCACTGCCGCTTATGCATTCTAAAGAGTAATTTCCGAGTAACTGATCAAGGCGACGTTTAAAATTATAATTTATTCTACATGGTATTTTAACTTTCATATTTCCTTTATTGTAAAGGTCTTTATGAGAAAAGACAGCTCCGTATATTATTTCAAGGCGGCCACATTCTCTGCAGACAAGTTCAGCGGATTCACACACTAGCGAAAATGAACCGCCACAGCTTTGACATGATTTTATTCTTTCGTTTGCTCTGTCTAGAATGATAACAAACTCGTTTTCGCGATATTGTTGGATTAATTCTTGTCTCGCTGACAAACTAAGATCTTCAAAGATGATTTGAAATTTTTCTGTTAGTTGTGAGCGGTGAAGCTCTTTTAGGTAGCAGCTGTCATAGAAGCCACGCAGCATGACTTGCTTGTGTTTTATATCCAAGACATCTAGTTGAGTCTTGTATTTATTCTTTTCATCCATACGTCTAACAATAGACAGTTGCGTGATAAAGCGCTCAGTATATCGCGACTCCGTCATGTTTATTTTTAGAAAATGACAAATGTTCAATTGGGGAACGAAACTTCTTGAACATACCGAAGCGCCCCACAAATACCGAGGCGCCCCAACTTTGTTGAAAAAAGTTTTTCTGGGGCGCTTCGGAATTTATTTTTTTAAAAAAATAAAAACGGGGCGCTTCGGAATTTATTTTGTGAAAATTTTTTTGGGGGGCGCTTCGGTATTTATGGGCCTATGTGTGGCGGGATTTTTCCCTCAAGATTTGTAGATTAAAACCTGAGTTTAATCTTTCAAATCTGACTTGGACACAGCTGTTAGACGATTGAACTTTTTTTGAAACTCTTCCTTGACTTCTTTGCGAAGTTCGGTTTTGATTTTGTCTATATCTGGCGCTGGAGTTTGCCTGCCTCCTTGTGTAGCCTTTTTTTCACCAGAGCGAATCAAGGCTTTCAGTTCGTGATATTTTTCAACCTCACGCAGAATGATTGAAAATTCTGAATCGCTGATTCGCTTGTCCGTCAGAGCCTTTGAAACCAACTCATTGACAGAGTTTCGTTTAGCAAGGGCGAGTGTGTAGATCTTTTCATGTTTGGCGATCTTTCTTTCGAGCTGTTTACTGAATGCAGTAAGGCCGGCAGATGAAAACCCTGAAACACTGGCAACGCCAGCTAATGCGGGACTTACGATAATCCCAACTCCTGTCAAAGCTGTTGCCAAGGTTGCAGAAGACAAACCCGCAGAAATGAAACCAAGGCCAACAGCTGAACCGTGAACAACAGAGTGGGTTCGTTTGTACTTCTTAGCGACCTGCCTATAGTGGCTAGCCTCTGACTCAAGCTCTTTCTGCAGGTCTGAGATTTTTTTTAGACGGAAGTCATCACCATTTGGCAACACTGGGTAGAGCGGTTGTGTCTCGCTGTATTCCGGAGCCGATGGAAGCACATTGGCAGAACTCATGGCGGGGGTATATATATGTTTTTTAATTTATCTCGATTTCAAATTCTAAGGGCATGTTATTGAAGTCAAAGAGGTCACCATTTACATCCTTCACTGATAGAGACAAGCTATTTACATAATCGCCAGAGGAGACGTCACGCAAGACGTTCTGTTGTGTTGATTCATAAAACACCTTCCCAAACGGCTTTCCACAAATATCAAACCGAGATAAAACTGTCGAAGGCTTACCATTGAGGAGGTTTTGTTCTTTATCGACCAGATCACAGTGGATGAAGTAAGTGCTTGGTGCCCTTAAACTCTTGACGAATGTTGTTGGCCACAGCAATTTAGGACTTATACCAAGCAATTCAGATAGATCACGGTCTAGTTTAACCTCTTCCATGTATTCTTTGAAAATGATCATCGACCCCAGTGGCGTGTTTGTCTCAGTTGCTAATTTATAATTAGCATTGGCACCACTGAATACGTTTTCTAATTCTTTTGCCAAAGACTCAATGGTGTAATGGCCTGGGAGAAGTCTTCTGACACTTCCTTCTTTATTCCCATTTGTGAACAATGTTATCTCTCCTTTTTGTTTCAAAGTGTTCCACGAATTGAAAATCGAGCAAGAGATGAGCCGTATGTAACTCGGTTTTGGAAGTGCGTGGTCGAAGTAGATTGTGTGAGGGTTAGAAGGTGCGACGATTGTTAACACAACCATTGTGTATATATATAATTACTTTTTTAAAAATATAAATATATACAATCATGTTTGGCAGACGGCCCGTTGGATTTAATCCTAATTCAAATCTTGGTCTAAACATTGGCGGTCACAATTATGACCCCCCACCCCCTTTTAATTCAACCCCAAACGTCTATAGCCATGTAAAGCCACCCCCAGATCCATTAGCCTGGATGAGAACACCAGAAGCAGCAAAGCTCTCTGCTGCGGCCAAGGCCAAGGCGATCTCAGACTTCAAAAAGCGTTTCCCTCACGCTGATATGTCCCACTTTGAAGTGCAAGTAGACTTTGGCGACGACAACAAAACCGCCACAGGGGAGGTGCTTTACAAAAAGGGCCCTGGCTCATGGGCGCTCGTTACAAAAATACCCCACAAAGATTGGACTCAAGCCATGAAAGATGCTTTGGGCCTTCATCAAGACGGTGGTTTCCCCTATCAGCTATCGTTTAATCCAAATACAAAAAAGCCAATCCAAGCTGTTGATTTCTCCACCACAATAGACAAGGGTATGATGGTTGGCGCAATCTTTAACGACGAAGCGCAAAAGATCTATGTCACGCCAACCGATTATTTCACAACGAAATATAGAAATATCTTCAGGGGCACACAGATTTCATTCACAACCGCGAAATATGGAAGAAAGTGGCTAGGCGGGCCGCATATGAGTTTTTGGCCACAACAACTCTCATCCGCACTGTGGTGTTGCAACAACCGGCTGCGGAATCTCGCGTGACATTCTCTTCGATAAGAACTCCAGTCTATTCTTAACCCCTCAGCTCCGGGCGTTTTACCGGTTTCACGTTTATTTCACAACAAGACGAATACTCCACAAGATGGGTGGGGAACAAAGCGTGAGTGTTTTGCCAGACGACCCTACATTTAACCAGAAAGACATCGACGCGTACAAGAAGATTTGCATAGAGTTCGGTGTTGACCCCATTTCTGACTTCCGTTTCACATACGGCAAGAACCACGGTCTTGGGAATGTCTAAATTGGTGAATATGGAGCTGGCAACGTTTCTACCGATTACAACTACCCCGATCCCGATCAAGCTCTGTTCAATGATGAGCGCGTGACTGACAGAAACGACCCCAACTATCGCGCCAATGGAATATCTTTCGTCCGCAATGACCAAGGGGCGGACATCCAGTTCGAGCACTTTGTGCCAAATTACGCACAGGGGCTAACAAACCCAGGGTTCGCACGTATGAACCAATCAGTCGAGGACTTTGTGTACTGCATTCTTGGTTCACAAGCCAAAACCCGCAGCAGCATCATTGGAAGAGGGGGCCTGGCGATCGAAACGCAGAGAGTATTCCTCAACAATCTAGAGGATGCAATAATACTGAACGACATTTCAACAAGCATACAGCGTTACAATGATGCCATCCAAGCAACGAAAGTGCACCTAGACTTTGCGACAGCTCTAGACAACCATCTCATGCCATCACGCATGGTTATCAACACAGAGAGCGTGATCGGGTACAATAACAATCTCAAGAAGGCAACGCAAGGGATGAAGCTGGGAGTGAACAATGATGCTAATGTGGGGACAAAAAAAGCCTCACTTCACCTCATGGCCGGCGGGCCAACAAAAATCAATCCACCAAACAGCCATCCATCGAACCCGATACATAAAGAGCTTACACAGGTGCAGGGCATCGCGCCCAAAGGCTCAAAACCAACCACTAGCCTCAACACCCACACCTCAACCCCCACACCGACCCAAACGCCAGAGACCAAGATAGAGCCGCATCACGTAAACAAGGCAGTCGTTGTCGCTGGCGCGCTTGCTTTAGCAGGCTTTGTTGCCTGGATGCGTTAACGCTTACGCTTGATTGTCTTTTCAACCAAGAAGGCCACCACGGCAAGGATTAGCAGCCAGGCATGCTCGCCAAGAAAGGATAAAACCCGCCCGGCCGTTTTGAAGATAAAGCTCACGATAGAGCCGATGAGGCCGGGCAGGATGGAGGCAATCTTCTTCCCTATCTCTTTCAGACCATTACCAACAGCCTTAGTTCCCGCTTTCAAGGCATTCATTGCAGAAAGCGTCACAGCCCCTATGACTATACCAGCAGCCAGAACAACCGCCTGCAAGGTCCACCCATATTTTTTGAAGATATTTTTGATCCTCTCTCTCAAAGGCAGGGCTTCTTCTCTTTCTTGAACCTGTTCTCTTAAACTTGCCAGTTCTTCTTCTCGCTCTGCAACTCGGGCTTCCGCGGCTTCTCTATCAGATGGAGAAGTGTTCTCATCCTCTATCACGCGTCTGTCTTTCTCGTTTTCGCGTTTAAGCTCGGCTTCTCTTTCGTTTAACTCATCCAGTGGTTTAGTAGAGTTTAGCCTTGCTTCAACTTCATTTCTTTCTTTCTCTTTGGTAGAAAGGCGTGTTCTGAGTTTGTCAACCTTTGCCTGTTCTTGGTCTCGTTGTTTTTGTATTTTTTGAAGGGCACCTAATTCTTTTTTCTGGGTTTCAAGATCGCCTTGAAGATTCTTTTTCAGCAGTTTTAGGTGGTCTATCGCGGATTGATTTTCAACGCTTGAACCGTATTCCTGCTCAAGATTGTCAATCCTTGCTTGAGTTTGCTCAATTCTGTTTCTGAGGTTTTGCACCTCATTTGCTGCTTGTTGTTGTTCTACGGCAATTCTTTCATTCACCTTCAGTTGTTTTTCTGCCTCCTTCAATCTTTGTCTTTCTTTCCTTATTAATGCATTGTCTTCAGAGACAAGCTCTTCAGCGCTTGGGCCAAGAGCCCCTTTTTTCCTGTCTATGAACGATTTAAAAAGGGACCTATCTTGCTTGAAAATGGGAGTTTCGCCACCCTTTGGGCCAAAGGAACTATTTTCGCTTCATTTCCTCTCCCACTTTTTCCGAAACCAATTGGGCCTAGTCTGTTTAAATCCACTTTTGAAAAGAGACTTTTGATCCTGTCCATAGCTTGATCAACCATTTGTGCTTTGTCAGTTGCGTTTAAGAAGTCCTTAAGCAGAGGGATGTCTTCAGGATCAAATCCACTTTGTTCGTGAGGCATTGTTTGCATTTCAATATGCTCACCACCAGGAGGATATGGGGTGGATGAGCCACCTGGTTGAAAGGATGTTGTTGTGTCAACTTCTTGTTCGTCATCGTCATCATCGTGGTCAATCCCACGGTCAACCCAAGAATTATCGGGCATATCACCGCCTTCTGCCATGATGTAACAACAGAATATATATATAAATATTTTTTAAAAAACATATATATATATTCTGGCTATGGCTGTGCAACCAAACCTCCTCCCAACGAACTCCGAGAAGACTCTTGGTGCAATGAAAGCAGAACGCACCGTAAAGCGCATCACATTTGACCGCTCTACAGCCAAGCCTGGCGAGACCCTGTACGTTTCGGTGCCCAAGCTAAACGAACATGAGGTTATCGTGTCGAACTCGCTTGCCTTGATTTTTAACATCGACCTTACCGGCAGCGATGCAAACAACTATCTCGTCCAGAATGTTTCCCGGGCGTTAGTTGACAGGCTCGTTGTTAAATTTGCCGCTACCACTGTCCAGGATACCGTTGGATACGATATTTACAAAATCTTTGAGGACCTCTTCCTTTCTGTTGATGAGCGAGACAATATGATTCCGGAGGGCATCCAGAGTGTTGACTTGTGCAAGATCCGTTCTGACGCAGGTGACAAAAAGACCTCTGGCGTGGATGCGGAAAACAAGCTGGAGAGTGTGTACAAGAATAAGTACCGCATCAATCTGGACCACCAGATTCTGACAGACCACGGTGTCTTATACCCACAGGCCCTATACAACGATCTAATCTTCGAGATAACTCTCGCACAGGCAGCTCATGTTGTAATGGGTCGGGAAACAAATAAGCTTGTATACAAGTTGACAAATATACAGCTTGAGTACGAGACAATAAGAAGTAAGCAGCTGGCTGACGAGGCAACGAGCGTTTACTCTAGCGGAAAGGAGTTTGCCTACGACCATATAATGCGGAAGTGAGGAAGTGGTCCCATTCTCGAAGGGTTCAGACGCTAGGATGAATCTCAGGGTGAACCCACAGCGCAGGTCATTAAAAGGCATCCTTCTGCTATTCATCGAACCCTACACAGCTGGAGACAGGGACTCTGAAAAATACTTCAATCCAGACATCACCAAAGTGAATGTCACCATCAACGGCTCTCCCAACAGGATTTACAACGAAGGCATCAATGGAACCGACATGTGGAATGAGGTCAGCCGACTCTTCAACGTGAAAACAAAGAGTGCTGGTGGCAGGCCCAACATGACTCTGACAAAATATCTAACTGACAACAAGTTTGGCCTCCTTATCGATCTTCGATCAATGGCTGATACAACTCTGCACGGTAACGGCCAACGCCTTGTAAACACAAAGGATGGTGTGCATCTTGAAATTGAACGAAAGACTTCTAGCTCTGGAAATGTTCACTGCCACATCTACACCATCAGCGACTCACAGATGAACATCATGGACAGTCAGCTGCAGGCTGTTCAGTATTAAGCCAGCTGCGAGCACACCGCGCATCATAAAGTGCAAAACACACATATAGAGAATGGACTCACGAAAGCTGCCCTTCAATGCCCTAATTATTGGGCCGACTAATTCTGGCAAAACACAGTATCTCATAAAACTTCTCCGTGGTCCCTTCAGGGGCAGGTTTGATTATATCGTTCTTCTATGCCCAACATTTGTCTACAACAAGACCTACGATGGTTTCGTGGATAATGAATCACGCATTTTCGTGATAGACTGCCAGCAGCATGAGATTGAATCCTGGTTAACTCTATCAAGTTTCTTTTTCGAAGGAACTAACACACTCATCATTCTCGATGATTGCGCCGCTTCGAAAGCCGTGAAAGGCCGCACAGGCCAACTTGTCTCTCTCGGCTTCAGCGCGCGCCACAGTGGCATCTCCGTGTGGGTGCTCACCCAACAGGTAACCAGCATTGCGAAACCCTTTAGGGAAAACGTGGCAGCGATCGTGATTTTTTACACCCCATCAGGCAAAACAACGAAGGCCATCTTCGATGACTATGCCGGCGAGCTCTCACACGAGGAGTACAAAGAGCTTATTGCACGGGTTAAGGGGCGCAAGTTTTCCCACCTAGTTTTCTCTCTGCGGCATCCATATGGGATTGAAGTGAAAATGTAAACAGCATATATATATGCTCTGAGCCATGAACGCCCCCACCAAGCTTCACAAGCTAACAGCCTTCTACCAGCTTTTGATTAAATTACAGGCCAAGACAGACGAAATGCAATTCAAAATTATCAAAGGCGCTGGTGAGGATGATCTGCGCCAGATGCTTCTTAGCCGCTACCCTTTGAAACTCGTAGAGATGCCAGGCACCATGGCCGCCCTTATTTTAGAGGTTGAAAGGCGTTTGCCTGACATCAAGAAAATAATTGAAATTTAAAAACACATATATACACGATGGCACACGAAAACCCTGATGAGGCTGCAATGAATGAAATCATGCAGATGCTGGAGTCAGCTCCAGATAGCACCGTGCCATCAGACTCACCCATCCGTCTGCTAGAGGGGGACCTCATTCCAGCTCAACGTGAGAAGCTGGCAGTTCTTGTCTCGACTGGCAAATCAAAAGAAGCCATCGGTGCCCAGCTCACACACGAGCAGGTGAAACGCCTTTCGGATAAGGAAGTTGAAAAATTTTACAAAAGGTATGAAGCCTACGTCGGCAACAAGACGACTGAGTCTCTGATTGACAGCGTTTTAATGCTTGTAACTAAAGGCGCTGGCATGGTTGTTTCGATTGACGATGTGAAAGAATTGCAGAAAGAACTCAAAAATGACTACATGATCAATCATGAATTGTCATCTCTTGCTGGTGGTCTTGCACTGCGATGCGGTAAATTCTTGGCATTGGCAAATGCTGCTTTGATCACTACAAAACACATCGATTTCAAAAAGGAGTCAGAAGATCCAACACCTCCTCCTCCTTCCAGGCCCCTCACAAGGGACAGTGAAGGATACCCACTAGAGGGCTTTGATAAAGTTGACAGTTAATCTGACAGGAACCACGAAGGAACCACGAAGAAACCAGATAGATAATTTTTAAAAACTTATATATATACACGATGGAGGCACAAGCTGAGCAAACGTTGCCGACGATACCTGAAGAAACAGCGACAACCAACACGCACGTTACCTCTGATACCCCAAAGACTGCTCCAGCAAAAAGCCCTGGTCGTGTTGCTTCTGGCAAAAGGCTAGCAGAGCGTAATCGTCTGGCAAGAGAGGCAAAAAAACAGGCTTCTAAAACTGCAAAGAGCCCCACACCAAGCCAGGCTACAAACACATCCACTGACAGCGACAACACAGAGAGCAGCAACAACTCTGGCTTCTACATTCTAACGGCTGCCGGCGTGATTGTATCCGCTTTTGGTGTGTATTACCAACGTGAAGCCATTATGAAGACACTTAGGCCCACTGCTCCGGCAGCAGAGGTGAATGAGGTTCAAACTCCTCCACCCACACGACCGCCGAGTCGAAGAATTCGCGAGATGGAATAAAAAAATACATATATATACTCACATAATGATAAACATCATACAATGTTTCGTAAAGGGGGCTGCAATCGGAGGTATTCTTCTTCTTATGGTTAAATTCAACATTACAGCCCTAAAAACAATTTGGCAATTAGCAATAGCGCATGGTGAGGAGTCGACAGAAAAATAAAAATCTTATATATACCATGTCTGACAACAAGCTCGTGAAGTCTGTTACTGATGCCGCAACAATCACTGGCCTTGTAGCTGGTATTGGATGGATCGCTAAAAAAGTCGTTAAAGAGCCATTCACATCTGACCCCAGCTCTAATGTTATGAACTACGTGAAGTTTACAGCTGTCATGGCTGGAAGCATCGCGCTAAAAAAATACCTTGAGGATCAGAAAATTCTCCCAGTCAACATGTAAAATATAATATATACACAATGGCCTCAATCGCTATAATGGTTGGTGGAGCAATTCTCAATGCAGCCGCTTTCACTGGCGGTAATTATTTGGCAAAATATTTATCCGGCGACAACGGCCAAGCCGCACTGGAAGAGAAGACCAGGCACGACAAGGCCTTAGAGGCTTACAATGCAGCTTATGCCAAATATGAGAAGGACCGCACAAAGCTCCTCGACTGGATTGTAACCAATGATCGGATTAAAGACCAGGCGAAACACAACTTCGCTAAGACCAACCAAGCTCTGCTTCTCTACAACCAAACCCATCGGGACCAACAAATAGAACCCCCAAAAGAGCCCGAGTTCTCTGACTTCTATAAACCCGGTCAACAGCAGAAACAAGGCGAGCTCTTGTTTATCGGAACTAGCGTGCTTGCCCTTGGGTATGCAGCTTTTCGATTTCTTTAAAAACTCATATATATGTATATGGATGCACGATGGATGCTAAACTATCAAAGATCTATTACAGTCCGAAAGGCTACTGGAAAGGTCTTGCCGCTGTCAAAAAGCAAGCTGCAGCAGCCAAGGTCTCTGATGAGGTCGCAAAAAAGTGGCTCGTCAAACAAGCTATTTGGCAGGTTTACCTCCCAGCGCCACGCTATATCCCTCGGCCAAAGTTTGATGTCTTCACGCCCAATGCGATGCAATAAGCTGATCTACTTTTTTTACCCCACGACAAACTTCCTCATGGGAGGAAGGTTTACAAATATTGTTTGACGGTTGTTGATGTGGCTAGCCGTTACAAAGCAGCAGAGCCCTTGACTTCGAAAGAGTCTCTAGAGGTTTCAAAAGCCTTTCAGAAGATTTACAGACGCGGACCTTTGAAATGGCCACAACTGTTGCAGGTTGACCCTGGGCGTGAATTTATGGGTGCTGTGACGAAGGCTATGGGGGATAACAAAACGGCCATTCGTCGCGGGCGGGTTGATATCCACAGAGACCAAGCGATAGTTGAAAGATTCAACCGAACCCTGGCTGAAAGGTTGTTTGTACACCAGTATGCGGTTGAAATGCGCCTTCCCTCTGGCCAGAGATCTACTGAATGGGTACGAAGGCTGCCCGACGTTGTGTCGGC
Organism: Dendrophyllia cribrosa; assembly: GCA_024195265.1. Taxonomy (NCBI): domain Eukaryota; kingdom Metazoa; phylum Cnidaria; class Anthozoa; order Scleractinia; family Dendrophylliidae; genus Dendrophyllia; species Dendrophyllia cribrosa. Next base: position 2,368,583 of record JAJLRJ010000004.1, read on the forward strand.
TTTAAACAATGAAGTGACAAGATTGACTGGCAAGAAGCCCGCTCAAGCAGTGAAGGAGAAAGCCGTTTCTGCCAAACCCTCTACCCCCTATTCGAGACCAGTGGGGGAGAAGGAGAAGAAGCTCCCTCCCCGAGTGAGTGTGAGATATTTGTATCAGCCTGGTGAGCTTGAGGGTGGTGGTAGGCGGGCGACCGATCCGATCTGGTCGATGAAGGTCTACAACTTTGAAAAGGTTGTTACCAAACCAAACGAGCCTGTCGTCTATTACCTTTACGATGGACCCAAGCGGGGCTTCGTCCGTGAGGAGCTGATGGTTGTGCCGCCAGATACTCAGTTGCCACCGATATCTTTGTGACCGTATGCCAGCGTGTGGACACCATCCTCCTTAATCCAGCGCTTGGAGTCAAAGGGGGAAAGTGTTGTCTTGTTTAGATGCACGCCGTAGATCTGGTGATCCACGCTCCTGAGCATACCCATCCCGTGTTTGAAGGCCTCCTTTTTGAAGAGGGCGTCCTTGTAATTCTGGTGTGTGATCTCCTTCTTCGTCACAACCTTGGTTGTGCCCTTCGCCTTCTTGATGTTTTTGTCACCCTCGAGAAGGATTGAGTACATCTTTGAGCGTAGGCACACCACCTCCGAGATGGGAGCGCCCGCGCACTCGTCCTTCATCTTGCCGATAACCTTCTTGTTCTTCTGGCTGTGAAGAGGGTGATCTTTCGGGAAATCACTCGTGTCAAACTCGTGGATGTTGGATTCCATGTCTTTGTACACGTCCTCTGTCTTGATTTCCAGGAGCAGTGAGTCTGTGTCAGAGTAGATTACCTGGCAGTTCGAGCCGTATTTCCGATCTAGATAGAAGTAATAGAACTCGTACATCGACGTCTTAGAGAGATCAAGCACGCACATGCCCGTGTAGACAGGCCTGTCCATTTTGATCTTCTCTTTACGCATCTGGATGCCAGCGAGGGTTTCGCAGAAGATTGCGCTCTTTTCATAGAGAGGGTTGGCGAGCAGTTTCCGAAGTTTGTCTTCCTCATCTGATCGCACTAGGCGCACATCGACTCTGGTTCTGAGGTTTTCCATCGTCTTGCCAAAGACTGAGTTGTTCATGAGCTTGTAGAAGTTCTTCTCGAAGTCTGATGTGGCCTTCTTTCTGAGCTCTGTGTTAAGTCTGATGTATGGCTCCATCCAGTCCTTCTGTTCGAAGGTCAGTATCTTGTGCACTTTTTTGAGCTTCATTCCGAGACTGAGATATAGCTGAAGATTTCGGTAATGAAGGACATATCTTTCCTTATCCTTCAATGTGAGGAGCAGCTTGTTTGTCTTGTCATTCCCCAGGTTCAACTCTCTTGCAAGGCATCTTTGATATGGCGACATCCACTCGTTTGGAACTTGAGATGCCTCGGGGGCTAGCGGGTAATGGTTGTGTTTGTCGTGGAGATATTGTGGGTACTCCAAGTCAACCTCGAGTATGCAGCCTGTTTTCCTCCTAGGGTACAACTTAGCGATCTGCTCCGCTGTTAGTGCTGTTCAGGCCCACCTGAACTTGCCAACTGGAAGCGGCTGACTCATGGCCCAACCGTAGAGGTTATTTGCATCGAGATAAAGGAGATATGACTTCTCCTTCTCCTGGTCAAAGTCGCTGAGATATGGGTTGTTCGCCTTGGCATAGCGCTTCATCTCTGTTGAGATGCCGCCTCTCGTTCCCTTCTCGACGAAGAGTTGCATTGTATAGTCGGTCAGAAGCTCCAACTCTATGGCCGTGTGTTTCAACAACGCATCCCAACTCAAACCAGGGCTGGTGTAATAATGCGCTGGGTCTAAACGGTAATTCTTGAGGCATGTCTTCCTAAAGTTTTCAAATACATCTGCGAGGAGGATGACGTCCGTTAGGAGATAGATGTCGTGGTAATTCCCGAGATTCTCGCATTCGAAGGCGTCCCACACTCGTTGTGCGTGCTCGTAGTCATCGTCTGTGATGTGCTCCTTTTTGAGCTTGCTGTAAAAGACCTCCTTCGGCGGAATGGAGGTTTCCTTGAAACGTTCGAAGGAATCCATGTACTCGTATGGATAAACACCCTTTCGGAGTAAAAGGCCTCTTTTTGCTGGATCCGTTTCGTATTGTTTTAAAATCTCGAAAGCTTCTGGTTTGATTGATGTGACAAAGGCTATCGAGGCTTTGTTGCATAAACTGGCAGCTGTCTATGAATCTAAGCTGCCCCATAGAGAAAGAGATATATTTCTCCATTGTTGTGGGGATGCATTTCAGTTCAGAACCGACCTCTGCGATTTTCTGCATCAGATGGTGAGCATCATAGCCTTTCAAGTTGTGGAAGACAACCGGGATTGTTATCTTCTTTGGGTCGATTCTGAAGTAACTTCTGTTGCATGTGTTGTGGGCCGCCCCGCGATACCTGCCAGTGATGTGGCAGTGGTCTATTACTGCATCTCTGTAACATTCTCGCAGAAGAGGCCTGGCACAATATCTACAGTCGTCCTCTGGGAACTCTATCTCTGGCTTTTCCTGCCTCTTTGCCCACTTACCGAATTTATATTTTCCATGGTCATCTCGTGTTGTGAGTTTTAGAAACTCTCTGTAACAACTACTCTTACTGCCAGGAGCCCTCGTGTGCCTGTGTACCTTACCGCAGTACTTTCCTGTTTCTGGGTGGAAGAACTCATGCTCGTCCCTTGCATTGCGCACAATCAAAGTCTTACCGCAGATATGGCAATCCGTGGCTTTGTTGAAGTCATCCCAATCAACACCTGTCATTTGTAATGGTTCTTTGTGCTCGAGAGCCTCACGTATCTCTACTTCAACCCTCTGAAGAGAGGCAAGAAACTCACGAACAGGGTTCTCTCCTCGGTAAATGTAGGGATGGCCAACCGCGCCATCTGATCTGACAGCAATGAAGGAAAACCCGCAGGGCTTGTGGACCTCAGTCTTTGTGGTGCTGCTTTGTTCCTTGGGTGGGATTCGCGCGTCTAGCTTTTCGATGAGGCTCTCGCAGTCAGCATATATCACATACGGCACCTTCATCTGTTTTTGGTAATTCTTAAAGCGAAGGATATTTTTACCTTCCTTAGGCATCTCGATTCTTGTTGGGCGGTTTGAGGCTCCTTTGCAATAGACTTGATGATCTTCGAGAATTCTTTCTCATGAGAAGCCTTGCAAACATCTCACGCAGAAGTGTACATGATGGTTTCTAGAGTGTTGTTCGTGAAGAAGTCTGCTTAGACTCTTTACGAGGCAGTAATGGTTGATGGTTTCTAAGGTGTGAGGGTCTATCTTTGTAATGAGCATGACATTGATTCTTGGAATCTCCTCGCCTTCCATCTCACTGACGTGATAGGTAACAACTTTGTTGTTCTGCCAGCCTAAAACATTGATTGCAATGTTATTGAGCTTCTCAACCTTCGGTATTTCATGCAGCGGTGTTGGGAAGGAAATGCATGTAAAGTCAAACCCATCGTCTATTGGGTATTTACTTGTCCTTTCCGGGTGCACAGCGGCTGGGAAGCGCGCAGCCCTCATTACCCACCTAAGACAAGCATGATCTCTGTTTTTGATATTTATTAAGGCGTGTTTTGCTTTTAGAGCTTGAGGAAGAGGGAAATAAGATCCACCTCTTATTGGCTCATATCGGGCAAAGTCAAGGAATACTTTGTCTATCCCTGCAACTGTCCAACCCGACCCGTTTACAACGATTTCAGTGACTTCTTCTCTTTTTCTGTTTATATTAATGTCGAGTCTTCTCTTAACAGCGTCCTCGTCAAAGATGTTGATGATTGCCGGCACCTCCTGTCTTAAATAGAACTTCGCACGCTCAACGCCTCTGTTCCCTTCTTTTATAAGTTTAATAATGATGCCGTAATTAAACTTTAAAGGGCCGAGTTGGTTTGACTCTGATCTGATCACTCTGAGAATTTCAGGTTCGATCATGTTATGAAAGATAAGAAGATCCATCACATGAAAATCTTCTGGAACATGTATTTTGTAACTGTGAAGCCAGTTACGAAACCCGAGGTCCTGAAGTTCGAATGTAAGATTCGCCATCGCGGTATATACAAGGGGTATGCATTTCTTCAATTGGTAACACACGGACAGACCTAATGTGCTCCATAGGGCTTCGTTTGGATGAATGGGGGCCTCCTTGGCGTTTTGTTTTGGTTGCTTAAATCGGTTGTTGCCCTTATGAGTTTTGCGCTCTGTGTGAAGAAGGATGGATCGAGCAGAGTAGATATATAAGGCTAGTTTCTGGGAATGTCATTTTAAGGCTCCCCAGACCCCTATGGAGCCTTAATTTAATGGTTGACAACCCCTGTACCAGGGCCGACTAAAAGGAGGTCCTGGGACAGGGTTGTCAACCATTAAATTAAGGCTTCATAGGGGTCTGGGGAGCCTTAAAATGGCTGTCCCAGAACTAGCCTTATATATCTACTACAGCGACTGCACGCGACACGTCTTAAATTTAAGGAGCTATATCAAGTAGATTCGAGAATTCGGCACTTTACAATATTTTGTCATGCGTCGTTAGTAAACGTTAATAACGACCACACGATGAGCTAATGTCTTGCTATCAGGTCCCAAATTTGTAATGCATGAATAGACCCTGAATGGTCCTGAATATAAATAAAGTTGAGATTAATTTGCATGTTATTGTTCTGTCGTAAGCTAAAATAACAATTTTCATGCCTTTCAAACCACTTCGTATAACATTATTGAAATCTCTGGCTGGCTTACGATTTATAGACTCTTAATATAATGTAAAATGAGTAAAATGATGAACTAAACATGACTTAATAAATTATACTGACCTTCGAAAAGCGTCGGTCAATTTCTCCGTCTTAAAGTCAATGGAAAAGATGTTTCCTAACACAGGAAGAATCGTTAAGCGCGGACCCGGGGGCATGTTCCTGAACTCGTAGAGCACCATCAGGTAATGCAGAAGGAACAACAGATCGAAGTAAGGGCAGAAGAACATTTCCAAGGCTGAGAGAACTGCAAATCGTGGCAAGCACAGACGACATGTTTCAGGGCCATGCGAAACAAAGAGACTCACTTGAGCGTGATTTTTGTGTCTAACACAAAGGACGTCACGCCAAAAGAAACATAAAATGATGCAACCGGAATTGCGAAAGAGATCAAAATGGCGGTCAGACCATAGACTACGAGCAGTCTCTCTTTTCCAGTTTAGTCCGTCGAGCGAGAAGCGAAAAAGCATTAGCGAGCGGATAATGCATCAGTTAATTCCAGCAGTGCCCATCCCCCCCCCCCGGGCAACCCCGGGGCATTTGCTCACGTTGTCAGTCCCTGGGGTGGGGCATTAGCAATGTTTTCGCGGCCCGGGGTGGGGCATTTGCCTACCCCCAGGTGACCCCCCGGGCATTTGACTCGCACGTGGTTTCCGTGGAAATTCGTAATAAAACATGGAAGAATTTCTCAGCAAAGACGAGGGTTTTGTGGCGGATTGGCTCGTCCGTCAAGGGCTTGAATCTGGCTAGCAAATGTCTTCTTCCTCCCGACGAGGTTGAGCTTTGGCTCCAACATCTGCAGCAAGTAGCCGAAAACAGGAGAAAGGGCGCTGAAAAAGCCAAAGTTTCCCGCCGAAAGAGAGCAAACAAGCAATAGCTAAGCATACATACGACGATCAAAAAGCTTACAGAGAGATTTCTTATATTTCATTTGCATTTTTGACGGTTTATCCGAATAGAAACGAAAACCACAGTTGCCGATGTTATTTGTGGAATAACGTTTAAGAAGGGTTCAGACACAACGAACTCAGATATGAACAGGCTTTTGAAACTGAATGCGGACCGCGTAGCAAGTACCGATGACACACAGCTGTCGACTCTCCTCGACGTTTTTCCTTAGACGCAATATCTTCCCATTAAAGCCAACGATCGCCTTAACAGAAATGTTTTCGAAGTATTCGACATCATTCGTAAATTACTGACAGAAAGAAAGGAGACATTTGACCCAGGAGAACCACTGGCAGATTTCATGTCAGCTTTGCTTCGCGCCAGACATGACTTCGAGGCAGAATGTGAGAGTGATGAAGAGAAGGCTGCTCTCTTTTCTGAAGATCATTTCGTCACCTGTATCTGGGATATGTTTTTCGCTGGCTACGAAACCACTAGCACCTCACTGAGATGGATAATCGCTTTCTTGGTTCAAAACCTCAAATATCAAGAAGATATTCAGCGTCAGTTGGACGAAATAGTTGGTGAACGAAGACCTTCCTTGGATGACCGCCCAAATCTGCCCCTCGTTCACGCTACGATCTTGGAATCATTGAGGGTCGGGAACATGGTGCCCCTTGCAGTTCCTCACGTCGCCCTCACCGATACATCTCTCTGTGGCCACCGTGTTCCTAAAGATAGCATTGTCTTCGCTCACACAGAAGCCGTCCATCTGGATCCCAAATGCTGGGAAGACCCCACCGTGTTTAACCCGTTCCGTCATATCGACACAGAGGCGGGCAAGCTGATCACCAACCAAGGCAATTTCTATCCTTTTGGAGCTGGCCGTCGGGTTTGCGCTGGTGAATCTCTGGCCAAAATTGAGCTGTTCTTGTTTGTCTCGTGGCTCGTTGACAACTTCACGTTTATTGCTGGGGATGGAATTCCTCCTAAAGTGAAGGCAAATTTTATCCAGTTTCCCACTCGGTACAAAATCCGTTCTATCAAACGAAAGTGAAGTGTCGCAATGAATGTCAGTGAGGGTTTCTTGGTGCTGACTTATTAGACATTGAACATTTTGAAATAATAAAACGGTTAGTTCACTGTATTTTTACACTTTATGATTAAATATAATCGTTTTAGTCGACCTTTGTCTTTGTTAACTTAGGTTGAGAAGTTCCTCTAAACATTTTGATTGTAGTATATTGTAGTTTTACATTGAGTATAATCCGAGAATGTAATCTCGTAATGTGGTCACCACTTCATCGCCGACGGTTAAGGTTTTATTACTTTTTAAATGCCTTAGATCACTAGCTCTCTGCTTATTTTATGAATTATTTCAACAGTAGGGCGAAGGATCGTTAGTATTAAGGGTAAATATGAACTTTGCCAAAAATACAAAGGCAAAGGAATATAACTCAATGCCAAAAGAATTGACAACCTTAGAAGCCCGGGGCTGGCCGGGGACTCCCATATAAGTCATAAAGATGACGGTGCTCGTCGGAAATTTTTTGAAAACACCCTAAAAGGTACCAAAATCTCGTTTGATAGGCGTGGCCCAAATAATTTTTTATTCTTAAGAGGTACCACTTTTAAACAACATTGACAAGACACATTTTAATGGTACCGCGATAATTCTAACCGTGGTCATTTTAGATTACAGCACCCTAGGTTGTACCAATCTACGGCAAATACGCCTAAAATGTACGAAGAGCACTCACGTCATTTTCATATAGGAGAATCCCCGCCCCCGGACTTAGAAGCTTTGCAGGCCTTTTTTTATAAGCATGCTCAAAATTAGTTCGTTTTAGTTTTATTAGTACTTTTTAAGAAAATTTCAAATGAGGTAGTTTAAAACAGTAGTTTAAAGCATTTTTACTATGCATTTGTTTGATTTAATTAGGATAAACAGGGTCTTTATATGGATACCAGTCTTCGAGCTGACAGGGGTACCCTGAAAAATGTGGTCAAGGTAAAGCTCGATTTTTGAGAATTAAGGAAGACTGATCCGCAGTGAGCAAGCTTGTTTTTCAATACTGATACTTTTACTGGACAACAAGGTCTTAGCTTCGTTACATGTAAATTTAATAAAGTAAGACTGACCGACACAACGCTGGTGATCGTAAAATACCCATGAATCCCCAACACTCGGTTATTTATATAGTCTCCTACGCAGCCGTTATTTGTGTTGCCACATAACGCTCCTCCCCACTTCAAGGAGAATCCCTGGGTAGAGGCACTCCCAATTAAAAGTCACGGGGATGCTAGTCGGAAATTTTAAAAGAACCCCTAAAAGAAGTTCGGTACTCTTAACGTTTCGAAGAATGGAACTTAGCGGTATGTCAATACTGTTCTATGAAACTCGTACACCATCACGCAGTAGCTAAATTGCATGCAATTATTTCTGTGAGTCTGCTACGGAGATACTTGTGCTCAGGCTGCCTTTTGTGCGGATTTTAGACTGTGAATTTGAAAAATAATAAATGATGCAATAGAACAGGAACGAAATCTCGCCGCCGCTCTAAGGCTTGTTCTCAGTTTTTCCAAATAATGTATCTATCCGAACTGCCATTAGGGTTGAGAGCTGTAAAATTTAGCTGCAGACATTCAGTCTCCTTGTGGACAAAGGTCGCGCCCCACGTACTCTCACACAGGGCTGTTTGCAAGTGTTTACTCCGCCAGTGGCCATGTAGAAGTCGGTAACCCAGTTTTTGGTGCAAGTTAAATTCTCTTTACAAGTCTCGAACCGAACCATCACAGAAATTCGCGCAAATCGGTGCTTTTAAGATGGCGACCGGGAAGTAAGGGTTTTTACAGAAGATGGCGTTGCATAAACAATGGTAGAAGCATTTCACGCTGATCATCTACGTCTCGCACTTTGGGCTCAGTGTGTTGTTGCAAGGAGTTCAGGAGTAGTTTCCAATTGTTCTGACCGGTGAAGTGGCGAGCTGCTCTGGTGAAGTCGCTTGTACATGTACAGCACGAGTTTTCTTGGTATCACTGGCAAGCAATCATGGAATGTTCATGGAACGGGCTGACTTTACGGTGATGTTCGCCCACTGCGCTCACCACTAAATGGAAGGTAGTAAACACGACGACAAACACCGTTGAAGTCTTCATTGCGGGTATCTGGGACAATCTTTGTAACTTTGTGATATAGGTTTTTGGTTGTACTTTTGCGTTGGGTCATCTGCATTCCCGAGTTTAATTACTTCAGTTACTTCAACCAATGTCGCTATAATATGAACTTTGTCCCACCGAGCAAACTGTTGTGATTCATTGATCACATAACCACTTTTTTTTCTGCGAATCATGTCAAGTCATGCTACAACCAGTTGCAAAAAGACTTGAGACATTGTACCTAATTTGGACGTCAAGGGTACTTATAAGGTCGTAGTGTTTCAGACCCCTCGCTCTCCCTTCTCAAAGTTGGTCACAATAGCAGATCATGCTGAAATTTTTGAGGAACAACATTGAAAATAGGGGAGGGAGGGGGGAGTTGTTTAACCTTTGAGATGTGTGATTTTATGGGATGTTTACTAAGAAAGAGTGTTTTCCTGGTCAAGTGTCTCAACATTTTCGCAACTGGTTGTAGCATGACTGCATCCGATTGGTGTCAAACTTGACCCTAGTCAAGCCTATTTTACCATAAAATTGATATTTTTGGAGGTAAATTATAAACGTTTTCTCAACAAAGCGCAATGGATCTCACAATCCCTCATAATGTTCCCATCGTCCTTAGCCTAGCCTATATCATGCACGAAATTGGCGCCAAATCCAAAGGTTTTCGCGTACATTGGTGTGGACAAAGCCAAAGATGTTAACTGATAACTAAGAAATTAAAAATGTCTGAAAATGTAACTGATAACGTAGATTTCGCTTCCAGACCCTCAAAAAGAGCTGATGAGCATGATTGTTTTCAAATTACTTACTACTTAGCTTTTCGTTGTTATTTTCTGAATAGTGCACAACATGTTAATTGGGGCTTCTTCTTGAAACTAATAAAGCAAGGCTGACTTTACAACTGGGATTATAAGTATATTCTTTCTTTTCCTTTTTGGAAAGAATATACTTATAATCCCAGTTGTAAAGTCAACCTTGCTTAATTAGTTCCTTCGTATTTATATCAAATTTGCTGACTAGATCCACCAGGATCCGACGCTTTTGCATTGTCCGTTGGCCCTTGCAGATATTTCCCAAGTGTTCATCTTCTTCTTGAAGCATCAAGGTACCCCCAAAATACTGACACACTTTAAAACTTTTTCGAACGCTGAAACCCCTATTACAGCTTGCAAAACAGGCGTTTTTGAGGTGCACGAGCGGGTTTGCCTCGCGTCTCGCGCATTGTGCTGCCGGCTACCATTATCATATATATATATATATGAAGATTTGACTTGGCATATTTATTACTATATAGTTTCGTACCGCACAACTTGTACGGCACTCATCAGATAAATAGCCAAACGAAAAATTACAACGTAAAGCATGAATATATACACAGGATAAGTGGAAAAGTATAAAATTACAACGGTTACTATTTCGAAACAATAGACGTTTAAAATCTGCATGACAATGGAAGTAAAATAGGCTAAATAAAAAGGTTTACACAAACGGTGAACTCTTCAGCAGAACGGGATCCAAGGATACGACGCCACCACATGAGTATAGTGAAAAACGATGGGGCGAACTTCTTACTGGTCCTGACTGGTTTAATTATGTTTCGGCCTTCAGCCTTCTTCAGAAATTACTAAGAATTAAAAACTAACATTCAATGAATGTAACTGGATTTGCTCTGAGATTCCTTTGCTGACCCTTGTTGACTGTCTGGTTGTTTCTGTTATCATTGTTTTTTTTTTACTGCATATCCTGTTAAAAGCTGTAGTAGACTGTCCGGTCATGAGTTTATAAACTGGCTTAAACCTAGCACTCCCTCCCCCCCCCCCCCCCCCCCCCTCAACCCCTCCTTCCCCTCCAAGTGCAAAGATTGTCGTTACTTACCATGATTCTCTACTATGACAGAATCAAACGTTTCGAAATAGCGCGCGCGCTACGCTGGAAATCAGTTTCTTTCTTGGTCGGTTATTTTCAGTAGATTTCCTTTTGGCTGCCTTGAACAAAGTTTTCCCGAGGACATCATTAAGTCCCGTGAGGGAAAGAAAGCCGGCGATTGGCGCAGTCTGTCCTCATCCAATATCTTACTGTATTTCGTCTCTTTTCAGTCTACACGGGTGATCTCGGGCCAAGACGAAAAGGTTATGACATTGTGCGCTTTGTTCTTGGCGGTAACAAGTCTTTGGCCTCAAAAAGTAGCCTCTACGGGTCATATCTATTAAACGGCAGCTGAATTGTTGGTGAATTTTGACCAGGCCAAAGACTTAGTAAAACTTTGTTTGGAAGGCAAGAGGCTTATGTTCCCCTGTCAAACGCGAGTCTACATCCGGGAACTCGAATAAAATTACTGTGAAGACAGATGTTTGTTCACCAAGAGCGTGAGTTTTTTCGAGTTATTTGATGATATTTTGCTTGTGAGAAACGTGGAAAGGCTATGGGTAGTTTCCCGGAAGTTTTCTACTGCCGCAAAAGAATTTTATTGTGTGATTTCCGGCTTTCTCAAGTTGGTGTTGACAAATGTTGCTTATCAGTTTACAGGTATGTCGATCGAGCTGCTTAGTATATTCTGTGCAAGGCATAAAACAGCTTCTTCTGTGTTTAGTTAAAGCAATAGTGCCTTAGATAACCCATTCTGGGTTCAAAGGAAGGCGAATTCTAGATCTATCTTCGGCGAACGTTTTGCTATGGACCGTATCGTTTGACATGCTAAAAGGTCATTTATTTATTTGTGTGCTTTCAAATGATGTTAATTTCATTGCAAAGTGTTGTCACTTTTGTCGAGAGCAACTTGTCGTGAGTTGCCGGCAAGTTAGATGTCCTTTTAAGTCTTGACTAGATACTTTCATATGTTTTTCATTCGCCTTAAGTGCCAAATTGTTAAAACGCACTTGAAATTTCTAGAGACACGTTTTAACAAATCCAGTTAGATATATAAATGTTTGAATAAATGTTTGAAAGAAAATTTGCCCTGAGTGGGATTTGAACCCACGTCCCCCTGCACACTAGCCAGGTGTGATAACCACTACACCATCAGGACAACCATGCTGGCAACATGGCAATCGAAGAGGTGATTTATGTGATTCCAGACGTGGGCCTCCGGGGATTTTTTCTTTCGAGGTGACAGTGTAGGGGAAGCCTATAACTCCATTTGAACCCCAACTAAGGATCAAATTCATGATACACGACCGAAGACAACTTAGCGAGTGACAAGGGAGGATCCACAAGGGATACAGGCTATTTTATATATATATGAACTTTTTCCGGGATTTTTTCTTTCGAGGTGACAGGGTAGGGGAAGCCTATAACTCCATTTGAAACCCAACTAAGGATCAAATTCATGATACACGACCGAAGACAACTTAGCGAGTGACAAGGGAGGATCCACAAGGGATACAGGCAATTTTAAATAATATATATATATATATATATATATATATATATATATATATATATATATATATATATATATATATATATATATATTCAAATATGACTCTCTCCCGCGTTGGTCCTTCTTTCTGATAGCAAAAACAATCAAAGAGATAAAACAAAAATGTATGATAGGCTGGCTCGATTTATCAACACATACTTGAAACGTTTCTTTTCGGTTTTGTGAACTAAATTTTTCTGAGGTGGCTCCTGTATAATTTTATACACCAATGTTAGGTTATCTATTCAAACGCAAAGGTGTCAATAATGAATATTTAGTTTATATATACTTTATTTCGGTCTGTTTCATGGGATCAAATCACTGTTCGTAATAAGAGCTAGCCACGTAAATTGATTCCCTTGAATTGTACTTTAGATAAACTGCGGGGTCGATGATTTTCGATGAGACCCTTACGCCTGGTTATGCCTTGCTGATAGGTCCTAACCAGGACGAAACAGCTGACGGTCCATGGCTACCACTACCAGGGTGATAGGGTTGTGCGCTGTAGTGTGCTTCCTTGCAGTTATATAGTTTGTCCCTTGTACTTTGTATTCCGTGAAGGTCTGAAGTGAGTCTGTGTGGGGATTACTACTCAACTGACAAATAACCAAACATTTAACCTTCAGCGGAGACTGGCATTTAAATTCTGTCAAATGAACTGATAGCGAAAACAATGACTAAAACATTGAACTGTAACTGAGTTGCCAGAATTCCAACCAGACCGTCTTTGGATAGGTCCTTCCTACACTTCTAGGGTGGAAATGTTTAATTCTGTAGCCCACTTTTAGATAGAAATACCTTATTTTTTCTTAAGTCCAGCTCTTTTTTTCCATTGCCATTTCATGCCGTTTCATGCGCAGTCAAATTTCCAGGTGAACCCAGAGCTGTATATTATGACTGGTATCAACCGTACTTGAAAGAAAATGCGACCATCACACTTTATGCAAATGAGATCTCAAAGCCTGCTCGCTAAAAACTGAGCTTGTATCGAGATCAGGTCATTTGAGTTCGAGCTTTTGCGGTCCTGTAAAATAAATAGAGTATAAATGCAAAGATATACAACCAGTTGAGAACTTCGCTTTGCAGACAACCGCTCAATAGGTTCAACTGATTGATAACAGCTTTCTAAGTCCCGATAAACCGCCCGTACATTTCCTTGGCAACACGCCCTTTTATTTCCTGCCTGGACTAACACAATCCTATGCAAAACCAACGTAATTTTTGCTGACACTGTTTATGTCTAATCTAAAAGAAGCTTCTAAAAGAAGCTATGTCATGGGAATTTTGACGTTCTTGGCTGAGTTGTTCGAAGGACAATTAGCGCTAATCCAGGGTTAATTACCATGACAACTCATATGTTCTGTTGGCAGTTAATCCCGGATTAGTGCTAATCAGGCTTTGAACAACTCGGCCCTGGGGTCTAAACTGCCCCAAATTTAAACTTCGTACCTTTGTCGTACACTGAAATGCTCACAGGACACTGAATGGAAAATATCAAGTGAATTATCAAATAGAGAATAATCCATAATCAGTGAGAGTTTTATCAAGTTTTCCAAGACATAAGGTGATAAACTTGACGTTGCAATCTATTTCTATCCTGGCCATCTGCTGCAGCCCAAGATAACTTATTTTCACTCTTAGAGTACCAGACGTGAGTAGTATAATTTTAAACAAAACTGGACCATTATTTTTGGGTTTTCAAAGTAACACTAAAAATGGTGACAATTTTCTTTAGATATTCGAGTCACCTTGTTCGAGTTCAAAAAGTCAGCTGAGAAAGACTTTTGCAACGGAAATGAGTGTCCTGATACATGCTGTAGTGCGCATGATCACAGAAGCCTGTCTCAAGATGGACATACGATATCGTCTGTTTGGATATACGATATACGATATCGTTTGTTTGGATATACGATATCGTTTGTGAAAAGTATATCTTCAATCTTCAATCAATCTTTTATTAAACAAATAAATTATTTTCAAAATTATAGGCACCAGCAGGTAGCATCAAGCTAATCGAGGCGGGTGCTTTTAGAAATAAATAAATAAATAAGAAATCACATTACAAATAAAATACGGAGATAATAAATTGGTAGATTAATAAAGAAACTGAGTCTTACAAGATTTTGATTGAAACATTTAACAAGTCGGATAATTATTTTCACACATCAGAATAAAATAAAACAAAGGAGAATATCAAGAAATCATGTCTATTGTTGTGGGCACGTTAATATACGAATCAGCATTATCACGTGTTTTGAGGAGTAATTTTCGTAGATTATTTTTAAAGCATTTTTTGGGAGTGTTTTCAAGGTGTTCGGCAGCGCATTCCAGACCTTTGCGCCTACCCTCGAAAAGGACTTTCGTTGAATTTCCAATTTTGCACCTTTAATGTAAAAGTTATTAGAAGCTGAAGATCTGATCTGAAGATCTTAGGAAGGTCGTTAATGTAACATGTCTCCTAAGTTAGGTTCTTAGATAGGATTTCGTGAATACGGACCGCCCAGTTCGTCGGATAACCGTGGAATAATTATACCGAATTAATAGATGTTTTGTTATATGTTATATGTTACCTTGCTGCAACGGTGTACAGAGAGAGAACTCTCAGAAAAAAGCACCCATTTATTTTTGAAGACGAACTTTAATTTTGTTTCAGCCGGCTTTACGAACCCGCAGTTACAATAAGTTATTTTTAGTTAATAGCCTTTGAAACTTTGACTTTATGCATGCTTGTATCACGTCTGCTAATTGGCTCAACTCACTCTACGATAGACTTTAACTTTTATTTATTCAGTTAATGCAATATGTTGCGTCTCTAGATTGTCCGATTTGATTTTTGATCTAATATCAAACCCATTGCGCGCAACCTTCCGGCGCAATTAAATGCAGGACCTGCGACATTAACAGTATTTCTATCAACTGTCATGAACGCAACAAACTGATAGTTGTAACCAAAGGGTTGCCGCACTACTCTTGGATCAGTGATTTTTTGCGGGGGGTTCGAGCTATCTTCATCCGATGGAGGCTCCCAGAGGCCCAGTTTATGTGACCATCTTCCTTGGTTGTCTGCATCCAAACGGTACCAGTGAAAGTCATTTCCTACGGGATTCAAGGGAATGGAGGTATAATATGTATAGATAAAAGGCAAGCCTAACATGCATCGGAGAAGCCTAAGTCAAAAATGGAAGTACTCGTAAATTCAATATCAGATACACAATGTTATATATTTTGGTACCAAACTTTTAAAGAGCCTGTCGGTAAATGAAAAAACAGAAACGAAGAATATTCATGTCATATTTTCCTCTTTCTTATGCTCTCGCGTTTCTGTTTGCGTTGCTTGCTTCGGTTTGCGTCGTGATTTATCGGTTCACGTTTAAGGGGGATAAACCTTAACTACAGTTTTAGAGTCGTTGCTAGGTACATAATTTCATGGTTAGCATTTCTCACGTGTCATAAAATGGTAATATGGTGGGAACTATGAAACGGAACACATGACATCACTAAAACGACATTGCACATGCGCAACTTGTGCCAGTTCCCAACCGCGCGTAAGAATGAAAAAGCGCAAAAATTCAAAGGAAAAGAGATAAAAATGTGATTTTTTTGGCGAATCATAAGCAATTCATCCAAAGATGAATATGCATCCATATGCATCCATATGCATCCAAAGATGCATATGGATGTACCAACTTGTTCACGGTCAAGACACTTGTGTTGCCAGAAGTGGCTTTAATGTCCATTCTTACAACACAAGAAACAAAGATATGCTACGAACTGGAAAGTCTTATTATTTGAACAAAGGATTACATAAATCATACAACAGTTTCCTGGGAGAGTGGAATGTATTACCTGAAGATATTAAAAATTTGCCAACAATTAAGCACTTCAAAAGAGCAATTTTGAATAGACTGATAATTGATCAATTTTAGACATTTTTCATGATCGTAGGACATTTTATATTTTATCTTTTACTTTGCATGTTATTTATTTTTATATTTTCTTGTAGCTTATACAGAGCCCTGCTGAAAAGCATTTTTAATGACGTAGGCCATCTGTTTAAAGATTGTAATTATTATTATTATTATAATTCAACTTTTGTTTTTAATTCTGTGGCATGAAATTACCGTTAGATGAAAAAAGAAAGCTATTAAAGAAAATGTATTAAAATATACCTTTATGACGTCATATTTTTTTCAATAAATGCTATTTCTGACGAATGAGCTTGCGAAATAGACAGAAATAAATATTTTGTCGGCACGAGATACGACAGGGCCTGGGTTTTCAGTAGGCCAGAGGCCGGCACCACGGGTAGCCATGCTGGGGTATAAAAGGTAGCGTATATTACGTGTTGTTCATCTAGGCTTCAGAACCAACCTTCGTTTGGTCTCCTTAATTTTTTCTTTTTGGTTTTTTGATTTCCTTAGGAGCGGCCGTTTTCGCTTACCTTGTTCAAGTCCCGTAGAAAGGACTTCTAACCATTTTGAGCTTAAGCCTTGGTTCCTACCTAGATTTCCTGCCCAGTTTTTCCCCTCGGGATTTTTTTGGCAGGTTTTTTTTCCGGCCTCCGTCTCAGCGCACTTTTATAAAAGTGTAAAGCTCAGCTCTGCTAGTTTTCATTTTTTTTTTTTTTTTTTTTTTTTTTTACCTGTATCTGTATGTACGTTTGTTACAGTTTTGCACCTGTTCCTTAACTTATCAGGTTTCCGTAGGCCTCGACCCGGGCCGGGTTATTTAGTCTTCAATGTACACTTAGATCAGCTGACCCGGAATAATTCTTAAGTTGGCGACAAAAGTCAAGATTGACTTAGAATGGCTATGGCTTGTAAACCTCCTTCCAGGGTCGTAAGTCAGCTGTTACGCTCGAGATACTGTCCTAGCCTTATTGGCTCTTTGCCTGCGTGCATTTTTGGATACCTAAGTGAAGATGATCCCGTTTTATCAGCGATAGTCCCCCAGCCTAACTGGCGCTCAGTCTGTGTGCTCCTTAGGTGTTCCTTGTACCAGTGATCCAAAGGTCGGAGTTTTATTTCCCCAGCCTAACTGGCAGCCTAACTGGCACTAAGCCTGTGTGCTTAATTGGGAATGTAGGTCAAGATTGACCAGTGATAGCAGTTTTTTGTGAAAGCCAGAGAATACGTGAATTATAAATTAGTTGTCGCAGATTGTATGTTAGTTGTTGTACAAAGGTCGGAGTTTTATTTCCCCAGCCTAACTGGCAGCCTAACTGACACTAAGCCTGTGTGCTTAATTGGGGATGTAGGTCAAGATTGACCTGTGATAGCAGTTTTTTGTGAAAGCCAGAGAATACGTGAATTGTAAATTAGTTGTTGCAAATTGTTTGTAAATTGTTGTACATACTTTTCAGAGTTGGTTCTGGCCAAGCCCTTCCAAAATAGACTTATTTGCCTTGACATTATGTCATTTGCTGTTGTGTAGTGGAGTCAAAATCATGAATTTTAACAAATCCATGCTACAGATTTTTTATTAGGATGTTCTTAAGCCGTTGGCATTGGTTTTATTGGAAAAAATGTAAGATGTTTGAGTTTTAAGGGTTTTTACGTTCTGGTCACGCGACTTACCAAATATGGTTGTGACTCATAAAATTTGATGGAACCATTAACACAATGAACGTGACAAAACATCATAGCCGAGGAAGTAATGGGAAATTCATTATATGACGTTTGTATCTCTTCCATAGCAACCACCTTGTAGTTAAAATGAATTTCCCCCTGGATCGACTAATATAGGTTATTATCATAAGTACCAATGGTACGGATGGTAAAGCTGCTTTGACAAATCGTAACCGTTCGTTATATTATTGGACATGGGTGCCTATCTCCGGATACATAATGCAGCGCATGTGTAAACTACTATTAAGGAATCCAAATACTGTATAATGTAAACCCATTAAAAAATCCGAATAGTCTATATCAGTTATGATGTTCAGTAATCCGGTGACATTTATGAATCCGGATATTTTTTACTCACTAATCCTCTTACATCACGCAGTCCCTTACTGACCTGGCCATACAAATAGAGCCACCAAGTGCCGATCTTCTGCAGGAGCTGTGGGGGCACCATTGTGAACAACCAGGCCGTCCTGCTCGGCTTTGCCTTGTAAATAAGGCCCAGTTACCAGTTGCTCATCAATTGCTTGACCACCAGGTTGAGCATTGTTATTTTCTTTTCTGTCCAGTGCATAGTTGTAACAGTTGTTG
This sequence comes from Dendrophyllia cribrosa, assembly GCA_024195265.1. NCBI lineage: Eukaryota > Metazoa > Cnidaria > Anthozoa > Scleractinia > Dendrophylliidae > Dendrophyllia > Dendrophyllia cribrosa. The sequence goes on from JAJLRJ010000004.1 coordinate 2,387,021, forward strand.
CACCATCGTGCATCATAATTTGGGTTATCCCACGCAGCAGGGTTATAAGGAGGCGCGTACCGTTTATATTTCCGTGGGTTAACTTTAACAGCGCCTGAACTAATCTCCTTCTGAATGATCTTGAGCGCACCGTCTGAGATGAGCTTTTTTGGTATGGTTTTGAGTAAAAGCTGTTGTAACTGCACAGTATTGACACCAACAATTAACTGTGGCCTTGTTTTTCCATCTTGTACGGCAAATCCCTTGTAGCCCAGCCTCGCCGGCGCAGCTTCAAGATTGTAGACAACGCCAGCTTTTCTTGCTTTCGCCAGACGGTCAACGATTGTCTTGTAATTTGGGTCCTTAGCCGCTACTGACCAGGTTGGATCAGGTCGGCCGGAAAATAATCCCAAAGTTACAGTCAAACCTCCTAAAAAGTAAAAAGTCGGTTTCAGTAAAACATCAGGGGCATGATCTAACAAAAATAAAACACATTGACCAGTGATTATCAGTTGGAATTAATTTTAATTGGACGGTCATCGGCTTTAATCTCAGATGCATGGAACGAGGTTGATATAAAAGAGGTTGTTACTTAAAAGTAACTTAAACATTTGTAAGGACAAAAACGTCGATGTTTTTTGTCTACTTACATGTTAACACGCCAGAGGACATGCATGAGAAAATTTTTTACCAAAACCATGCATTTTACGGTCAAGGTAGTTTTTTGCTCATATAATATTCAAGTTCATGCTGGATTCTTTTCAATATTTTTTTCTTACAGTAACAACAACAAAAAAATATGAAGGCTCCTTTTTCGGATTTCGCTTAACTGAGTATTTTTCTCTAAAATATTATATCGTGTTTTGTATTGTATTCACTTCAAAGATTCCCTTCAAAGAAAGATGGACTTGTATTCATTGTTGTCTACGAAATAGATATGAGTTTTAATTGTGTCATATCTGAGCTAGGCTTGCCACGATTGCGCTCGTAAAATGCTGCAAAGTTGCTCCCTAGAATGCCAAAAAGCGGGCTTAAAAATTTCCAAAAATCCAAAACGTTGCGACCTAAATTTCCAAAGTTGTTTTTTACAAACGTCAATTAAAGCTTGTCTTATCAAGTGACAGGATGTTTGCTCAAAACGGTCTTGATAAACATCAATAAATGCGCATAAATTGTCAAATCGTCACTTTTTCTTGCTTGATATATGTGATGTAAACCTAGTTTGCTGTAAACTGCAAACTGTTGCACCACACGCCAAAAGTTGCTCACAACTTGCCGAGCACAATCGGAACAGGCCTAATCTGAGCCCTTTTTGAAATATCCAATAACGTACCACCAGACTCCGAGATATAATTATATCCATCAATGAGGCAGAATTGCAGTAAGACAAGTAACACTGTTAGGTGGGCCACCATGTTTGGAGGTGCCTGTAGTGAGAAATTTAACTGACATGACATTAATGACAATTTGTGACAAATAAATGTTGGAACGTTGTGTTGGATGGCGTGTAAATGGTGGTTTCATCCTTCCCACCTTTAATAAAGTTGGAAAAATAAAATAAATATTAAATACGCGCATTCATGCAATAGATCAACCACTAGGAAGAGTGTTTCATCAGGATATCCAAACACCGGGAGGTATTTGGATCCCTAAGGAAACACTCATTCTAGTGTTTGGTATAGCTTCTCAAACTGGCCACGGTTATTCAAAAGGTGGATAGCGCAATCCAACGGATAAATCACTATCCAGTGGATAAGTATTAACAAAATCCATGTGGTATCTGCTGGGTAGTGATTTATTTGGTGGATAGCGCTATCCACGTTATGAACAACTGGACCCTGATCCGATTAAATACGGAGAAAAACGAAGGAACAAAATTGCCAAAATGTATGCTAAATAAAATCGGCTTCCAAACCATCGCTACGCTTATTATTTCCTTTGCTCAAACTTGATGAATTATTAATGAGTTTGAGAAAGTGTGATCCAAGATTGAAATTGGAGACAAAGGAAGGCTGCTCTTACGACTTCTGACACCAACTGTAGATTTAATTTTGAGACGACGTTAGGTTTTTTAAAGACTTTTTGAGCTGGAGTAAAATGTAAATTCAAATACATAACAGTTTTCTTAATCAGCTTAATGTCGAATTAAAGTTGTAATTCAACGAATTAATTTTTGTGTCACGAGTAACATTTGTAGAAATTCTTACTCTGGGTGACGAGTTGTACGTGTGCTGCTTCTACGCGAAAACACCGAGTTTTGGCTTCACAACTGCATTGATCAACAATAAATGTGCTTACGGAAACGTAAAACATTCGTATCAATGTAAAATTCTAGAAGTGACGGGAGTCGATCCAACTAAAGAGTAAAAAAGTATAAAATTGACTTTTTCAGCAAAAACCATAGTTCGCGTGCATCACAAATTACAAACTGCGAATAAAAAAAAGTATATATTCATTACTCAGTTAGAAGTGACGAATCAGAGTATTCTAAAAGTGGTTGAAATTGTGTAATTAGTTAAAGATTTCGCAAGGATTCGAACAGTTCACTGTTTTTGTATCGACTGGATAATATATAAATATCTTTCCAGTGGATAACACAACTGGTTTTGTTATAACGCTTACCCACTGGATAATGATTTATCTTGTGGATAGAGTTATCCACGATTTCAACAATCAGACACAGAATAATCGAAAGTACCATTGTCAGTTATCAAGAACTCAAGGCTAATCTCAAACACCTTTTCGGGAATGGGTTGGGAAATAAGAAAGATAAGATACTTAAATCAGTAGGAAACGGGCTAGAAGGATTTCTCGACCTTGACCACTCTGATAGATATTCAACTCCCTCCCTGTGCACCATTTAGTGGTCAAATGAAGAAAGCAGGAAGTTCGTCAATTGTTTTAAAATTTAAAATTCAGAGTTCGATCGACGGCCCAATTTTTAATTTTGAGTTATCTCAATTCATTTTCCCATCTGGAATAACAGAAAAAAAACTAAATAAAAACAAAACAAAGAAATAGACCAAAACAGCATAAATCGACTTATTCTTTTTTTAAGAACTACGTATATGTACCGAAACACGTACTAATTAAAAGTATCTGTTTTAATCCTAACTTACCTTATCTACAAATCTTTTGAATTTTTTCTTGATGTTCCTCAGGGCAGGAAGTCTGAAGTATTTTGAGAAGGTTCTCAGAGGCTGGAGGTCTTTAAATTAACCTTTTCATTTGTTTGATTTACTCTATAGACAATGACCTTGTTTGTAATTTTTTATTAATAAGTAACAGCAGCATGAGACCTGCATGTAAATCATTGTACCAAAAAGAATTATCTAATGTTAAATGATGGTAAAACAAATGTTTCACCTGCACTAGGCCAGCCCTGCAGTATTTAAATAATCAGGAAAAATATATATGGCCATTGCGAATTTTGACAATTTCCTTTTCATTTTATTTTACTATTCAGAATTAATTAACAACCAAACAATCATAACTGGAAAAAACTGATGTGCAGGGATAGCAATTTGTTTCAATACAGGTACCAGTTGCCCATCAGATCTACACTCTTCTCACGCTACAACGATTTCAACATCCATCCAACACTATTTTCATGCATTTAGCTAGCGCTCCTTATAAGCTCCTGTGCTCCTGCGTTTGTGAACGAAGCGTCAAATGGCTTTTTAAAACACGATCCAACATTTTCGAGAACAAAGAACATGTTGAAATAAAAGGAAATCAAGTTTTAATACAAATTAAAACCGCGATCTCAGTATTCGGCCAAAATGTGGTTCCACATTTGCTCAATGTTGAACAAGATTGCAACTAGTAAAGAGCAATCATTATTTTAACGGCTGGCTGTTTTAAGATAATATGTAAGGGCAATAATTTTGTAAATATTTTGCTTTTTACTGTTTTGCCTATCATGCCCTAAAAAATGATTTTTGATTTACTGGAAAACCGTCTTATAAATTTTTTGAAGCGTCGTCTGCAGTAAGTGATACGTAAGTACAAAATTTGAAAGTTTCATTATGAAGTGTCCCTGTCAATAGATTTTTAGAAAAACGACATTGTTATATACTACAGTACTACGCCGATACGGTGGATTATTTCATAATATTTAACGCTAAACAACACCGCCATATTAATTAAGAGAGACAGGTGGATTTTTAGAATTGTCAATTTGCAACTGATTCACTGGATATTTTCTGTGATGGTAGAACGGATTTCTAAGCCAATATATAATTACATATTTCAAGAAGCTATATATTTAGTTTTTTAAAACTGTGCACTCTATTAACCGCCGAATGTCATGTCAAAATTGAAAACAGCGATTTCTTCTTGTCTTTCCTCCGTCTACCTGTTAGCTGGTTAGCTGTTAGCTGGATACAGCCATAATATTACGTAGTGGAACTAGGTTAAAACGACCGCTATTAGGCCATATAAAAATATAGTCGTATTAACGAGGTTTTTCAGATTAAAAATGACTCAATGAGTGCTTACACCAAACAGTCGTCGTAACAACGAGAGTTACCATAAGGTGGGGTTCCACTAAAAATTTACATTTACCAGTTATTTTACATTGAATATAAAATAAAAGAGCTTTGAAATCAAAAAAGAAAATGGGGTTGCCAATTCATTAGATCGATTCAAAATGTCAAAAGAAATACTCACGTTGTGTTTGAACTCGGTGAAAACAGTTTCTGTCATGTTGAAAATGGAAAGCGTGAAAAATGGCGAGAAAATAATGATCACGTGATACTTATTGCCGTTCGCGTCGCCAAAAACGCGATGTTTAATCTCTCAGCTCTTACGAGTCTGTTTCTGCTGCACAATACAATACAGTACAATGCAAAGCAATGCAATGCAATGTGTTATCATATAAAACCAGTCTCAGTTGCGTAAAGTTAAAGTAACATATTTAAAGAGGTGAGTTCACATCGACAGAAAATTATTCAAAACGTGACTGTAATTGTCACATTGATTAAGACTGCTTTCGTTTGATAGCGCGTATCTTGTAACGAGTAGGAAACTGGACAAAACTTCCTTTCATTTGTGGTGGATGCCCGTCTCCAGGAGCAAAGGTGAAATTGTAAAACAACCACGAGACAAACAAGAACAGCTCAACTTTAGCCAGAGATTCACCTGCGCAAACCCGACGACCAGCTCCAAAAGGATAGAAATTGCCTTGGTTTGTGATCAGCTTACCCTCTGTGTCGATATGACGGTACGGGTTAAACACGGTGGGGTCTTTCCAGCATTTGGGATCCAGGTGAACGGACTCTGTGTTAGCAAACACAATGCTATCTTTAGGAACATGGTAACCACAGAGCGTTGTATCGGTGAGGGCAACGTGAGTTACTGCAAGAGGCAACACATTTCCAACCCTTAGTGTTTCTAAAATAGTTGCATGAACGAGGGGAAGATTGGGGCGGTCGTCCAATGATGGCCTTCGTCCGCAAACTACCTCATCTAACTGGCGCTGAATGTCCTCTTGGTATTTTGGAAAGCTGGCTAAAAAAGCAATGACGAATCTCAATGTGGTGCTGGTGGTTTCATACCCAGCAATGAACATATCCTCGATGGCGGCTACGAAATAGTCTTCGGAAAGAAGAACTGTGCTCTCTTCGTCACTTTTACATTCTGCTTCGAGGTCATGTCTGGCCCGAAGGAGACTCGACATTAAATCTTCCACTGGTTCGGTTGGAACAAAAGTCTCTTTTCTTTCTCTCAGCAATTTGCGAATTATATCGTGTATTTCATTAAAGGTCTGAAAAATGCGATCGCGGGCCTTAATGGGCAGGTGACATGTCCAAGGGAAAAATTCTAACGTTGTCGCCAACTGGATGTCATCACTATTTGCCACAAAGTCGGCATTTAGATTTAGAAGCTTGTTCAGATCTGGGTTCGTTGTGTCAGATCCTTCTCTAAATGTGATTCCGCAAATAACATCAGCAACAGCTCGCATCAAACAATCTGCAGGATCAAAGGGCTTTTCATCTTGTTCTGCCATAAACTGCACCAGTTTCTCGGCCTGTGTTGAGACCCGACCTCCTATCAAAGGGGCGTCCGAGACGTATTGGCGCAGGGCTGTATTGAAAACTTTACGATAAAACCTCCAGGCAGGTCCATAGTTACCTAAAATGATATCTTTATTACCTGCAATCCAAAAGAGGCGTTCTGTCAAAACCTGAATGCGAAGAGCTGATGGTTTTACAGGAGGCTAGTTCCAAACATGTCCTCTTTTTTATAAGAACCTTCCATTACAAAGGCTAAGAATAGATTTGCCAGAATTTTAAGAACATATTAAGAACATATCCAGACCGAGATTTAATTAGGATGTCTATTACGTACCTAAGGATATGGTATAATTAGTGAACGTTTGTGGTCTTCCAGCGTAATCAGCTGATTTCTTCACAAGCATGTCTTTGACAGCCTCAGGAGTTGCGGCCATAACGAGCTTGTAGCTTCCAAGTTTCAGGGAGAAATTACGGCCGTATTGTTCCCTAAGACTGTAATCAAAAGGCGGAAGTAAGTGTTAGTAAGCGGCTTTCCTATAGCTTGCCGCACACTACACATTGATAGCTAGCAGATTGCAATACATGATAGTAAGGACAAGTGTAACCATTTTTCCAAGGTTGAGCCTCTGATCTGTATTAAAATAATAAATAAATAAATAAATAAATAAATAAATAAAGAGGAATTTATAGTGGCATATCCACAGAGTCATTCTTCATTCCCTGCTTTCAGACTGGAATTCGATTTTAGAAGTATTGGTTTTTATGGAAGGAGAAAAACCGTAGTCCCTGAAGAAAACCATCGCAGCAGGGGGGGGGGGGGGGGGGGGAGGGGGGGGGACTTAACCCACATACCGGTATGGCGTCGACTTCGGGATCGAACACGGGTGAGCAGGGAGGCGATCGTTCTCACGACTGCGTTATTCCCGCTCCCCTTAGCCGTATTTATCTTTTTAAACCGGTTTTATTCGCGCGACCCCCAACCCCCAAAATTCCGACATCCAATACTTTTCTTATAACAACAACTCCAACACCACGTCGAGGCACGGCCCGAATTGCACAATAATGAACACAAGCTACAAGTAGATAAATTCATGTCACGCGATCGTGACTAATCAAACACGTGTGTTGAGATCTTGGTAATTGTACTCATGTTACATTAACCTTCTGCGCGCGGCTTTCGAGCGCCTGATGGAAGAAAACGCGTTGTCTGGGCTCCATTGGGATGATGCTGTCTATTAAAGGTCGCGAGTTTTGAGAAGCCATTCAGAGGCTCCATGCCGTACTACAGCGACTGCACGCGACACGTCTTAAATTTAAGGAGCTATATCAAGTAGATTCGAGAATTCGGCACTTTACAATATTTTGTCATGCGTCGTTAGTAAACGTTAACAACGACCACACGATGAGGTAATGTCCTGCTATCAGGTCCTAAATTTGTAATGCATGAATAGACCCTGAATGGTCCTGAATATAAATAAAGTTGAGATTAATTTGCATGTTATTGTTCTGTCGTAAGCTAAAATAACAATTTCCACGCCTTTCAAACCACTTCGTATCACATTATTGAAATCTCTGGCTGGCTTACGATTTATAGACTCTTAATATAATGTAAAATGAGTGAAATGATGAACTAAACATGACTTAATAAATTACTGACCTTCGAAAAGCGTCGGTCAATTTCTCCGTCTTAGAGTCAATGGAAAAGATGTTTCCTAACACAGGAAGAGTCGTTAAGCGCGGACCCGGGGGCATGTTCCTGAACTCGTAGAGTACCATCAGGTAATGCAGAAGGAACAACAGAAGTAACAGCAGAAGAACATTTCCAAGGCTGAGAGAATTGTAAATCGTGGCAAACACAGACGACATGTTTCTGGGCCATGCGAAACAAAGAGACTCACTTGAGCGTGATTTTTGTGTCTAACACAAAGGACGTCACGCCTAAAGAAACATAAAATGATGCAACCGGAATTGCGAAAGAGATCAAAATGGCGGTGAGACCATGAATTACGCACACTTTGAGCATTCTTTAATTATCGAAAAGTTTTGCTTTGAAACTTTAAATGTTATGCTCTTTTTATACGTGAAATTGATGAAAAATTGTCCGAATAGATCAGGGCCGGGTCTTCAAAGAACCGTAAGCTAACCCAGTATTAGCGTCAATTTTGAATCCAGTTAAACAATTCAACAATTGAAAATTTTCCAAAGTTTTCTGCCCTTCTGGTAGACTCGGATAGACTCGGGTAGACTCGGGTAGACTCGGGTAGACCCTAAAATGTTAAAAAGAAGAAAGGTTAAATTAACTGTTTATCTAAAACTTTTGTGGCGTGCAGTAGACATATGCGCCCCGAAAGGAATAATTCCATCGAGAGACTAGTTGCACTCTTCGATATGGATTCAGGCATACTGCAGCCAATCTGGGGAAAGCTTGAGCTCAAATCGGTTGGGGGGGGGGGGGGGGGGGGGGGGGGGGGGGGGTGGGGGGGTTGGTCTTGTCTGCACTCAAAATTTGCAAGTTGGTTTGCAGGTTTATTCCCCCCTTCCCCCAACAATCACCACCCCCGTCCCTCTTTCCCTTCTTCCCCCCCCCCCCCCCCCCCTCCCCCACAGCAGGGAGGAGAGGGGGGATAGAATGGTTGGTCCCTAACCACGAACTCGCACACGCAGCAGGAGACAGTCAAGGAACTTCACTTGGTTCCAACAGCGATTTATTTTATAGTTAAAGTTGCTATCGCAGAACAGTATAACACTAACCTGTAAACGAGTTCATTGACAAAGTATTTCACTGTTCACAGTTCACTGTTATATCGTATGTATCGTTTGCTTGGCAAATAAAAATACAACTGTTGGGGTGCTCTTCCGTGGGTATCAACTGTTGTTCCAAAAATCATTTTCTCTCTTCTATCCCTTCCTTCATTAACCTCTTAAACATTCATTCAAATTCAGGTAAAAATCCACCTTAAAAGGGGAAAAGTACCTAACTTTCTTAACGTTTACATCCAATTTACAGTGCCAGACAGTTGCATTGACTTCATAATCAGTTTGAAATTTTAACAACTGGGCGATCGGATATCCATTGTAGAATTAAGGAGACATTATTGATTAAAGATTGAAAACCAGCTTTAAATGAAAATGTGGGTAGTGAGAAACCTTTTCTTTACTAGCCTTGTATATATGTTTATATTTTCTAGCAGACTTTAAGATAGGTCTGTATATTATCATTTTTTCACTATTGTCATTTCTTTTAAATTAGGTTCCGGTTTTTCTCCATAGCATTTAAATTTTATTGTATAATATCCAACCGTCACTTCTGAAGATGTATGTTGAAGCATACGAAACGTCAGGTCATTAATCAAAGTTTTTTACAACATGCGTTGTTTTGTCATGTTTATAACCGCAGGGTGTATTTTATTTCTGTCAAAGGATTCTAGATCAATTATTTTCCGGGGGGTGGGGGTCGATTGCATTCATTTTGTTTGCACGTGCTTCATATTTAGTCAGATTCTTTCAAAATGGGATTCTCAGGTGTTTGAAGATTATAATTGTACAATTTTCAAAAGGAAAAAAAGTGGCAAGCTAGACGTATTTTTGTGTATAAGATCACCTCACATAATGGTTTACTGTATGTCGATGACCTTTTGAAAACTTTAAAAGTTCAATTCTAGTTCTAGAAAATTCAAGTTTACTTCTTAATTAGATAAACAAAAATGGCCGATCTTTTGTTGTCCATTTTATAAAAGTCTATTAAGTAATAAATGTAATCAAAAATTGAAACGTTGATAATATTGACATGCAGTTCACTTCCGTTTGATGGCGCGTATCTTATAACGAGAAGGAAACTGGATTACACTTGACTTTGCCTTAGGAGGATGCCCTTCCCCAGGAAAAAAAGTGAAGTTGTGGAACAACCACGAGGCAAACAAGAACATCTCAACTTTAGCCAGAGATTCACCTGCGCAAACCCGACGACCAGCTCCAAAAGGATAGAAATTGCCTTGGTTGGTGATGAGCTTGCCGTCTGTGTCGATATGACGGTACGGATTAAACACGGTGGGGTCTTCCCAGCATTTAGGATCCAGATGAACGGCTTCTATGTGAGCGAAGACAATGCTATCTTTAGGAACACGGTAGCCACAGAGCGTTGTATCGGTGAGAGCGACGTGAGGAATTGCAAGAGGCAACACGTTTCCAAGTCTTAGTGCTTCCAAGATTGTTGCATGAATGAGAGGCAGATTCGGGCGGTCTTGCAAAGAGGGTCTTCGATCACCAACTACTTCATCTAGCTGGTGCTGAATGTCCTCTTGGTACTTTGGATAGCTAGCCAAGAAAGCAATAGCGAATCTCAATATGGTACTGGTGCTTTCATACCCGCCAAGAAATATATCCTCGATGGTGGCGATGAAATAGTCTTCGGAAAGGAGAGCAGCTCTCTCTTCATCGCTCTCACATTCTGCCTCGAGGTCATGTCTGCCACGAAGCAAAGCTGACATAAAATCTGTCGCTGGTTCGGTTGGATCAAAAGTTTCTTTTCTCTCTCGCAGAAATTTGCGAATGATATGGTGCATTTCAAAGAACAACTGGATAATGCGATTACGGTTCTTTAAGGGCAGGTAACGCGTCCACGCTAAAAAATCCACGGTCACGGCGAACTGAACGTCCTTGTTACTCGTGGCAAAGTCTCTGTTCAGCTTCAAAAGCCTGTTCAAATCTGTATTCGTTGTGTCGAGACCTTCTTTAAATATTATTCCGGAAATAACATTAGCAATGGCACTCATTAAGCAATCTGCGGGATCAAAGGGTTTTCCGTCTTGTTGTTCCATGAACTGTACCATTTTCTCGGCCTGTGTTGAGACTCGGCCTTCAATCAAAGGAGCATTCGAAAGGTACTGACGCAAGGCTGTGTTGAAAAGTTTGCGATTGGACCTCCAGGCTGGTCCATAGCTACCAAAGGCTATATCTTTACCACCTGCAATCGAAATGAGTAACTGTGTTAAAAACTAAATGCCTAGTTATATATGGCATAAGTTCAGCTAATTCCATTTTTTTATGTAAGTTTGTGTCAGTGTTATTTTACTCAATAAATTTCGATTTCTTTATGATTTTGGTCAGATTTATCACCTTTATTACATCTATGCTGCTGCTTGTCCTGTACGTTATTTTAAAACTAATAAATTGCTGTTCGCTTACGACTTTAGTGGTACTTTCCAAACATATTTGCATGTAGCTGAGCAAATGCGAACCGGAAAAAGGTCATTGTAAAAAAGTAACGCCGCTGTTACGCCGTTTCTTCCGTATCTCAACAACAAAAACAACTAAAGGAAAGTGGCAGCTGCTAACAAACACGTCGGACGCACTCTTTTCCTTAATCCGTGATTACTACTAGTTATATATGGCACAAGGTTGGCAATTTCTTCTGAGTATGAATTTTTTTTTTTCAGCATCACTATTTGCAAGAATTGTTTTTCCCAAAATGCTTGAATTTTTTTCACGTGCTTTCTTGTGCACGATTTTTTTTCTCTTAAATTTCTTCTGCAAGAATTTTTTTTTGGCAATTGCTTGTCATGTCAGCTACCAACGCCATCAGCGAGCGCTTTTTCTCCGCCTTAAGGCGAAGATAAACATGAATTTGAATTTGAAGAGGTTTAAAGAAGGGATAGAAGGAAAAAAAAGATTTTTGGAACACCAACAGACAGTTGATACCCACGCAAGAGCACCCCAGGTTGCTAGTGGACTAACTTGGTGTCCGCCTATTAATTATTAACAGCAAATTCTAATTTTAAAACTTCACTAAATCTTCAATATTTCTTATTTCTCTAAATTTTACAAATCCTTTGAGAAAAACTATTTCCTCCCAAACATACCCAAAAATCACCCAAAAATTTACAAAACATCCCATAACATAGATTCATGAAATGAGCAGAGAGCTTTTGGATTGCTTGAAACGTGAACAAGATATTCCATTAAAGTGTATATGACACGAATTTTTTTTTTTGCTGTTTTCGGTTCTTTGAAATGTATAAAAAAATGTTCTGAAATAAAAATGTGTCAAAAAGATTTAAAAAACCCTTTTTGTCGCCCTCAAAACACGCGCATGTTGACTTCAAAAGTGTCCTCCCGAGCGCGCGGCCAAAATGTCATGTGACTTGCTTGTGTGACGTCATGTGACGTAGAATGATTTGACTCGTAGCACAAAATGGCAGCAAGAGAGAAGGGCGATAAGAAGAAAGACGGGAGATATTGTGCGGCCGGAGCGCCAAACATTGAAAGCTGTAAAAATACTAGCTATACACCAGGCATTTCGATGCATCTCTTTCCAACAAGGGCCTTCAGTGAGGGCGAAATGGCTGAAATTCATCCGGCGGCACCACATCGATTTCGGCGAGCCGATCAACAGGTTTTGAGCCTAGTTGTTTTGAAAACATCCTGGCATTTCCATTGGGCTATAAAAGGAAACGAAACCTAATCACGGGCTCCATTCCTACAAGAGACACCGTCCTGCCCGAAGGTTCACAAAGTTTTGAGTGAACGGAGAAAGCAACATGTACAAGTAAGCGATTTTCATTTGTTTACAATAATCTTATTCATACGTAGCTTACACGTGAGAATTTCATGCGAGAATGTGTGAAGTCAAACTGTATTTGGATTGTATACATTTATGCCTATAACTAATGATTTTAAAGTGAATATGACACGATTTGTTTTTTGTTATTTTTGGTTCTTCGATACATAATTTTGTAAGAATTTCGATGTGCAGTATTCAGTTAAGTTCAGAGCTTTCTCAGCTTATCATCACACGTTATTGTTCAGAACAACACAAGAGTAAAATCTTACCCATAGGCTTCAAACTAAATGGGAAGCTATAGAAGTAAAAAGTAGAGATTTATTTTTATGCTCAGAGGTTGATACCTTTATAAAACACAATGCTGAAGAAATAATATTTCCTGGAATATAATTAAATTGATTACAAAATTACAGCTGGAGCAAGGAGCCAATATTGATTGGTCATTGCTGTACTGTTTATAACTATAGGTGGTTTTCATGTTACGTCATCGCCGCCATGCTGGTGGACATAAACAATAGTTCTGTCATTAGCTCCTTTTGTTCGTCCACCAGCGTTTGTTCGTTTCACTATTGTTATCTATGTCTCTAGAGATTGATTGCAAACCACCTATTACTTTAGAAAAATTTATTATTTTTCCCAAACATCATTCTCAGCAAATTGTGGTCACCGTGGTGAATCAGTGTTACAGACTTCAACTGAATGAGACAACATTGCTATGATGAATACATGTAATATTGGCTATAAATAACTGTGCTTTTTTATGCTTGGTGTGTTGAAATGCTTTCAAAGTTAAGTTAGCAGGTGTTCAGCGTATATTCATTTTTGGGATTTTTGCCCATAATCATTATTAATTTTCTTGGTATATTTTGGCAAGTTTGCACTCAATGAAAACCTACAAAGAGATACACAGGTATCAAAGGATGGAAAGCAATATATGCGAGTTACCCGGTACATATCGTAAATTTAAATTGGGAGAAGACGTTGTTTGCGAAGTGGTGCGAAGTGGCATGCCCTTCTAGCTCTGTTAAGTCAACATAACAATGACCAAATGAGTGGGTATTATGTCCAGATGCTTGAATAAAGAATCTGTGCATTTTTCATTATACTGGAAATTATATTGAAGACACTTTCTCACTTGCATCCATCCCCATCTATCATGATAATCACAAAAGCATGTGTTATCCAACTACATGTAGCCAAACCGTAGAATGCACTTCTGTTAACCTACAAGCTGGCTGTGAGTGAGTTGGGGCATCTAACATGTAAGCTGTTACATGTACTGTCCTAAGTTCACATGTCACTTAATTTTAGGAAAGAGCTTGTTGTGTTTGTAATGATTCACTTTTTTATTCTACAGAAGCAGAACAGTCTTCCTTCAACCCACATGTAGCAGTAACAATACTCAGACCAGAAGTAAAACCTCTTCAAGAAGACCTCCCACTTGCTCAGTATGCAAAAAAAACAATGCGTGGTCATAAAGGCCAATGCAAGAAGTAACATGGCCTAAGTTTTGATGACTGTAGACCACTGTTCAGACTTAGCCCCTGAGTTAGGACTCAGGTGCCAGGCTGTAAAATAAACTTGGTTCTGCCTTTTAACTTTAAATTGATATTGAGAATTACCATTACATTACCTTTTTAGCTTTGTTTATGTCGATGATCTAAAAGTTATTCAATCACATACATGTAAATGCATGATGAAATTTGGAAAATCAGTTGTCTTGAGTGACATCACATGGCCTGAAATAGAGTGCTTTTCTTAATACTGTGAAATAGTTACTAACAGTTACTAAGCTAGTAGGCACTATTAGACACTAATTCCGTTGTTTTCTTTTGTTTATGTTTTAATAATTTTGGCTAATTTTGATTAATTGCTAGACACTGTTTCATGGTCTTAGTAAAATCACTCTAGGGCAACCCAGACTGGATAGGTCTTTAGGACAGATAAAGAATATGGGTCATTGTCCAGATATGTAGGTGCTACCCTTACCACCACTTATACTTTGAAATTCTGGAGTGAGGACTCTCCTTGGTGTGCCTTTTCTAGGGTACTGAAGAGGCATCAGTGTTAAAAAATTATTCCACGCATCTGGGCATGCTGCAGATTATGTAAATATTGTACCATTTGTCTTGCAGTGGAATATACATTTGGAGAATCAAATGCTTACTGAAACAAATGAGTCATTTCCATGTTGCCTTTAACCCTTTAAGACCCAATAGTGATCAGCATCAAATTTCTCCTTGTAATATCAATACTTAATCAATCAGAGAGGTCATGAGAATTAAGGATATCATCATTACTGCAGCAATAAATGTATGGGGACAAGAGAGGAGAATTTGTATTTTGATATTGGGAATTAAAGGCCTGGTTAACCTCTCCATCAGAGTGTGGCCGAGTGCAATATATCAGTTTTCTTTCACATTGTAATAAAACTTATATTCATATGAATTCTGAATGTTCTTGTATTTGGCCTCGCTTTGAAAAAAAGGCTAAAGGTAACTCAGAAATGGCGATTGGGATCTGATAAATAAAGATGATAAATATTTTTAAGCTTGGTCCCAAATCTTTCCCAAATTTGGATTGGTACGGTAACAAAATTAGGATTGTAATGCCATACAAGTCATTGCTACTAAAATACTGTGAATACAAAAAATAGAAAAATTAAACAAGTAAAGGGGCTCTCTGATTAAGATCAATTGAATGTTAGTGGTTTTGCCACCCCCTACCCCCTCACAAATTTGCCTCATAGCAAGATGGACTAAGATGAAAATTGGTTACATTCACACTCATAATTATTTTGTTGGTCATGACTTTTATTTATTTGGTGGCTCCTAAAAGAGCCATTGGGCCCTGTATGAGTGCAATGTCTAACACCACGGTTAGACCTACAGGTATTTTCAATGTTCTCTGTCCTGCAAAGTGGCATATCCAGTTGACTGGTATTTTGTCCTTATGCTATGATAAACACAGGCAGGAAGTGGCCTGGTGTTGTCCCACCCCATGTAGCCACAAAGCGATCGTGTGGTCCATCTGTATGCAACAGCTCGTATAAATCTGAAACAGACAATTTGTAGACAGTGTACAAGTGTGAGAAACAAAACAAGCGCGAAGACATACAGGTCACTGCAAGTAATCAAACCCATTGTGAAGTGATGCTACTTTTCGCGCCAAAAAAACATCGACTGGAATTGATTCGGGTCAAACAAGTCGCTCGCTATATATTCATGCAGGCTGTCCAACTCGCATTTACTCCAATTCCGCACTCGCTCCCTATTCTCGTGTACCAAAGTATCCTAGAGTTCCTTAGCAACCCCATCGTTGCAGTGAAAAAATGAGCGACTTCGAGCAAGACAATAGTGAACAAAATGCGAATCTACGAACTGTAAACAATTCCCCTCATCAAACAAGCTACGACGGACCGGTACGTGTACTTCAGCAGCTGTCAAAATTAAAGTTACTAACCAAAAATCCACGCTTATAGTTCTTCGTATCTCTCTTCTAAAAAGGTAGGAGTTAGGCCATCAAGGTCTTTTCCTTCCTCGGAGTCTCCATCGCTGGCTTCGTGGTCTACAACTTCAGCGAGTGGTTCGTCTTGATATGGAGTTATTTCGCTTTTTACGACTTCCCATTCTTCTTCCGAACCTTCGCTCGTATCTATACTGTCTGTAGAATCAGATAAATCGCTGAGTTCTGAATCACTGGACATTTTGCCGATGAGATCAGTGGATATTTGTAGACGAGAAAATAGCAGAATTATACCAGAAGTAAAGTCACAGTAACACAGCAAACAAATCAAGTGACGTCATGTGACGTCACGAGCCTGGCTCGCGTCCTACACTCGTCCCCAGACTCCGGGACATTTTTAATGGGAAAATTGGAGTTTTTCGACGCCCAAAACTATGGGAAATTTATTTTTTTTACGCATTTCAATTTCAGAACATTTTTTTATACATATTAAAGGACCAAAAACAACAAAAAAAAAATTCATGTCATATACACTTTAAAGCCATGTCAAGTGGTGGAAAAATGGCGTTCATGTGGACCCCGCATTAAAGCGTGTCAAGACCAACCTGCGTTCAACCATGGGATAGGCCAGGCTGAATCACCTCATGCTTAGTCTGCATGTCCACGAGAAATTGGCAGATGGTTTGGACATGGTGGAAGTTGCCAATTTGTTTGTGGGAGACAACCAGCGGTGCAAGCAATTGTTTGGGAAGTTTTCAAAGAACGACCTTCCGATGAAGTCTGTGTTTGCCTCAAAGGCAACTCAGACAGACCAGCCAGTCTAACTTTCTTTGATGACTCTGACAGGTAAAACAGTTGCTGGTTCAAGATACAGAGACAGTCGGTCTTTTGTTTCGTAATTGACATTCCGGAGTGTTTTACTTTTTTCAATATTCATTGGTTTGCTGAGACAGTGTAGAAAGCTGGGGCGGATCTAAGGGGGATTCGGGGGCTTCGATCGAACCCCCTAAATTAAAACAGCTAACGTCAAAAACTCGTAAAGATATAAAATAAATACAGAATCGCATTTTAACTTTAACAAATGAGATATTAAAACGCGCTGACTTGGCCTCAGAATGGCGGAAATGGCGTTTCGGAGGACTTGAAATTTCAAAATTTTCCGGGGCAGGACGGGGGGGACGGCGGCCCCCTTCGTTCTAACGTTTTTGTTTGTGAATAAAATCCTTCCCTGCGACAATAATATAAATGAAAGCTCTTCGACAGACCTTTCTTGTAGCGGTATATTAAACGTAAATGTGAATTAGTGAATAGTTCCACTTCTGATAAATATATACGCAATCCAAAGGCGGAATTGGGTAATATCATACAATTTACTTGATGATTGTATTATATTATATCAATTATGTAATCTAGTTAGTGTTTTAGAATATTTTAAAAATAGTTCGTAGACTAGAAGTAATCACAGATTAAAGTGCGACTCCTTAGGTACCTCGTTGTGACATGGCATTCGCGTTTCAGGCATGTTTCTGGTTCTTTCTTAATTTAGGGCCGGCTTGTAGTTGTGGAACGTTGTACGTTGTCGAACGAGCTGTCAGAGCACGAGGCAGCAAAAAAAGTGCGCAGGTCAAAACGCGCTAAGCATGCGGGATACTATTGTGACGTTTCAAGATGGCGTAGATTTGGTACCGACACTTTTCTCGATTCGTTCCGCCTAGACGACGCGCTAAGCATGCTGGATACTATTGTGACGTTTCAAGATGGCGCAGATTTGGTACCGACAATTTTCTCGATTCGTTCCGCCTAGCCGACAAGATTAGGAAGCGTCTCCTTCGTCGACGCAAATAGTTGAAATATTTAGTAGAATAGTACGTACTATTAGACTGTAAATCCATTGATTTCTTTTGTTTAATTTGGACTATCACACTCTAATTGTTAAATAATGTTTCACGGGTTAAGTAAAACCACCCTATTATAGACTACTAATAGTTCAGTTTTATCCCTATTTAACTTTAACCCATTGTGGAGCATCCATAAATCAACATCACGGACACAAGTCTCAATAGTGTCCTCTTTTCCACTTTACAATACATGTTTGTAGAGTACGGAGACAAATTGCCGACAACATTAGAAAGATAAACATACGATGTCTCCTTTCACCCCTTCCAGTTGTTTACATAGCGGTGAGCGAAATATACCGTGGTGGTGGTGAGAGGTGTTACGAGGGTTGTTGAGGGTTGGGGGATAGGTATGGACATGGTAAATAATTTTAGTCACAAGGCATGGCTGCACGATTGTCTTCGTACTGACGACACCCCCCCCCCCCCCCCCCCCCCCCCCCTCCCCCCACCACCACCACCACCACTGCATGCCATGTAATCGCTCACTTATAAACATCATGACCTGTCTGAAACGATTTTCTCTGAAAAAATCGACATAAATTAAGGTTGAAGAAGTGAATGATTTGCATGAATTGTGATGCGTAACTGCATACAAGGAGATTATTGTGTTGTTGCAAAAACAACTTTTACAAACAATGGAACCCGCCTCAACTCGTGCATAAATTTTATTCCCGGGATTTTATTAGATGGAAAACCCCGTCTCACGAGAAACGTTTTTTGTGGCTCGTTGTTGGCCTATTAACGGGGTTGCAAAACTAAACAAAATTGCATTGAAAGCAAAGCCTGGGCCGCGATTTACACAAATTTATGACACGAATTCAATGACTCACAAAACATGATTCAAATTATACTGACCTTCGAAAAATGTCGGCCAATGCCTCTGCGTTAATGTCGAGAGAAAAGATGTTTCCTAACACAGGAAGAGTCGTTAAGCGCGGACCCGGGGGCATGTTCCTGAACTCGTAGAGCACCATCAGGTAATGCAGAAGGAACAACAGAAGTAACAGCAGAACAACATTTCCAAGGCTGAGAGAATCGTAAATCGTGGCAAACACAGACGACATGCTTAGGTCATGAGAAACAAATGGACCCGCGTGAGTTTTTGTTTAACCGTCACGCCAAAAGAAACAGAAAAAGATGCAACCGGAAAGAGATCAAATTCAGTAAAGGTCAATGGCGGCGACACCTGAATTGAATCAAAAACACTTTGAGCATTCTTTAACCGTTCGGACGTACACGCAAACTTATATGCGGTGTTACAAATATATTCCGGAATTATTGCGGGCGACCACAGGAGCCCGCAATCCTTATCTCAAGGTTGCTATTATGCATGCGCGACACGTATGTAGCCTGATTCTTGCGCATTTCTTTTGGACTTCCACTAAGAATATGAATGAGTGCATAGAACGCAATCTGATCACGAGCGTTTTGACCTTCGATCATGTGAAACTTACGCAAAGCAGCAGCGTTGTTTCGCAATCTGATCACAGCGTTACCTTCGATCACATGAAACTTACGAAATATTGGTACATGCGCGGACTTTGTTCTCAGTGCATTCAATACGTTCATTTGACATTGCAATTTAAACAATGTAGTTCGTTCCGTTTCAGTTTGTTATCACTCATTCTACTGACAACATGTTCACGTTTTGTATGTTATAATTTTACAATTGCAACTAGTAGTAATCATAGATTTTAGTGCGTCTCCTTATCCCGTGGCACCTCGTCTTGACCTAGTACCTCAGTTTCATGAATTCATTCAGCCACTGTTTAAAAGGGCTATGTCGCGGGATATGTCACGCAGGCAAAAATGCCGAGCCGACATCAAACAAATTCTCGCTATCGCCGTGGGATCGGGAAAAATCCTGCCGTGCTGTGTACTCCGAAAGGTCTCAGATTTTCATTTCGGTTTAATATTTCTCCGATTCTGAAATCATACTCCTCAGTACATAAACTAATACCGGAACCGGAAATGAGAAATTTCTTAGAAAGCCTAAAAAAGTGCTCCCTTGATAAACTTCTTGGACACCGCGTTAATGGAGCATGAAATCGACGATTAAGTCACGCAACATTCAACGTGAATTTCGCAGGATTTTTCGGATAAAATTACAACTACCAGTTGCAAGTAGGACACAAGACTGTTGAATATAATTCCTTTATTAGCTAGACAAATTTTAGTCACAAAACTGCGAAATCTTTAGTCGCAAATGCGCCCGATACAGGCGCAATTTCGAGCACTGTAAAGTTAATCTGCGTTCGCCTGGCGCGGCCGGTCAGTGAATTATTGCTACAAGACATACAGCGAATTGCACCGTACCGTAGAACATCGCGAAGAACGACGTCGGTATTTAGGTGAAAGGTTCCCGAATCAGGCAGAGAACCACAGCAAAATCAAGATAGAACATTCAAAACATACCAGAACGGTAGCGAGGAAAATCCGATAACTTCTTGCTTGATTCCAAAGAGACCCAACAACTTACTCGGTCCGCAAATGAACCTTCGTCCAATTTTTCCACTGCGTACTTTTAGTAGGCATTGAAATATTGAGCCGTACGATTCCAAAATCGGGAAAATATCCGAAACTAAATCAAGACAAATACATTATTCACATGTGACATTTCGGAACCCCAGCTCCCCAGGATGAGGCCTGATTTCCACGCGCCGGGAATGATGGATACTATTGTGACGTTTCAAGATGGCGCAGATTTGGTACCGACACTTTTCTCGATTTGTTCCGCCTAGACGACGCGCTAAGCATGCTGGATACTATTGTGACGTTTCAAGATGGCGCAGATTTGGTACCGACACTTTTCTCGATTCGTTCCGCCTTGCCGACAAGATTAGGAAGCGTCTCCTTCGTCGACGCAATAAATTGTTCGTTGCGTTACATCAATTCACCTCGACCACAGGTAGCCCAAGCTCAAGTGATGTTTACACGTTGTAATTTAAACGTCGTGGTAACTGTTACGTAATAGCGAAATTACACTCAGTCATCGGACACCTCTGTAGACGGACACTTCTATAAGACGGACATCTGGTGTTGGTCCCTGCAGTTTTTCAGTCATTTTACTGTAACTAAACTTTCTATAAGACGGACACCTCTCTACGACGGACAACGGACACTTTGAAACCGTCAACGGACACTTGAGAAGTGCTTTTTTTCAGTAAAAAAATACAAAAAAGTTTCAAAACAGAAATGTAAGTGCTGAATATGAACAAACGAGCCCACTTTTCTAATGTTATTTTTGTTCCAGCTTGTAGGTTTTGCTTAAGTTAACGACTTTAAACAGACTTTAAAACAGACGTGTATTCACCGTGCTTCAGCTTTATTACCTCAAAATAACTGGCGTCACGTTACCTCGACTCTCTATAAGCCGGACACCTCTCTCTGAGACGGACAGTTGGGGCCGGTCCCGACTGTGTCCGTCTTAGAGAGAGTTGACTGTATAAGGATTTGTATGGGGAAAATTCGCTTCAAATTTGAGCGTAAAATTAGGATATTTGAATAAAACTGGCTCACCTGAACTTCTTTGTGTGTTTACTTGTGTCTTGAGTGGTTTTGGGGTCGATTCGAAGCGATTCCAGCGAGTTTTAATGCAACTGTTTCTTCCTCCCTAAAAGAGTCACAAGGTAGGGCACTCCGCTCATCGAGCCGATCGGATCCACCGAAGGAAATCGGCCGTAAATTCGCTCCAACGCCTCCAGTCGCCTCGAAATTCCATGTAGACCATAGTCGATAGTTCTGCTTTTTATTCGTGATCTTCATCAGAGTCGCATATACACCGAGAGAGAATTAAAGGTCGCTAATCTTCGCAAACTTTCCCGTTTTGAGCCATCGGAAGAGGCTTTATTCATACCTCGCGTTCATCAAAGGTTGTGACTAGAATGGATACTCCAAAATCAGGTTTGGACCAGCGGTTTCAGTGAAAACATTGGTTTGGGGGGGGGGGGGGGGGGGGGAGAGGGGGGGGTCTCATTCTCGCGGGCTCATTAACCTGATTTTGAAGTATCCATTTAAGTGACAACCGTTCATCAAACCGTTGGAAGATAGCTTAGCGACCCGGCCAAAGACTCAAATTACTCACACTCGGGGTGGGTGACGGTCCAGGGTACTGATTGTTAAAGGGAGCAATGGACCGTCACCCAGCGAACTTGCAAATTTTGAGTACAGAGGAGGAGACAGTCAAGAAACTTCACTTTGTTCCAATAGCGATTTATTTTATTCAAAGTCACCTATAGAAGAACAGTACAATATGACCTGTCACGTGTTCATTGAGAAAGTAAGGCTGCTTCATTGGCCACTGGTATCCTGTATGTCCGCCATTTTGAATGTCAAAATCGAATTTGTTCGGCAAATAGCAATATGCTGGCTTTTTTTAGTTAATAACTACTTTTGAAAAATAACATCAGTAAAAACATAAAGGGCGATGAGTGTGTTATGGCTAAATGCAGCCATACAAAACTCTTCTAGCAAGTATTGTATTTTTTCTAAAACGTACAGAACTTACAAGATGCTTACATACGGACATGCAACGTTGTTGTGGAGGACATGGGCTAGCTTGCTAAACAAACAAACAAACAACTTACTAACTATAATGCCACATCCCATAAAGGCAAAAAAACCCCGTCACTTCCAAAAGATGGCCTGGTTTTTTGACGGAATGTTTCTTTTTAAGCAAAATATATATCTTCCTAGTTCTCACGTTTCAGTCGTGGCGAAAGCACAAACAATTTTCTTTTCTTTTAAAGGAAGTTTTACCGTCGATTTTTCTGTTAGGTAAAGGCTGGTTTTCACTAGCGCATAAGCATAAGCATAAGCATAAGAAGAAAAAAACACTTTTTTTCTTATGTTGTCCTCACTAGGAATCACCGCGACATAAGCATAAGCATAAAAGAACGGAAGGTTTTGAATGTTGCTGCTGTCCTCACTAACGTTATGCTTATGCTTATATGTGTTAGTGAAAACCAGCCTTAACTTATCTAAATAGGGTGGCCCTTTCAGCACTTAGGCCGATATCCATGGGGCCCTGTATCTGAGATTTAAAAAGTTACATCATTTAGAATTAAAACGTGTTAAAATAGTACATCTATAAAATTACAATGGCGATACAAAATATAAACTCTAATTAAAGCAATATGGATAAAAACTAATCTAAAAAATAATAACTTATCTGCTAAAAAGAATTTGGATTGTCTTCTAACAGATTTCGGGTTCGCGTTTCTAATTGTAGTGAGTAGAATGTTAAAACTAGGCAAAATGAATACAACCTAAATAAAATCTACTTTATAGAAACATGGAAAAAAATTCTTCAAAGTGGCAAATCAGCCGCAAAATTACAAATTTGGGTTAGCATGAACAAAACATCAACGCATGAAATAGTTGATTTAAATTTTCTCATTTTCTCGGGAGAACTTTGGATTAAAATTAACCATTAGCGAATATAGTCAAAACTCTGATTAAGCGGAAAACCTCGGAGAAGGGTAAATACGCTTGTCAAAAATGGTTGCCATAGAAATGTCGCGTGTCATAAACAAAAATCTGTCGCTTTAAAATGTTTCCAAAGACATTTTAGTAAAAATTCAAGAAGTTTGGTGGGTATATGTGGTGCTTCTAAATTAACGTTTAAAGTCAGCGCGGACAATTTTAGCTCCTTACCCCAACCCCGGTCCGTTAAATAAAGGTTTGACTGTATAATGATTACCTTTTGAAAACTTTAAAAGTTGAAACTTACTTCTTTATTAGATAAACAGAATGGTCAATATTTATTGTCTATTAACCCTCTCAAGAATGCCACACATCAGAATTCAAGAAAAATCCCAAATTTTGAAAAATATTGAAAATTAAACAAATGGTACAATGAAAAAGTACTGCTAAAGAGGTTTCATTTGAATGGCTACACCACAGGATTTCATCCACAGAATCAAAAGTAAGAACCACCTTGTACAGCATAATAAACAGCACCACAGGAAAGCACTGCCCAGTAGCTTTCATTTGAATGGTCACACTTTAGGATTTCATCCACGGACTCAAAAGTTAGAACTGTCTTGTACAGCTAATAAACAGCACCACAGAAAAGTATGCTTTCTGAGAGAACTACCAAAGAGTTCATTCAAAAACAAAATGAAGAATATACTTTTGACTATACTTAAAGAAGCAGATTCCTATATTAATATTGACGAGATTATCTCTAAAGTTAAATAAAAAGTAATTACTTAATATTTTCACAATTCTCTTTCTTTTATTTTGATCACTTTTTTTTTTCTTCGTTTTTTTCTATTGTTTGATCCTTTCTTTTTATTTTAACAAATTACATGTAGTGTGTGTAGCGATTTCTAATCATGTAATTAATTTCACTGGCCTGCCTAGATTGGCTTTTGCTACCTGCAGGCCAGTATTATAAACTCTATAATAACTAACTAATAAAGATTTTTGTTGTTGTTGTTAAAAAGTACTGCCCAGTAGCTTTCATTTGAATGGTCACACTTTAGGATTTCATCCACGGACTCAAAAGTTAGAACTGTCTTGTACAGCTAATAAACAGTACCACAGGAAAGTACTGCTCAATAGCTTTCATTTGAATGGTCACTTTAGGATTTCATCCACAGACTCAAAAGTTAGAACCACCTTGTACAGCATAATAAACAGTACCACAGGAAAGAACTGTTTAATAGCTTTCGTTTGAATGGTGACACTAAAGGATTTTATCCACAGACTCAAAAGTTAGAACCACCTTGTACAGCATAATAAACAGTACCACAGGAAAGTACTGCTCAATAGCTTTCATTTGAATGGTCACACTTTAGGATTTAATCCACAGACTCAAAAGTTAGAACCACCTTGTACAGCAAAATAAACAGTACCACAGGAAAGTACTGCTCAGTAGCTTTCATTGGAATGGTCACACTTTAGGATTTCTTCCACAGACTCAAAAGTTAGAACCACATTACATGTCTCCATTATTGATTCTGTAAGGGAAAGGATTAAGTAATTAAAGTAATTAAAGTCCATTAAGTAATAAATGTAATAAAAAACTGAAACATTGATAATATAGATATGCTCTTCACTTCCGTTTAATAGCGCGTATCTTATAACGAGAAGGAAACTGGATTAAACCTGCATTTGCTTTAGGAGGATGCCCTTCCCCAGGAAGAAAAGTGAAGTTGTGGAACAACCACGAGGCAAACAAGAAAAGCTCAACTTTAGCCAGAGATTCACCTGCGCAAACCCGACGACCAGCTCCAAAAGGATAGAAATTGCCTTGGTTGGTGATCAGCTTGCCATCTGTGTCGATATGACGGTACGGGTTAAACACGGTGGGGTCTTCCCAGCATTTAGGATCCAAATGAACGGCTTCTGTGTGAGCGAAGACAATGCTATCTTTAGGAACACGGTAGCCACAGAGCGTTGTATCGGCGAGGGCGACGTGAGGAACCGCAAGGGGCACCACGTTTCCAAGCCTTAGTGTTTCCAAGATTGATGCATGAATGAGAGGCAGATTTGGGCGGTCCTCCAAAGAGGGTCTTCGATCACCAACTACCTCATCTAACTGGCGCTGAATGTCCTCTTGGTACTTTGGATAGCTAGCCAAGAAAGCGATGGCGAATCTCAATGTAGTGCTGGTGGTTTCATACCCGGCAATGAACATGTCCTCGATGGCGGCGATGAAATAGTCTTCGGAAAGGAGAGCAGCTCTCTCTTCATCGTTCTCGCATTCTGCCTCGAGGTCGTGTCTGGCACGAAGCAAAGCTGACATAAAATCTTTCGCTGGTTCCGTTGGATCAAAAGTTTCTTTTCTCTCTCGTAGAAATTTGCGAATGATATGGTGTATTTCAAAGAACAACTGAATGATGCGTTCGGGAGCCTTAAAAGGCAGGTAACGCGCCCACGAAAAAAAATCCGTTGTCACGGCGAACTGAACGTCCTTGTTACTCGAGGCAAATTCAATGTTCAGCTTCAAAAGCCTGTTCAAATCTGTATTCGTTGTGTCGATGCCTTCTTTAAATATTATTTGGGAAATAACATTAGCAATGCCACTCATTAAGCAATCTGCAGGATCAAAGGGTTTTCCTTCTTGTTGTTCCATGAACTGCACCATTTTCTCGGCCTGTGATGAGACTCGGCCTTCAATCAAAGGAGCGTCCGAGAGGTACTGGCGCAAGGCTGTGGTAAAAAGTTTGCGATAAAACCTCCAGGCAGGTCCATAGTCACCAAAGACTATATCTTTACCACCTGTAATCGAAATGGGCCGCAATGTTAAATACCGAATGCCTAGTTCCATATACATGGCATAAGTGCATAAGGGCAACCCTCTTTAAATAAAGACTGTATTATTATTATTATTATTATTATTATTATTATTATTGTAAGGTCATCCAATTCCACTAATGAAATCAAAGAATACAGTTAGTTTTAAAAGTGCTTGCACAAACAAGGTGTTGTTTGTAATGTTTCCACTGACAGCGTTGTTTAAATATCTTGGCCGAGCCTTGTTGTTAAGAAACGAAAACGTTATTATTTTTTTTTCTAATTCTTTAAGTACCCATTTGAAGCAAAATGTTGCATCGTGGGTATTGAGTACAAACAGACGATTTTTTCGTGGGAAGTCAAGGTTACAAATCAATCGTCTGTTTATGCAGTGTTTCAAGACTTCTTTTCATAGCCAAACTTAACCCTATTCAGCCTGGGCTTTTTTTTGAGTTTCTGAGCCTGCCCCCCCCCCCCCCCCCATGTAAATGAAACCTAGAGGGTGCATAGTACGTCCAAAACTGTCTCCTTTGCGGTCCGCGCAATTGAACGATGACGTCATATGACGTAGTTATTAGGTAATTAGTTATACGGCCGCCATCTTGGATCTGCCATCTTGGATCTGCCATCTTGGATCTGCCATCTTGGATTTCTGAATTTTTTTAAAACCTCTTAAAAAACCATCCAAATTCACTCAAAATTAATCAAAACCAATAAATGAACGCTAAATGACGTAAAAATATAAAAGTTATACCAATAAACATTGTTTTTCTTCATTCAAAGGTATAAATATGCAAATTTCAAAAAACATGGCTGTCAAAATCTTGTTGCCATGGAAACATCAAGTCACGTGATCAAAAAATTATCATATGAAATTGTTGCCAGATTAATTTTAGGAAAAGTCACAAAGTTTGATGGCGTTTGGATACATATTAAAGAAGTTATGAATGTTGAAAGTTAGCGCGGGCACTTTGTGCCCCCCCCCCCCCCCCCCCCACCTCACCCCCAGGCCGAATAGGGTTGAGCCAAACATGCTTAGATTTAAAGATGACGTGGATATTTGGGGGCTAACAGTTTGTAGTAGAAGCTGGTAATTATTTGTCTTTTCTTCATACGATCGCCCGTAATACAATATCCTACAGTATCCAGATACAGTATCCTAAATTGGACAAAAATTTTGCAAGGCTAATAGTAAAAAAAAACAAAAACAACTAGAATTGAGTCAACCCTTTCACTCCCAGAGTCAATTATGGAGACATGAAGTGTAGTTCTAACTTTTGTGTCTGTCAACAAAATCCTACGACGTGACAATTCAAATGAAATCTCTTCGGCAGTACTTTTGCATGGTACTACTTGTTTTCAGTATTTTGCAAAATGAAATTTGAAATTGTTTTTGAATTTTGATTTTTGGCACTCTTAGAGTTAGAGGTAACGTGTTACCATGACAGCAAAAGCCAATTTACAATGCAGAGCTAGCAAGACTGATCGCCGACTGAGATATCAATACAATTCTTTAAGAGTCGTGTTGGTCTGGATAAGTATACGAAATAAATAAAATCGTTTTATTAAACATACCTAAGGTTAGGGTATAAAAAGTGTACATTTGTGATCTCCCGGCGTAATCAGCAGACTTCTTCACGAGCATCTCTTTGACAGACTCAGGAGTTGAAGCCATAACGAACCTGTAACTTCCAAGTTTCGTGGAAAAAATACGACCGTAGTTCTTTTTTAGGCTGCAAATAAAAATGAAATAGGGTGAGGCGTTAGCAAACTGAGAAATACACTAGAGAGGTGTTAGTGGTTAAACAGAGAGACAAAACAGTGTACAAAATGGTCAATCATCAAAACAATTCAAATAGGTGGCTCCGTTACTCACTGTATGCGGTTTTCCTTATTCTATGTTTGCCCATATTTAGTCATGGCCATGGTATATTTGCGCATAGCCCATATCATGTACTTTGACGCCATCTTTAATTGCTGTACTGAACTACTGTGTTGCTATAACTTTTTAGTTTGTGGATAAAATTCCTACCGTGTAACAATAAAAAAGATCTTCGATAGACCGGCTTTCTTGTAGCGGTAACGTCAATGTGAATTAGGGAATAGTTTTATTTCTGATAAATAGATACGCAGCCCAATGACGGAATTGCCGCGTTCATTATGATAGCCAGAAGTGCAATACTATGAAAATTATTATACACTACATAGGAAAAAGGATTGTCACTTAATAAAAGGGATAGTAATCTAAGAGCAATCATGTAGCCTCTGAGGACCTCTACATCTGAAAATGCCTTTAGCCACCGGGTAATTTTTAGTGATAAGTTCAACATCAGTGGGATCTTTAATAAGGCTATGGCTACAAGCAGTTGCAAAAAGGTTGAGACACTTTCCAAAAAAATGTTCATTCCGTATAAAAGCGACCGCGTAACACAAATGAAATCAATGCCATGTGCTACTGACCCCCCTCCCCCTTACAATGTTGATGACTGTTAGTTTGAATGGCATTTTTGAGCTGGTACAACATTGATAAGGGGGGAGGGGGTGGGGACTTGTTGAAAACAATGTTCGCCTCGAAATACGCACTACAGTACACAATGTCTCAACTCTTTTTGCAATTGCTTGTAGAATAAAATTCCATTAAGATGGACCATGAGGTGGATGTTGAACAGTACTAACATTAAGCGTTACGACAGAGTGGTCATGCAGTTTTAATAGCAGGTATAATATCAGTGGTTTCAATATCCTCTTTTATTATTCGACAAAGCATTTTAGAGTGCAAATACGCATCAAAACGATTGCAAATATGACATTGAACGGGAACATAGTTAATAGAACAAACTGGTTATGAAACTCAGTCAGTCCTTTGTTATATGTTTTTGTTCTCCATTTCTTTTGTTCGTTTGCCTTGACCCTGCACAAAACACAAAAGGTATTGAAATGCATATGAGTAACTGACCAGTAGAAACATTTGGGATCACACGTTGAAAAAAACAATGTGCAGGGTTACGGTTCGTTCAACATAAAACAAAGCAGCTTTGTACACTCTTTTTGAAATTTCTTGAGCTTCATAACCAGTTTGTTCTATAAACTATGACGGGAACAAACAGTTACGACCAACAGTTCAACCAAAAATGGTAATTGCGTATAATATGACAGCTAGAAGTGCAATACTCTAAAAATGATTATACACTACATATAAAAAGGAATGACACTGAATAGAAAAAATAGGTAATAATCTAAGAAGAACCATGAAGCCTCGAACGCACAGGTCCTCAGGGTTCGTCACGCAATCCATTTCATCGATTGCGTGACGAGCCTTGAGGACCTCTGCTAAGAATCATGTTGTAATGAAAATAAATTAATACTAGAATATAACAAAACAAAAACCAATGATTGAATTAAAAAAGACATTTGAAAGAAACAGGCGTATTGAGGTTAGCACCAGTTAGCCACTGACTGTCCTCGTCGGATGAACAAGGGAAGGGGGATGACACCCTTACCCCCCCCCCCCCCCCCCCTCACCCCCTTCATTCCTGCATGCTAAGTAATCGTCCCACCTTTTCTAAACATGACCTTATAATCTGAAACGATATTTTTGTCTGAGATTTTTATCAATTACAGCTGTGCAACCCTTCCACTAAAGCGCCAGAACTTGCAATTATTTCAATATTACAGCCATGCTCCGTCACGCGTGACCAGTATTTTTGAAAATTGAATGGAGTTTTCAATATTACGCGTCGGTTTTGAAAATTCATTCCGAGATTCGGAATTCCCGTGAGAATTTTACCGCATTTTCGGAAACAAAGAGCAACAAAATATCATTTTGTTTGAAATGTTACATATCCTAACAATATTAGGTTTTTTTATGCGTGCAGCGAAGTTATTTTCCGTTAATTTGTGACTTTCAAAGTGTTTTCCACAGAGATCTTCAAGGTTTCATTCAAATCTCGGACGTTACAAAGAAATATTCAAATATTCATTTCATTCTCTAGATTACTGGTCACGCGTGACGGAGCATGGCTGTAAAAATAATATTTACCCTGCAGAAACCTATGTTGGCCTGTTATTTAAAATGTTCAGAGAATTGGCAAAAAGGAAATTTTGGTGAAGCTGCACAGATCACTGTGTTGTTTAAAAAAACACCCTTCATATAATGAAACCCGCCTCCCGTTGACACGAGCTCCTCGTTTATATTTTTAAATTACGGGTACTTTCTTGAGGACGAAAAAAAGCTCGCGTATCAGAACTGGTTTCACCACACCGAACTAAAAAGCAAAGTCTCAGAGTCACGACCAATACAAATTTTATCACACGAGATCACTGTCTCAATGAAACACGATTTAAATTATTCTGACCTTCGATAAGTGTCGGCTAATGTCTCCGCGTTGAAATCGAGGGAGAAGATGCTGCCTAACACAGGAAGAGTCGTTAAGCGCGGACCCGGGGGCATGTTTCTGAACTCGTAGAGCACCATCAGGTAATGCAGAAGGAACAACAGAAGTAACAGCAGAAGAACATTTCCAAGGCTGAGAGAATTGCAAATCGTGGCAAGCACAGACGACATGTTGGGACAACTGTGCGGGAAAAGGCAAACTAACGTTGTTTATATACAGTTGCATTTGCGCAATGCTTAGTCATGTGAACAACACGAAACTGCGTTGTAATGTATGTGTCAAGTTCACCAGCTCATCATGTTTACTCAGACCAAACATGCCCCAAACATGCCGCCATTTGTATACCGAGAATCAAGTGTCAAATAATGTTGGTAAAATTTGAATTCTTTAATTCAGTCATGAATTAAAAAATCAATAATATCAGGCTAAAGTGAGCCAATGCAAGCGAAACTAAACCAGCGCGATTTACAGTAGCAAAAGCATGCGCAATTGCTGATGCGCGCGTCATATTAGTTGTTACGCAACCTTGCAATCAGTTGTCAGTTCAAACCTTGTGAAGGCCAAGGTCAGAGCTTATAGTGAAGTTACGAAACAGGACAGCAGGTGGAAGAGGACGGCAAAATCTTGTGTGACAGCGTGCGGGACATAACTTTTAGCTTTATGTTTGGCAAAATGTAAGACTGAATTTTGCCTTCTTCTCGTTATTCAATCCCAGGTATTCAATACAGTCAACCATGGCAGCACGCCAGTAATCCTGTCACGCTGCGCTGGTCACGCGAGAACGTTTTCAGCCGTCCTTTTCCATCTGTCGTCTTATTGTATCAGTCAATAACTGCACAATACAAATCGCATTTGACTTGAGCTTGTCCCAACCTTATCAAGGTCAACTTTGTCAAGGTCGAGCTTGCCAAGGTCAGAGCAAATTGTTGGTTTGCACTAACGTCATATCAAATTCAGAGTTTATGGAATTATAGAGACTAAAAAACTACACATCTGTAGGTCACATTTTGAAGCGAAAGATCTTCGTTGAACAGTTATATATAGGCGAACGAGCATGAGACATTTTTAGTAAAAATGTATGGAGCGGCCTTCAGTAATCGGCACCAACATTGCGGCAAAAACGTTTTAATAACACCAAAAATCTCATCACAAAGGATTGGATTCACTATAATTCCATTAAATCTGCATAAAAGCATCTTTGATGAAAAAACAAAACTTTCAACTGGTTCAATTGTGTTTATTTTCACGTCGTAGTATCTAAAATAGTCTGATGAATTGCCTGAGGCATTTCCAACCACGATACTCTTCTCGAAATTGTTCTAGAAATAGAGAAATGTATCCTCTTTGAGTGATTTTGCAGCAATGTGGGCCTATCGGCTAGAGCCAAACTACTTAGGGTAACTTAAGGCGACTTAAGGCGACTTTGTGCAACTGAAGGCGACTAACGGCAATTTTAGGTCCCAGAGTAGGCTTTCTCGATAAATCAATAACGAAATGAACTACAACAATACCTCGTTGGTCTTTTGTGTTGAGTTTTATGGACTATTCATACACTGCTAAGCCATTATTGTTGATATATCGAGAAGGGGCACAAAACTTCGGAAGCAAACGAAAACCTAAAACTTTTTGTATCCAATGCATTTACAATGCAAGCCAAAGTGAACTAGCGTGCTTGACAGTAGCTATTGCGTGCGCAATTACTGAATCATACATCAGTTGCTACGCAACCTTGTCAAGGCCAAGGTCAAAGCTACATTACGCAACATGACAGCAGATGGAACAGGGTGGCAGAGTCTCGCGTGACAGCGTGCGTGACAGTAAGTTTGTCCGAAATTTTGCCTTCTTCTCGTTGTTCATATGGTCAACGGCCACAGCACAGTAATTGAAACTGGAGAGCGTATCAAAACACGTCAGTAATTATCTGTCACGATAGTCACACGAGAACGTTTCACGTCGTCTTCCCTCTGCCCCCGTTGATAGGTCGACCTTTTCCATACGTTCATGGACTGCTAGAGTCCTGCTCGAGCGGGCGAGCAATTCACGCGATCGGCTCAATCACCCCTCCCCCCTCCGGGCATTTGACTCTAGGTTGTCTGCTACTACCAATACCAATTTACTCTTGAAAATGGAAAACGACCTGCAATTCTAACATTTTGGGCTCAGTTAAAATATAGATGTCTTTTTTTGACTAAACAGTATTACAAAATAAAGCGCATAGGTGGAGATTATTACTCAATGCCTAAGCTATGTTTTCCGGGGAGTGCTTATTTCTATAGCCTCTTTGGGATCTGCAGGCATTCGTATAAATTCGCGGTAAAAAAGTTATATTTCTAGGGATCCCTTAGTAGATCACAAGTAGATTTTCTGAGTGCGCATGTCACGGAGACTGCCTAATTTGGCAAAATTTTGAACTGAATTGCAAAAACATTAGACAGAGTACTCTTGGAACACCAAAAATAGGTTTTTAATTTTTAATTCTTTCTGCTGGAAACGTTTTTAGCTTGCTTTATAGTTTCGACTGAGAGAAAAGTATATATTTTCGAATAAAAAATCGCAATCCGTCTGGTGGGCAAATTATTGCGGAAAATGTATATTTTTTTTCAAAACTCTGACTGATCATTTATGTTTTGGCTCTGCCTCAACCCCAGGTCTAGCGCGGGAGCAGAGTGCGCGGGGCGTCGTGGGAAGAATGCGAATACATCAGTCCCTCAAAGTGCACAACCTTTCATATGGAAATGACTTTTTATTCAAATGCAAATAAAACTCATTTCCATATGAAAGGTTGTGCACATAGCCTCGCTTTGACAACGAGGCATAACGTAACTCGGAAGTTTGTGCGCGCAATTTTGAATTCGAACGATGGATCAAGACCTGGGGCCGAGCGCACGCAGATATGCAATAGATAGAGAGTGTTCTACATAAACACCGTATTAGTAGTATTTGAAGTAAGAAATTTGAAATAATTAACGGGAAGGATTTTTGTAAGGGAAAAAACAGTGATTATAATTATTAAGGTGATTCCCTAGTATTGCATCGCGCATCACTACTGCGCATAATATCTTGCGTCATTTACGCGTGCACGAGCGCGCGCGCACTCCGAAGCAATAGGATTTCCTTTGAAGATTCAGTTCCATCAGTAAAAAAGCGGCTGTTTTATCCTAAACGAGCTCGGTGACCTATCTTTTTTTTTTGTGCATAATTTCATTCTTTTAGTCCTCCTCTTTGTGCTGTAAAACTTAAAAAAAAAACTCATGTCCAAAAAAGGTGATCGCGAAAAAAGCATACGTAGCCATCGCTCGTGGGCACAAAATTCTATCCTCGAGATCACGCACCTGACGAATATTTTTAGTTAATACCTATTCAGGACGTGTGCCTGTGACATAAAACAAACATCAAATTGTTTCTTTTGGTCAATACATTACATCTATTTTGGACGTAGAATTGTCAGTCCCTAGCCACGAACTGGCACGCGCAGCAGAAGACAGTCAAGTAACTTCACTTGGTTCCAACAGCGATTTATTTTAGTCAGCTATCAAAGAACAGTACAATATGACCTGTCACGTGTTCATTAAGAAAGTAAGGCTATTCACAGGCCACTGTTACCCTGTATGTCCGCCATTTCGAATGTCAAAATCGAATTTGTTTGGCAACTAAAAATCACAGGACGAAATAATGAATTTACTAATCTTTAAGACAAAATTAAATGTTACGTTAAGGTATCGAAAATCTTTAAGTTGAGACGTAAATACTCTTAAATGTATTAAAGTAAGTAAGAACATTTAAGTTATCTTTAATTCAATTTTCAACAACTTAAAGGCAACTTAAATTGTTCATTACTTGCTTTAAGTGTTGTCAAGTAAAGGCGTATTTAAGTAATTTGCGGTGCACTTAAAAATAGTCGAAATTGTTCTTTAAGTTTTCTTTAATGAACCTTTACTTGCACTTAAAATCGTTATTTCGTCCTGTGAATACTGCTGGCTTTTTTAGTTAATAACTACTTTTGAAGAATAACAGAAAAACATAAAGGGTGATGATTGTGTTATGGCTAAATGCAGCCACAAAATCTCTTTTAAGAAGTATTGTATTTTTTCTAAAAAGTACAGAACTTACAAGGTGTCTTACATACCTATATCTGTCATAAAACTAAAACAATATCCGGAACTTGATCGTAATAACTACGTTTTCAGTAAACGCCCAGGTATGCAACGTTATTGTGGAGGACATGGGCTAGCTTGCTAAACAAACGAACAAACAAACAACTTACTAACTGTAATCCCACATGATATAAAGGGGAAAAAAACTGTCACTTCCAAAAAGTGGCCTGGTTTTTTGACGGAATGTTTGTTTTTAAGCAAAATATCTTCCTAGTTCTCACGTTTCGTGGCGAAAGCACTAAACATAATTTCCTGTTAGTTACATGTAACTTATTTTAATAGGGTGGCCCTTTCAGCACTTAGGCCGATACCCATGGGACCCTGTATCTATTAAAATAATCACATCGTTTAGAATTAAAACGTGTTAAAATAGTATATCTATAAAATTTCAATGCATGGTGGTAAAAAAATATAAACTCTAAATAAAGCAATATGAATAAAATCTAAAAATAATAACCAATTTGCTAAAACTAATTTGGATTGTTTTCTAAACGAATTTGCGTTCGCGTTTCTAATTGTAGTGAGTAGAATGTTAAAACTAGGCAAAATGAATACAACATAAATAACATCTACTTTATAGAAACAGAAAAAAAATCTTCAAAATGGCAAATCACCCGCAAAATTTCAAATTTGGGTTAGTATAAAGAAAACATCAAAGTATGAAATAGTTGATTTAAATTTTCTCGGGGGGACTTTTAATACAGTCAAATACAGTCAAAACTTCACTAAGCGTAAAACCTCTGGAAAGGGTAAATACGCTTGTCAAAAATGGTTGCCCTAGAAATGTCGCGCGTCGGAAACAAAAATCTGTCAAATCAAATTGTAATTCCCATAGAAATATCAGAAAAAGTCACGAAGTTTGGTTGGTATTGGTTAAATGCTTCTAAAGTTATAATCTTTTATTGTCTATCACTCTTTAACTCCCAAGAGTAACAAACATCAAAATACAAGAAAAATCCCAAATTTCATTGTGTAAAATATCAAAAACATATGGTAACATAGAAACGTATTGATGAAGGGGTTTCATTTGAATGGTAACATCATAGGATTTTGTCAACAGACTCAAAAGTTAGTACTACAGAACATGTCTCCATTATTGACTCTGGATGTGGAAGGGTTAAGTAATTAAAGTAATTTTAATAAATGTAAACAAAAATTAATCAATACATATAGACTTGCAGTTCACTTTCGTTTGATGGCGCGTATCTGATAACGAGAAGGAAACTGGATTAAAGCTGCCTTTGCCTTTGGAGGATGCCCTTGGCCTGGAAGAAAAGTGAAGTTGTGGAGCAACCACGAGGCAAACAAGAACAGCTCAACTTTTGCCAGAGATTCTCCCGCGCAAACCCGACGACCAGCTCCAAAAGGATAGAAATTGCCTTGGTTGGTGATCAGCTTGCCATCTGTGTCGATATGACGGTACGGGTTAAACACGGTGGGGTCTTCCCAGCACTTGGGATCCAGATGAACGGCTTCTGTGTGAGCGAAGACAATGCTATCTTTAGGAACACGGTAGCCACAGAGCGTTGTATCGGTGACGGCGACGTGAGGAACTGCAAGGGGCAAGACGTTTCCAAGTCTTAATGTTTCCAAGATTGCTGCATGAATGAGAGGCAGATTCGGGCGGTCCTCCAAAGAGGGTCTTCGATCACCAACTACCTCATCTAACTGGCGCTGAATGTCCTCTTGGTACTTTGGATAGCTAGCCAAGAAAGCGATGGCGAATCGTAATGTAGTGCTGGTAGTTTCATACCCGGCAAGGAACATGTCCTCGATGGCGGCGATGAAATAGTCTTCGGAAAGGAGAGCAGCTCTCTCTTCATCACTCTCACATTCTGCCTCGAGGTCATATCTGGCGCGAAGCAAAGCTGACATAAAATCTTTCGCTGGTTCGGTTGGATCAAAAGTTTCTTTTCTCTCTCGCAGAAATTTGCGAATGATATCGTGCATTTCAAAGAACAACTGAAAAAGGCGTTCGGGAGCCTTAAAAGGCAGGTAACGCGCCCACGAAAAAAAATCCATGGTCACGGCGAACTGAACGTCCTTGTTACTCGATGCAAATTTAATGTTCAGCTTCAAAAGCCTGTTCAAATCTGTATTCGTTGTGTCGAGGCCTTCTTTAAATATTATTTGAGAAATAACATCGGCGACGCCACTCATTAAGCAATCTGCGGGATCAAAGGGTTTTCCCTCTTGTTGTTCCATGAACTGCGCCATTTTCTCGGCCTGTGCTGAGACTCGGCCTTCAATCAAAGGAGCATTCGAGAGGTACTGGCGCAAGGCTGTAGTGAAAAGTTTACGATAAAACCTCCAGGCAGGTCCATAGTCACCTAAGATTATATCTTTACCACCTGTAATCAAAATGGGTAGCAATGTTAAATATTGAATGCCTAGTTCAATATTTATACTTATTTGTACTATAAGGCATATGGTCAGTCAATTCCACTGATGGAATCAAAGAATACCAGGCGTTAGTTTTAAAAGTGCTTGCCCAAACAAGGTGTTATTTGTGACGTTTCCAAGTCGCTCTTTAAATACCTGGGCCGAGCCTGGCCGTTGAGAAACGAAAACTTTATTTTGTTTTATTGTTTAAAGTACCCGTTTGAAGCAAAATGTTGCATCGTGGTAATGGAGACAAACATGGCGAATTTTTCGTGGGAAGTCAAGGTTACAAATCACAAGTCTGTTTTTGCAGTGTTTCAAGACTTCTTTTCATAGCCAAACTTAAGCCAAACATGCTTAGATTTAAAGATGACGTGGACTCGGGGGCTAACATTTTCTAGTCGAAGCTGGTAATTATCTGTCTTTTCGTCATACGATCGCCCGTAATTTTACTGCGATCGATATCCTACAGTATGCAGATACAGTATCCTAAATTGAACGAAAATTTTGCAAGACCAATAGTAAAATTTCGAAAGACATTTGCCACCCTTGAAAAACAAACCGACAACTAATAAGTTCATTAACCCTTTCACTCCCAGAGTCGATTATCGAGACATGTAGTGTATTTCTAACTTTTGAGTCTGTTAACAAAATCCTATGTTGTGACCATTCAAATGAAACCTCTTCAGCAGTACTTTTGCATGGTACCATTTGTTTTTCAATATTTTACAAAATGAAATTTGGAATTGTTTTTGAATTTTGATTTTGGCACTCTTAGGAGTTAAAGAGTTAACGTGTTACCATGACAGCAAAAAACAATTTAAAATGCAGAGCTAGCAAGACTGATCCCCGACTGAGATATCAATACAACTCTTTAAGAGTCTTGTTGGTCTGGATAAGTATACGAAATAAATAAAATCGTTTTATTAAACATACCTAAGGTTAGGCTGTAAAAGGTGTACATTTGTGATCTCCCGGCGTAATCAGCAGACTTCTTCACGAGCATCTCTTTGACAGACTCAGGAGTTGAAGCCATAACGAACCTGTAACTTCCAAGTTTCGTGGAAACAATACGACCGAAGTTCTTTTTTAGACTACAAATAAAATGAAATAGGCGTTAGCAAACTGAGAAATACGCTAGAGAGGTTTAACAGTTAAACGGTTAAACAGTAAACAGCGAGACAAACAGTGTACAAAATGGTCAATCATCAAAACAATTCAAATCGGTGGCTCCGTTACTCACTGTAAGCGGTTATTCTATGTTTGCCCATATTTAGTCATGGTCATGGTATATTTGCGCATAGCCCATATCATGTACTTTGACGCCATCTTTAATCCCTGTAACTACTGTTGTAACGATAAAAAAAAGTATTCGGTAGCCCGGCGTTCTTGTAGCGGTAACGTCGATGTGAATTAGGTCAATTAGGGAATAGTTTTATTTATGATAAATAGATACGCAGCCCAATGGCGGAATTTCTGCATATATTATGATAGCCAAAAGTGCAATACTCTAAACATTATTATACACTATACATACAAAAAAGGATTGTCACTTAATAAAAAGGATAATAATCTAAGAGGAATTATGTAGCCTCTGACGGAGGACCTCTACATCTGAAAATTCCTTTAGCTACCGGGTAATTTTTAGTGATAAGTTCAACATCAGTGGGATCTTCAATATGGCTATAGCTATAGAATTAAATTTCCATTAAGATGGACCATGAGGTGAATGTTCAACAGTACTGGCTAACATTAAAGGGTTACGACAGAGTGGTCGATTTTAATAGCAGGTATAAGGGAAGTGGTCAAAACAAATATACTAAAAGAGGACCCACCTTGTATAGTGGTAGGGGATCATGCAAGATATCACCTACATGTATCTGATTAAATAGGTTAATGGTCAACATTTATTGGCCTAAAAATTAGAAGTTTCATTGCTAGTAAAATGACACATGAAGGTGTAAATCTTTTGCCAAGTTTCTACTCCTGATGAATGGGGGCTACACCAACAAGACATCATTTAGGTGGAGGAGGGAGTGTACATAAAGAAACCACCAGTCTTTTGTAAAGCAGTGGGTCCTGTCCGAGTTTAATAGTTTCGACCATTTCTCTAATGTCAGTCAGGTTTAAATATCCTCTTGTATTGAATGGCTAATCAACCAAAAATCGGAATTG
The DNA here is from genome assembly GCA_024195265.1 of Dendrophyllia cribrosa. Classification (NCBI taxonomy): domain Eukaryota; kingdom Metazoa; phylum Cnidaria; class Anthozoa; order Scleractinia; family Dendrophylliidae; genus Dendrophyllia; species Dendrophyllia cribrosa. The sequence goes on from JAJLRJ010000004.1 coordinate 2,426,288, forward strand.
CGTATAATATGATAGCGAGATAAGTGCAATATTCTAAAAATGATTATGCACTACATATAAAAAGGATTGACACTAAATAAAAAAAAATATATAATAATGGCTAAGAAAAACCATTTAGCCTTGAACGCAGAGGTCTTCAGTTCTCGTCGCGCAGTCGATGAAATGGATTGCGTGACGAGCACTGGGGACCTCTGCTAAGAATCGTGTTGTAATGTAGCCTGCAGAACAGGCGTTATTTTTTTAAGCGTTTCAGGCGAGCGCGGCAGGCGAACGCGAAGCGCGAGGCGAACGCGAAGTGCGAGGCGAGCGCGGAGCGCGAGGGGAGAAAAAAATTACGCCTGTCCGCACATCATTGTTCGTGCTGTTCCGGCGTTCATATATGAACGCGGCTATCCAATTGGCTGCTCGATATCATGTGATCATAATGGTATGACACATCAATGGCGTAAACAAAACAGACACTAGACCGGCGAAGCGGAACCGATAATAAAATCACAGCTTTGTCTGAGACAAACCTCACGTAAACTTCAATTCTCTACAAAATGAATGGCTAACTTTTAAAGCTGCATTTCTCTCTGCTAAGCTTGAATCTACAGATCGATTTTCGTGACAAATCCTACGAAAACTAAAATAGCTGGGCCCAGCGTGACAAAAACATGGCAAGATAGACATGCAAGGGCGACATCTCATTTCAGATCCTGTCATTTCAGAGAAGAAGAAGTGAAAATCTTTCGTATATATAACTAACATGCCGAAAGCAACACTCTAACCGCAATGAAATTAAAAAAAGAATGCTCATAATTTATCGAGAACAAAAACTACAGGAAATCACAATAGACAGATTTGACCTTCCGTCCATTGCATGCACGCGGCATTTTTTACAAAAGTTCAATCGGTCAGCACCAAAATCCTCCAAAACAAGCTAAATGTACACTCGTTCAAAACAAATAGAAGGAGAAAATGGCGTTAAAAAGCATAAGGTTACATGTAAAGTCGTGCGTGCTTGCCATTTTACGCGTGTGACTCTTCGACATGAAGTCCAAGCTGGGATAAAATTTCACAGATCTTGGCTCCTTCACGGTCTTCCCTAATGGGTTGCCGAAAACTTGTCACAGAACTGGAACGCTTCACAGTTTCGAACACCAGAGTCTGCAAGTCTTCTGCAAATGCTTTCTTTTGAGTAGCTGGCGTATGTTCGGCGCAGAACCATCAGGACATTTTATACCTTCGCCGGTGGTCGGTTTGGCTCTCGCACCATATGGGGCCAAAATAGGCCGTTTTGCGTTATGATTGGTTGGTGATTTGGGGGTGTGTTTGGGGGCGGAAGGGCACAAACAATGGTGTGCGGACAGGCGTTATTTTCTTCTTCCCTCGCGCTCCGCGCTCGGCCTCGCGCTTCGCGCTCGCCTGAAACGCTTAAAAAAATAACGCCTGTTCTGCAGGCTAGTTGTAATGAAAATACAGCTATTTCAATTAACGTTGTCGGATGAAAGCTCAAAGCTACAAGCCAAGATAGTTGGGAGCGACGCAAAATAAGCGTTTTCCCCGCTCGTCGCATCGCTCATTCGCGCCGTTTCTTTTCGTTTCACCGCTTCCAACTACCTGCATGCCTGGAACAGGCGCTCGGTTTACTCGTTCGCGGATCGGTCTTGACTTGTAGGCTTTGAGCTTTAAGCTTTCACCCGACAACGTTAATTGAAATAGCTGTAAATTAATACTAGAACATAACAAAACAAAAACCAATGATTGAATTAAAAAAGAAATTTGAAAGAAACAGGCGTATTGAGGTTAGCACCAGTTAGCCACGGAGTAGCGTCCATATTTCTACTTTACAATACATGTTTGTCGAAGTACGGAGACACAAATTGACGACTAAACATCAGAAAGATGAAGATACTAGTCTCGCCTTAAAAACAGATCGGATTTGTTCCGAAATGTATTTATATATTTTTATTTCAGTCGTTTAAATAGTGGTGAGTGAAATATAGGTGGTGGAGGGAGGGAGGGGTATTACTAGTGTTGAGGGTGAGGGGGATAAGGCGCAATCCGTGAGAAAGTTTTTGTCATTGGTCGTAACTGTTTGTTCCCGTTCTCGGCTCTCCAGTGTCTGTCAAACACCTGAAATAGGCTAATTAATTACAGCTGTTGTAATTTTCCATACATGGATATTTTTGAAGGAAAAAGGGACAAACATAACAAACCAAAATAAGATTTTCTTTCAAACAACTGCTAAAAACTGCTCAATTCTATGCAGGACAATAACTGACTGAAAAAGTTTTAAACTGTAGAATATCAACAACGCGAGAGATGATCGATGGTTATTATGCATATGCAGTAATGCTTTATACGATGCATATTACAACTTCACAAAAATAAACATTTCGCAGTCATTTCGTAGTTTCCCTTCAAATTCCTCCGCAACAAGTTATCGTCCGTACGGGGACGTGCCGCTTGACGAGGTATGTAGTTTTACGTGAGTCTGTCCTAAATGTCTGAATCTATCCTAACAGGGCCGGCATGGGTGCACGATTGTCGTCGGACAGACGAACAAGGGAAGGGGGATGACACACTTCCCCCCCTCCCCCCGCATCCCTGCATGCTATGTAATCGTTCCACCTTTTCTAAACATGACCTTATAATCTGAAAGGATTTCTTGGTCTGAGATTTTTATCAATACAGCTGTGCAACTCCTCCACTAAAGCGCCAAAACTTACAATTATTTCAAAATCAAAAATAATATTTAGCCTGCAGAAACCTATTTTGGCCTGTTATTTAAAATGTTCAGTGAATTGTGAGAATTGGCATAAAATAAAAATTTTGGTGGAGCTGCACAGATCACTGTGTTGTTAAAAAAAGAAAAAAACACCCTTCATATAATGAAACCCGCCTCCCGTTGACACGAGCCGCCTCGTTTATTTTATATTACGGGTACTTTCTTTGGCCGAAACAAAAGCTCGTGAAAAACTGGTTTCACCACACCGCAGTAAAAAGCAAAGTCTCAGGGCCTCTTCATATATATGAACCCGGTTGACCGGGCTGGCCCGGTGTCCGAGATCTCGCCTAACCTTTAAATCCTTTGTAAAATTTTTGATGTGTTCATATGTGAGGGCGGGCTGGCTCGGTTACCGAGATCTCGGTTTTTCCAACCGGGATCTCGGAAAGCGGGCTGGAAAATGTTGCCATATGAACACTTCATCCCGGTTACCGGGACGAATTCTTCGCAACAGCGCATGCGTTACATGGTCGATGACGTAACAGCGCGGTTGGTAAACATGGCGGGAAGTGAGGAATGTTCTTCTCTCTCGAATCCTAGGAAGTTCCGTTGGCAAACAGAGATGGTCAGCCAATTGATCTACTGTTTACTTAACTACAAGTCTATAATGGCGTACAGAAGCCTTGATTTCGACGCGGACAAGCAAATTCAATGCCAGGAATTGCGAGTGGAGATGACGAAGCTTCATATCGACGAAGAGTTCATGTTCGGGGATGGAGACATTGGGGTTTGCGTATTGCGGTATTGGGCAAGTTTTCATGCGGTATTTCGGTAATTCTAATATAAAATTGCGGTATTGCGGTATTCCTAAAACCTGCGGGATTCCGTTTTTTAGCGTTTTGGTCGGTTTTAAAAATTATCCGCCAGTATTTTACGACCCTTTTTTATCCTTTTTTCAGTTTCTTGTCGTCCTTGTCAAACTTGTCGTTTCGAAAACGCTTCGAAACAGCTCTAAGATCCTCTAATCCGTCACGCCAGTTTATATTACATAATAGGTGATAACACTTTGGTCGTTTTACAACCAATTAAATATTAGTTAACTTGCCTTAACATTCGAAAACAAAATCTAAGCAGATATTTGCGGAAAATTAAATGAACAGAGTAGTGGTTTCGGTATTCTATCGATTTTTGACATGGTTTTTGACGTATTGCGGTATTTGGCGATTTTTTTTTGCGATATGACGGTATTTGTCAATTTTTTTGGCGGTATTGCGGTGTTCATAACCCCCCAATGCCCCCCTCTTCGGGCCTGTGGTTGCTAGCCATTTACCGGATGATTATGACACACTTTCAGAAGAAGAGAAAGCTAAAGCAAAGAGACATATACTTTGGCCTTTTCTCATCTCGGAAACCGGGCTGAATTTATGAACCCAAGGCGAAATCCGTCCCGGTACGCGGGCCAACCCGGTCAACCGGGCTCACATGAAGAGGCCCTCAGAGTCACGACCAATACAAATTTTATCGTACAGATCAATGTCTCACGAAACACGATTTAAATTATTCTGACCTTTGAAAAGTGTCGGCTAATGTCTCCGCGTTGAAATCGAGGGAGAAGATGCTGCCTAACACAGGAAGGGCCGTTAAACGCGGACCCGGGGGCATGTTCCTGAACTCGTAGAGCACCATCAGGTAATGCAGAAGGAACAACAGAAGTACTAGCATAACAACATTTCCAAGGCTGAGAGAACTGCAAAACGTGGCAAACACAGACGACATGTTTGGGCAACTGTGCGGGACAAGACAAACTAGCGTGATTTATATACAGTTGCATTTGCGCAATGCTTAGTCACGCAAACAAAACAAAACTGCGTTGTAACGTATGTGTCAAGTTCACCAGCTCATCATGTTTACTCAGACCAAACATGCCCCAAACATGCCGCCATTTGTATGCCGGAAATCACGTGTCAAATAATGTTGGTAAAATTTGAACTCTTCAATTTAGTCATGAATTAAAAATTCAACAATTTCAGGCTAAAGTGAGCCAATGCAAGCGAACTAAACTACCGCGATTAACAGTAGCCAAAGCGTGCGCAATTGCTTATGCGCGCGTCATATTAGCAACCTTGCAATCAGTTGTGTGGACCTTGTGAAGGCCAAGGTCGGAGCTTATAGTGAAGTCACGAACAGGACAGCAGGTAGGAGCTGGGGAGAGGGCGGCAAAATATTGTGTGACAGCGTACGCGACATAACTGTTAGCTTATGTTTGACAAAATGTAAGACTGAATTTTGCCTTCTCGTTATTCATATAGTCAACCATGGCAGCACGCCAGTAATCCTGTCACGCTGCGATGGTCAAGCGAGAACGTTTTCAGCCGTCCTTTTCCATCTGTCGTCTTATTGCATCGGTCAATTCCAACTGCACAATACAAATCGCATTTGACTTGAGCTTGTCCAAACCTTATCAAGGTCAATTTTGTCAAGGTCGAGCTTGCCAAGGCCAGAGCTAATGCTTAGTTTGCACTTATACGTAATACGTCATATCAAATTCAGAGTTTATGGAATTATAGAGACTTTAAAACTACAAATCTGGGTCACATTTTGAAGAGAAAGATCTTCGTTGAAATGTTATACATAGGCGAACGAGCATGAGACATTTTTAGTAAAAATGTATGGAGCGGCCTTCTAGTCGGCACCAACATGGCGGCAAAAAAGTCTTAATGACACCAAAAATCTCATCACAAAAGGTTGGATTCACTATAATTCCATTAAATCTGCTTAAAAGCATCTATAATGCAAAAACAAAACTTTCAATTGGTTCAATTTTGTTTATTTTCACCTCGTATCTAAAATAGTCTGATGAATTGCGTGAGACATTTTCAAACTCGATACTCTTCTCGAAATTGTTCTAGAAATCAAAAATAGAAACGTGTCCTCTTTGAGTGATTTTGCAGTAATGTGGGCCTATCTAGAGCTAAGCACTTTGTGTTTAGGTCCCAGAGTAGGGCTTCTCGATATATCAACAACGGAGTGAAATACAACAATACCTCATTGATCTTTTGTGTTGAAACGTTTTATGGAATTCGTACACTGCTAAGCCATTGTTGTTGATATATCGAGAAAGGGCCCAAACTTCGGAAGCAAACATGGTTAAAACCTAACACAAAGATTGTATCCAATCCAAAGTGAACTAGCGTGATTTACAGCAGCTATTGCGTGCGCAATTGCTGAATCATGCATACGCGTCATATCAGTTGTTGTCAAGGCCAAGGTCAAAGCTACAATGTAACAGTCATCTGACGCAACAGGACCGCTGATGGAAAAGTGGCAGAATCTTGCATGACAGCGTACGCGACAGTAAGTATGTCCGAAATCTTGCCTTATTTTCGTTGTTCATATATTCAACGGCTACTGCACAGCACAGCAATTGAAACTGGAGAGCGTATCAAAACACGTCGGTAATTATCTGTCACGATAGTCACACGAGAACGTTTAACGTCGTCTTCCTTCTGCCCCCCCCCCCCCCCCCCCCCCCCCAACCCGAGGATAGGGAGTATCTCCCCTTCCTCCGGTCGGGCTTCTGCCGACCTTTTGCATACGTTCATAGACTGCTAGAGTCCTGCTCGTGCGGGCGAGCAATTCACGCGATCAGCTCAATCACTCCTTCCCCTCCCCCGGGCATACCCGGGCATTTGACTCTAGGTTATCTGTTAATACCAATACCAATTTGCTCTTGAAAATGGAAAACGGCCTACATTTCTAGCATTTTGGGCTCAGTTAAAATATAAATGCCCTTTGATTAAACAGTATTATAAAATAAAGCGCATAACTGGAGATTATTGCTCAATGGCCAAATTATGTTCGTTTCTTGTGATTTTAGAAGCTTATTTTTTTCCCGGGAGTGCTTATTTCTTTAGCCTCCTTGGGATTGGCAGGCATTGCTCGCAAATTTCACTTATCTCAGTCAAAGGACTTGCTCCAAAAGAAAACAACAAAATGTGTCAAACAAACTGCATGGCAATGCCGCGTATTCTTGACATGCTAAGATATCGACATTCTATCTAAAAACGCTTACCAGCATAAAATGTGTCTAGCCCGAATAAACTCCACGCGAATAAAACCGTCAAGGTCTTTATGCAGGCCATGTTTTTTAGCTGTTTGATGAGGTTTACTTTATCCGCTCATATCTCGTTTTGTTTAATATTTCTTATCGACGACTCTGTTCAGCTGTTGTGTCACCCTCTTTTTAGCTCTAAAGTCTTCCTGTTATTATATTTTTTACAAGTCAACACGTTAAATATTAATTACTACGTTATGTTAACTTTCGTACATGTATTAACATTTCAAATTCGACTCCAATTTGGCTAGTGGTGTTCCAAAAATCATTTTCTTTCTTCTATCCCTTCTTTAAACCTCTTAAAATTTCATTAAAATTCAGGTACAGTGGAACCCCGCCTTACGGTCACCTCGTTTATACGTCACCTCGTTATTACGGTCACTTTTTTTGTCCCGGCGAAACGCCCATACATTTTCTTATAATAAAACCCCGTTAATGCGGCCACCCTGTTAATACGGCCAACGGCCACATTCTGAAATCCCAACCTGTATAATCCTTTATAATTTTACCCCGTTAATACGGCCACTCGAACCAAATACGCATTAATCATTGACCAAACAAAACAAATACTGTACAGTACTTGAGAAACAATACTGTATTTATTCACAACACCTGTAACTTGTCATGTCATTCTGACCTCTGACGTTAACGTAATCAAACAGCAATTTACTTTCCTGTCATGAAAAAGAAACATAGACCAGTCATGAAATTTGACCCTACCTCGTTAATACGACCACCCCGTTAATACGGCCAAATTTTCATGGCCCGTTGGTGACCGTATTAACGGGGTTCCACTGTAAAACCCCGCCTTAAGCGGACACTCTCGGGACCTTAACACAGGGGTCCGCTGATGAATTCAGGTTCGTTTTACAATACTGAATATGGGAAGAAAATTTAGGGACACAAGCAGCTGATGGGATCCGTTATATACAGGTTATATCGAACTTGGCCTATTAATTAATTACTCATAACCAGGAAAGTGTATTGCGAAATGTTTTTTTTTTTAATGAATGACCGTTCTATTTTCGTATTAACATCTTTTCAGAACTTGTATCACAGGGTACAGAGGAGCTCTATTTGATCGTACAAAACGTTATTTTCTTCGAATTGTCGCCGTCTTGAAAGTTAAACTGATTGCGTTACACAAAATATGTACCGCGGGCCAAATTACTACGGGCTCGGAAGCTGCGAAATCACTGTACAGTAAAGAATACTTTCTTTTCTCTTGGCACTTCGTGCCTCGTTGTCGGCACTTCGTGCCTTGTTCCGAAAGCTTCGCTTTCCGAAGATAATTGCGTCCTTCGTAATTTGGCCCGCGGTACATATTTTGTGTAACGCAATCAGTTAAACTTTCAAGACGGCGACGATTTGAAGAAAGTATCGTCTTGTACGATCAAATAGAGCTCCTCTGGACCCTGTGCTTGTATTTGCGCTCCTGAATCAGCCACATGACAAAAAAAAATTGTGCCGCACAAAGTCGGACGATGTACATGATACATTTGTCTTGTTTCTCATTCCCATGGTAATCTTTTTTTCTGAACTACATAGAGACCAATAGAGATTATCTGTAACAACTTCGAACAATTATTAAAAACTTGAAGCTCCTACTGTTGCTTCAGTCACAGGGCGCAGAGGAGTCAAATTTGACTGTAATTTCTTTTATTTTGACCGCGCGAATCGATTGTGTCAGAGCAAAACTATGAACGTGTTCACGCGATCGTGTTACGCGTCTGGTAAATTTTTACCTCACGACCCGCCAACAGTCATTGTTGTAGGCGGCCTTCGGGTTTAGCCTCTAAGAAAAAACAGATACCATGCACCCCTTCAGAATCTCTAATTTCATTGGACCTGGGTATCACGCAGCTCTATTGTTTTCTGGGCTAGGGTCCATTGTTCTGTTGTTTGTTCTATTGTTTTTCAGCCAATCTTGTGAGGCGTTCCGAGACGTACATGGCGCCTCAGGAAAACGCAAGAGATTATGCCCACCCGGTGGTCAATTTACCTTATCGACTCAGTCGATAAAACTAAATTCTCGTTTTTCATCCCCCCACCGACGCAGCACCACAGTTTCTCTAGAAACTAACCCCATTCATAAGTTTGCGTTATGATGGTTGAACGTTCATTATCCGTTTGCTGGGTTTGTCAGTCTTTTTCGATTGGCGATGACAATACTTCACCAATCCAGGTACAGCGCATCAGTTAAGCTTCTACAAACCCAGCAAACGGATAATGAATGAAAAAGAGAGTGAAACAAGAATCAAATTAAAAAATGTGGCGGTGGAATAATACTGGAAACAAGTTGCCGCATCAGAAAAAATATCAACATTCGGCTCCATTTTTATGATACATAGAAAATATGTTTTGGCCCTTTTGTTCACTTTCGCTTTATAGCGCGTATCGTGTACCGAGTAGGGAATTGAATAAGAGCTCCCTTCACTTTTGGTGGATGCCCATCACCAGGAACAAAAGTGAAGTTGTGAAACAACCACGAGACAAACAAGAACAGCTCAACTTTAGCTAGAGATTCACCAGCGCACATTCGTCGTCCAGCTCCAAAGGGATAGAAATTGTCTGGGTTGTTGATTAGCTTTCCGTCTGTGTCGATATGACGGTACGGGTTAAACACAGTGGGGTCTTCCCAGCAGTTGGGATTCAGGTGAACGGCTTCTGTGTGAGCGAATACAATGGTATCTTTAGGAACACGGTAGCCACAGAGCGTTGTATCGGTGAGAGTGACGTGAGGCAATGCAAGAGGCACCGTATTTCCTAATCAAAGCGCTTCTAAGATCGTTGCTTGAATGAGTGGCAGATTTGGGCGATCGTTTAAAGACGGTCTTCGATCACCAACTACTCCATCTAATTGGCGGTGAATGTCATCTTGGCACTTTGGGTTGTTGACCAAGAAAGCCATGACGAATTTTAATGTGGTGCTGGTGGTTTCATACCCGGCAAGGAACATGTCCTCGATGGTGGCGACGAAATGGTCTTCAGAAAGGAGAGCTGTACTCTCTTCATCACTTTCACATTCTGCCTCGAGGTCATGTTTGGCGCGAAGCAAAGCTGACATGAAATCTTCCACTGGTTCTGCTGGATCAAACGTTTCCTTTCTTTCTCTCAGTAATCTGCGAATGATACCTAGTATTTCAACGAAGGGCTGGATAATGCGATCATAGGCTTTGATGGGAAAGTAATGCGCCCACGGAAGAAAATCTAAAATAGTCACCAACTGAAAATCGTCGGCATTCGCTATGACGCCTGCGTTCAGTTTTAAAAGCTTGTTCAGAACTGGGTTTGTTGTATCGGAGCCTTCTTTAAACGTTATTCCACAAATAACATCAGCAACAGCTCGCATCAAGCAATCTGCAGGATCAAAGGGCTTTTTATCTTGTTCTTCTATAAACTGCACCAGTTTCTCAGCTTGTGTTGAGATTCGCCTTTCAATCAAATGAACGTCCGAGAGGTACTGGCGCAGGGCTGCAGTAAAGTGTTTGCGATAAAACCTCCAAACAGGTCCATAGTTACACCAAACTATATCTTTAAAACCTGAAAGTCAAAGGAAATGTTTTTTTTTTCAGCAACCCGTGTACTGTATGTATGGTTTCTCAAAGCCGTGACCTCACGCATACACGGCATTGGTCCTACTAGTTAAGAAAAGCTACGTCATTTTAAATAAGTTACGTCATCTAATCAAACTCGTGAATACGAAATCCATCATTTCCTTCGCCATTTTGCTACATCGGCCCCCCCCCCCCCCCCCCCCCAACCCTCTGCGTGCGACTCCCCACCCTCTCTTCCCTCCAACTCCGTCTCCATCAGTTTGGGCTCGCGTTAAATACTCTACGTAGTATCAGCCTTGCTTACTGTTTGTAGTACTATTTTTGACCAAGAGAAAGTAATTGGACAGAGAGGGAGTCTCCCAGTCATGGTTTTGGGATATCTTAATTGCAAAAAAGTTATTTTTAGTAACAATGCGGACCAATGCGGAAACATTTTCCGGTGAGCTGGTTGACTTCCGGAAGACTTGTTTTCTTGAATCAGCGCGTCAAATCGAGGCGGAGTCAACAAATTAAAAAAATGGCGACCATCGCGGTGGTAATTTCGCATGTGAAAAAGAAAGTAAAATGGTCCTGTTTGAGCAAAGAACGTTATATATTACCACGGCGGCTGGATACATAGATCTTCATCTATCTTAAAACACAAACTGTTGCAACTGAAGCGGTAAAAAGGGGGGTGGACAATTCAACTTTCCGGACAGATGCCAATCAACCATCCACTCCAATCTCCTGTAAGCGTCGTTTCTAAAAGTTTGAAGACGCTTTGCTCGATCGATGGCCAGCCCATCCAAACTTTTCAGACATGAAATAGTTGCATACTGTAGAATTCAAGACTTAAGTGTATATAAATCGCGGGCCTCCCCTTTGTCAGACAAAAGATCAGAACGTTTGGCTGACACTGTATGCGACATCAAAAAACTTAAATAACCTAATCTAGAAAATAAAGGGATTCAATAAGAATTGTAGCCAAGGCCAAAATGCATTGACCATACACTTAAATTCTACCCAAGGCAATTTTTTTTTTTCAGTAAATGATTTCGAAGAGCGGATCGATGCCTTGCTTGGAAGCTACCGCCGTTTACACGCTTTGTATTTAGTATTTTTTGTATAATTTTCTATGGACATGTTTATTCGCCTTGTCACATTTATGTTTCATAAACGAATCGATTAGATCCTTTTCTGTAGATTGCTTTTATTAGATTATTTCGTCAAAATAGTTTCAGAGAAAGGACTTATTTTCGCGTGTTAACAAACAACGCGAGTTTCAGTGTCCGACTTCACAAAAAAAGTTTCTTGGCTTTTTCTTGGATTTTATTTAACGATGCCTCTTTTTAATACGGTTAACACCACTGGCTTATTTTTCATTGAAGTTTGGTTGTAATCTAAGAAGGGAAAGGAGATCCAAAATCGATATTTTTGTGAGTAAACCAAAATATTCACTTCAGACTACTTTCTGAAATTCGTTTTCTTCGTCATTTTCGTACCAAACATAACAAGCCTCAACATGTCTCCACGGCCACAGTTTTACTTTCATATTTGCTGGTTCATACTAACAGAATTTTGTAATATATTTGATGGCTTTTATCCCGGGTCACAGCTAAGGTAACCGGAAAATATTCCTGAAGTTTGTCACTCAGTTCGAAGGATCTTTGCAGGTCCACCTTTCCCCAGCAGTTGTTAAATGAATATTTTTTAACTGAAATTCAGACGATACTCCAATGGCGAAAACAAACAGGTATCGTTTTGGAATAAAAATCCAAGGAAAGGTCAGCAAACATTTTTGTGAAGCTAAAAATTGTGTTTAGTTGGCTGAAACCCGCGCATTGTTTGTCGTTAAGTCCTTAGAATTCTCAGTGACCAGTTATAATCCAATCAAAGCAACGTTCAGAAAAACAACTAATTTAGACCTGCCAAGTCTCACGCCTTAGGCGTGAGTCTCACGCCTGCGAGTCCAAAACTCCGATCTCACGCCTACTCACGCCTATGAAACAATTTCTCACGCCTGACTTACAGATTTGAGCTATCCGAGCCTTAACTGATCGCATGATCCAATTTAAAATATAGTTACGTTCATGAAAATATGGCACTTTTTTGTAGATTTTTATCGTTCTGAACGTTACAATTACAGAGGTCTGTCAGAGGTCCATGAAAATTTCCGAATTCTTCGGAACATCTTCGGACAACTTCGGAAATCCTGGCACCCCTACGAAAAAATTCTCACGCCCATCACTCGGAAAAAGTTGGCAGGTATACTAATTGATTTTTATGAAACATAACTTGAACAAGGCAAATGAACATGTCCGATCCATTTTTTATAGGCTTATACAAAAAAGGTAAATAGAAAGCATGTAAACGACGGCGTTTCCAAACAAGGCATCATCCGTAGTTTTCATTTAAGCTTATCAAAAAACGTGGCCTTGGATATAATGCATTTTTGTATTGAAACTTAGCTAAAATTCTTTAAGCTAAAAAACAAAAATTAATAATATTAATCGCGAGCCTTTAGTCTAGAGTAAACCATTAAAGGTTTTGACGTCGTGATACCGTGTTCAGCAATCTTTAAAACTGAGGTTAAGCTGTACTTTGACAAACAAAGGATCGATGCCACATACCCGTTTACTAAAAAGAAATGGTGGCCTTTTATCACAAAGTTCAATAAATTAATTTACGTGACATCACTAGAAAAGTGTGTTTTATTTATTTTGCTTTTTAAAAATAAAATAATACAAGTCTACTAGATTTTTTCGAAGTCAATAATCCAAGTATAGATGAAAACTAACTACGCAAGAATTAAACTTAAAACACGCGGCCCATCGAAAAAAGAAAATTCAATCACTTTTCCAGAAATTGTACTTACACTTTGGCTCTAAACAACCTCTAACCTGTCAGTATAGAGTTTCTTGGTAGCTGACCTGAACAGAACTGATGTCAATTTTCCATGGAAAGAAGTTGCACCTGACAAAGTCCTTCCAAACGTATAAAAGCTTATAGAAAACAAATCCATGCATGCATGCATGCGAGCCGGTTTTAGAATTTTTAATTCCTTGCCGTGTTGAAATCCCTAAAAAGTGATTTTCCCAGAAGAGCATCATTTTATCCTTCAGCTACCGAAAACATAACAACTTTGAATTCTACAGTATGCAACTATTTCATGTCTGAAAAGTTTGGATGGGCTGGCATCGATCGAGCAAAGCGACTTCAAACTTTTAGAAACGACGCTTACAAGAGATTGGAGTGAATGGTTGATTGGCATGTGTCCGGTAAGTTGAATTGTCCACCCCCCTTTTTACCGCTTCAGTTGCAACAGTTTGTGTTTTGATCTATGTACCCAGCCGGTGTGGTACTATATAACGTTCTTTGCTCAAACAGGACCATTTTACTTCCTTTTTCACATGCGGAATTACCACCTCGATGGTCTCCATTTTTTTAATTTGTTGACTCCGCCTCGATTTGACGCGCTGATTCAAGAAAGCAAGTCTCTCCGGAAGTCAACCAGCTCACCGTGCAATTTGTTAGACTATTGGCGTTCGCGCTGATTTGTCTATCTTTTTGCTGCTACACCGTGCTGACGAGACCCAACCAGGTCGAAACAGCTATCCAAGGTTGCATTTTGGCTTTCAGTTTGGGCTCTATCATGTCGTTGTCGCGTTAAATGCTCTACGTAGTATCAGCCTTGCTTACTTTTGTATTTGCATGGGTGAGGCAGGTGACCATTACCTATTGCATTTGGAACGGGAAAAATATATGCGCAAGCCTTATGCACTAGTCAGCAGAAATACCAAGAAAGGTTCAGGCGATAGATGGATGGAAGGAGTGAATAATAACTCGTTCTGCGCTTCGCGTATTCACGGGTTAAAAATGACATGACACAAGCGGTTTTGATCAAACTGCTTGTTATTAAGTCTTGTTATTTTTTGTGTATCCTTTTCTTGAAATTTCTATAACCCTATATTTTGCCTGGGCATTTTTGAGTTCCTGAGCTCTGAACACCCCCCTCCCCCTCCCCCCCCCCCCCCCCCCCCCCCCCACCCCCGACGGCTATGCCATGCTGATGAGTCCTAAAAAGAGACGAAACAGCTGTCCATGGCTGCCACTGCCAGGGTGATATGGCTGTGAGCATGCGTAAGGTACTGGCCAGATTGTGGGGTTGGTGTTTGAGTGTGTCACTTGCTTTTTTCCGTGTTTTATGACAATGAAACCTAGTTATAAGGTAAATAAATTAGTTATACAGCCGCCATCTTGGATCCGCCATCTTGGATTTCTGAAATTTTTCAAACCTCTTAAAAACCATCCAAACTGACTCAAAATTAATCAAAACCAATAAATAAACGCTAAATGACGTAAAAATGTAAAAGTTATACCAATAAACATTGTTTTTTTTTTCATTCAAAGGTAAAAATATGCAAATTACAAAAAAACATGGCTGTCAAAATCGTGTTGCTATGGAAACATCACGTGACGTGATCAATAAAATATCATATCAAATCGTTGCCAGATAAATTTAAGGAAAAGTCACAAAGTTTGATGTTGTTTGAATAGATATTAAGGAAGTTATGAAATGTTGAAAGTTAGCACTTTGTGCCCCCCCCCCCCCCGAAAGATCGAAAAGGATAGGATAGGATAGGATAGGATAGGAAAAGAAAGACTGTGGAGAAAAAACAGTAGCCACGCACCTCTTCAGAACCTCTAATTTCATTGGACCTGGTTATCACGCACTTGTATTGTTTTTAGGTCTAGGGTCCATTGTTCTGTTGTTTGTTCTATTGTTTTCTTAGCCAATCTTGTGAGGCGTTCCGAGAGGTGCGTACCGCCTCAGAAAAAAAGAAAATAGATACTAGATAGATAGACAAATCGCCAAGAACGTGAAAGTAGTAGTTATTAAACAATGCGTTGCATGTTGTCAGTCTGATTTGCTGTGCTTCTACAGACTTCAATGCTCACACGAGATGCAGTAAAATTCGAACAATTTATCTTACCTAGGGTCGTGTTATAAAATGTATACGTTTGTGCTCTTCCAGCATAATCAACAGATTTCTTCACAAGAATCTCTTTGATGGCCTCGGGAGTTGAAGCCATAACAATTTTGTTGTTTCCAATTTTCAGGGAGAAAATACCGCCGTAGGCTTTTTTAAGACTGCAAATTAAAGAAAAAAGTATTAAACAGGATTGGATAGTTGCATAATTATGCAAATGCAATCTATTGAAAACTAGTCAAGTCATAGAACATAAACAAGAACTTGTTCAAGACAAATATGTTTGATCTTTCTAGAATAGAATAGAATAGAATAGAATAGAATCTTTATTAAAGTGTCAAAAGCCATCTAGCTAGGGAAAAAAAATTCCTTACTAATTTGGGGACACCAATTAGAGAAAAATTTACAAACTAAAAACTATATACAGTAATATATAAAACATCTACAGTTATCTAATTACAAGATTTTTAATAAAAAATCCACTCCCAGAGTCAATTATGAAGCTAAGACATGCTTGTAATGTAGTTTTAACTTTTGAGTCTGTGGATGAAATCCTATGGTGTGACCATTCAAATGAAACCTCTTCAGCAGTACTTTTGCATGGTACCATTTGTTCTAACTTTTGAGTCTGTTGACGAAATCCTATGGTGTGACCATTCAAATGAAACCTCTTCAGCAGTACTTTTGCATGGTACCATTTGTTCTAACTTTTGAGTCTGTTGACGAAATCCTATGGTGTGACCATTCAAATGAAACCTCTTCAGCAGTACTTTTGCATGGTACCATTTGTTCTAACTTTTGAGTCTGTTGATGAAATCCTATGGTGTGACCATTCAAATGAAACCTCTTCAGCAGTACTTTTACATGGTACCATTTGTTCTAACTTTCGAGTCTGTTGAGGAAATCCTATGGTGTGACCATTCAAATGAAACCTCTTTAGCAGTACTTTTGCATGGTACCATTTGTTCTAACTTTTGAGTCTGTTGATAACATCATGTGGTTTGACCATTCAAATAAAACCTCTTCAGCAGTACTTTTGCATGGTACAATTTGTTCTAACTTTTGAGTCTATGGACGAAATCCTATGGTGTGACCATTCAAATGAAATCTCTTCGGCAGCACTTTTGCATGGTACCGTTTGTTTTTCAATATTTTACAAATTGAAATTTGCGATTTTTTTTATCTTTGGCATTCATGGGAGTTACAGGGTTAAAGACATAATGTCTTGTTTTGTGACGCTTAATGACGTTAAGGCCCGGTTCAGACGCCGTACTTCACATGAGCCGAATCGAATTCGAATTTAGACCGACCCAAATTAATTAATCCCGGCTGAATTGATTCAGACGCCGAACTTAATTCAGCCGAAATTCAGTACTTCCCCTAAAAATTGCGGATTTGGGTCAGCGGTGAAACATCCTTTGAAAACATGGCGGACGCTGGCAACAAAATGCAAACAAAATCCTTTTTTCTGCGAAAAATACTGGAAAACTCAGCAGAAAGAAGAAGAAGAATGCAAACCGTATTAACCTATTTTGCAGCAAGGAGAAGACAACTGATAACCATATATGTACTCTCTTTTCTTTTGGTCATGTCTCGTCGAATGACAGTTACGCATCAATACAGCCGTTACATTTCAAACATTTATATTTCGTCGTGCTAAAACACGAACTACACATGTCAGCTTCGCTGGAACTCGTAACAGAAAGTTTTGCCCGCCAGGCCGCCATGTTTTTTCTTCAACACTCTTCTACGCATGCTTTGAGGGAAAACCGCTGGAAAAAATACATTATAATAATTTATGCATTCGATTCGGCTCATGTGAAGTACAGCGTCTGAATCAAAGCCGGTCTACAGCCGTTATTCCCGGCTGAGCCAGGCGGGAAAAATTGCTTAGCCGATCCGAATTAGATTGGCCGTTCTTAATTGATTCAGACGCCGTACTTCACATGAACTTAATTCATTGAATTCGATTCGGCTCATGTGAAGTACGGCGTCTGAACCGGGCCTAAGACTTTGAAATTTATTCCATAGACTGATCGGCAATCAGTTATGCGTGACGTTGCCTAGAGTTATGGGCCGAGACAAATTGGTGCTTTAAGGTTAAATCATAACCTAGTGGCTTTGCCCTATACCCTGCTGAAGGTAGCAGATCCTGAATACCATACATTATCCGAATTTATAATACCATCATCGATTTTGCAGGCTTTCAAATAGGAGACACGAAAGACACGATCGAAAAATGAAAATATAGCATAACGATAAAAGCGCTAAGACTGGATGATTGTTTCATCATTTATAATGTATGCAATTGATATTGATTCTAGTCGCTCACAGCCTGTTTTCTTTGATTTTTATGACTGGTTTAAGGCATTAAGAATAAAGCTGGCGCGTGGGAATCATGGAATGCAAACACAAAATAGTCCTCTCTCCCTTCTACCCCATAATATTTTTTCTTTGAGTGTCATCTACTCCGCTTTGATCACAACAAACTTGATTATGCTCGAGTTAACATTCAAAACACTGACTCGTTAACGAATAAAATAGTTCCACCGTATTTTTAGTTCCTTTTGTTTTGCGAATCTTATGGAAATACGAAGATGGATTGAGTGAATATGATACAAATTCACCGGTAAATGGTAGGTTATAAAACACCTACCTCTGAAAGGCTTCTGGAAGTGTCTCCGCTTTGGGGTCAAGGGAAAAGATGTTCCCTAAAACAGGGAGAGCCATTAAGCGCGGACCCGGGGGCATGTTCTTAAACTCATAGAGTACCATCAGGTAATGCAGAATAAACAACAGAAGTAACAGCATTAGAACATTACCAAGGCTGAGAGAATTATATATCGTGGCAAGCATTGACGCCATGTTGGTCAAATATTCAAATACTGTGAAACAAAGTGACTCGACTCACTGGAGTATTAAATTAGGTCAAATAAATGTTTTATTGTTCTAAAATATAGGTTAATCTATGATAATTAATGACAAACAAACATTTTGAGAGTCGAATCCAAGCTCGCAGTATAGGCGAATATTTGTTGACAATTATTGCATCAGTAGCATTATGCGCCTCAATTTCAAATCAAGCTACAAGAAAAAATGAAATCTGAACATTGAAAGGGCCGAGTACAATAAGCTTTAATCATTTTGTGTTTAATTCTCTGGAAATTGAGCGCCTTGCAGTGGATACCATCCGTACAATGCTGTTTCAAAAACTCATTTTTTACAATCTGATACACAAAGAATATACTAACGAGAAGTCCAAGGACTACTGCAAAGCTGATACAACGAGTAAATATATTTCAAACAATATTTCGGCTGGCCAGACCAGCCTTCTTCAGGTTATAAGATGTTACAAAATTATAAAATGAAAATACAACATTATATAAAGGAGAATGTCGCAATACATATTTAAAAAAAGAGGAGGGGCGAAAATGACCTACAAGATAATAAAGATAAGGCTAGTATACGTAAACTAC
The DNA here is from genome assembly GCA_024195265.1 of Dendrophyllia cribrosa. Taxonomy (NCBI): domain Eukaryota; kingdom Metazoa; phylum Cnidaria; class Anthozoa; order Scleractinia; family Dendrophylliidae; genus Dendrophyllia; species Dendrophyllia cribrosa. The sequence goes on from JAJLRJ010000004.1 coordinate 2,445,118, forward strand.
AATTCATCACGTTTGTTGAACCCACGTGGTTCTAGTGTTTTCGCTCTATCTATTAAATACGACTCTCTGGCTTTACGAATAGAATCCCGTGAATTGTGAATTATTTCTATTGGAATAAGTTGCATGTCAGTGTTGGAATGGTTAGAATGGGAAAGAAAGTGTTCAGAGACAGTAGTAGGTTTGGATTTAATGTTAGGTTTGTCAACGGAACGTCGATGTTCGTTAAATCTGTCTTTAAGACGTCGCTTAGTTTCACGAATGTATTGAAAATGGCAGCGGTTACATTGTATCATGTAGATTAAGTTTTTAGTGTTACAGGTTATATGTGAAGTGATGGAACGGGTTTCGCCTGTAGAATAAAAAATATAGTCTTTAAGACCGTTAGTGATGTAATTGCCACACACCACCTCTAACAATATTCAGTAATTTACCACCGGGTTTTTTCCGTTGTGGACAAGATTGTGCCACTTGTCCTTACATCACTAACGGTCTTAAAGACTATATTTTCATTTTATAATTTAGTAACATCTTATAACCTGAAGAAGGCTGGTCTGGCCAGCCGAAATATTGTTTGAAATATATTTACTCGTTGTATCAGCTTTGCAGTAGTCCTTGGACTTCTCGTTAGTATATTGATTCATTTTAGCTGATTAGGTCTCCTCCTGTAAGATCCAACGAAAAACCAGCAGGATCTTCGTCCACGGTTTTTGCAATTAAACAAGTTTACACAAAGAATGCATGCATGGCTTATTAGCGCTTTTGCCAGTTTTTGCTGGGATTTCGAATTTGGCGAAAGCGTTCATGATCAGTGAGAAGAACAAAAAAGCGTCTTTAGGCTCATTAAAGCTGGCACAACAGAGATCAACAGAATGACCTCATTATGTTCTTGAGCTAGGAGTCACATTCACTATAACCTGCTAGGCACGCAAAACAACTAAGGATATCAGCGATCTTCTCTTGTTTAAAACCCATTCGTAATCTATTAATAGGAATCTTAAGCTTCCCTACTATGCAGCATAACTTCTATTTTTTAATTCTTATATTGTTAAATAGTAAATCTTATTTTAGTTGATGCTAATGTCTAGGACGAACAGGACGGGTGACGGAAGGAAGTGTCTTATCGCCTCTGCAAGTGGCCAGGGCCGACCTACGTGGATCTATACAGCAGACATGACGGCCGATTTAGAGTAACATTAGAGAAGAGTAAGTTCCAAGTCCTGGCTGTTCTAGGAAAAAAACGATAAGCCGGTGTTCCCCGTAATCCAAAATTCTCTTATTTATTTATTTTTTTCGTTTCATAACTCGCCATTTGTCAGACGCGCGCGTTCTTCTTCAGCCTGATTTTTGGCTTTGGTCTGATTTTCAGATATCCAAGCTCGCTCGCTCCCACTCCCTCCTCTCCGTTCTATGACTTCTATACCCCGAAACTGCAAAAGTCCTTGTTTCATGCTTATTAAGCTCACCATCAAATCAAGCTAGTTTTTTTGCTCCTCGCGCGTCACGTTCACATATCCCATATTGAGTAAACTACGCACTGCTCCATTTATGGCATCATTTGTACAATGTTGGCACAAAATGCTTTTCCATGTGCATCGCTCCTGAACAGTGAGTGAAGTCCAAGAAGTGTAGACAAAATTCCAAATTATTTAATTCTTTGAGACGGTCCGGGGTGTGGTGAATTAAAAACAGTCTAAACACATTCCAAGCCCGTATATATGACATTTCAAATTTCTGGCTAAGCTTGTGTTTTTGTCAAAACTCCCAAATGTATTTCGATATCGATAATTATTTCTCGAATCAATTTCGGCTATCGAGAGGCGACAGATTTTGATGCAGACGTCAGAAACTCAGTTTGTTTCTTAAAATTATAAAACAGTATTCAAACAAAGCAACAAATTAATAGCAAATTAATCTCTCTGAGCCGAAACGTCTCAAGGACGCCTTAAAAAAACCTGAACACTAAGAATGTTAGCTAATTGAGCGACATGAAAAATTAGAACTTCACGGACCCATGAGTTCTTTAACAGGTACCAAAAAGTCAGAGCGCTTCAGCTCATCATAACTTATTCATTTGTTGCAGGCGGCCATTTGAAAGCCTCACTATAAACCTGTGCCTTACGATTTATCAAATATAACGATAACAGAATAAGGATAAAGGAAACCAGTGGAAAAAATCGGGCGAAGAATCATTTAAATAACAAGCTTTCTTTCAACGGATAAGTTGTGTTGACGTGAAATGAAAATTCAAGGGAGGAAACAGCTTTAGAAATCAAAGGTAATGTCACAGTGTTTTGAATTTATGAATATTGCTTCTCAGGAAGGGATCTTTACAATGGGAGTCTAAGGTAAATAGAAGAGTTTAATTTTAATTTTAATTTGGTGATACTTTTTGTCCGTTCTCTAAAGTATTTTAACAACTGGCGCGAACTATAGTAAAACGGAATAATTAAATATATATTTTGATGTTCTTTATAGTAGCGGGTAATGTCTGTTATAAGAAATAACAGCTTTCTTTGTTCGTTTATTGCTTAGAAATAATCTGAGAATAGAAACGAGGGAGCATAAATCAAATTTGGTTTTAATTTAAAATATAAAAGTGAATATGGGCTCAGTAGTTTGAAAATTTTAAATTAAGCAACAGGTTGTATGAGTTTGTTTTTTTGTGATCCGTTCTTATGGTTTTGGTTGTGTTTTACTGCAGGTGTCACTCGCCCAATAATAACATGTGCTTTCAATTCCCCCATTTCGGTAATTTTTGATTTTACTAATTCTTATGACCGACAGTAGACGGTAACAAAATACGATAAATATCTCAATGAAAATTTTAAACATGTATTCTAACCTTAGCGATAACAGTAAAAAAATATTTTGTACAGGCGGGCTAAAGAGATTGACCAAAAAGGAAATAGCTAAGGTAAAAATAACGAAGCTTTGTTCGAGTAAGTAACATCATATACAAGATACGGCAACATTTCTGAACCACTTACATTGTAAAACAATTCAGTAGAGCGGACATACGCGTAGTTAAAACGAAGTTTGCCTGAAATCTCTATTGTCTGTTCTAAAGGGTTTGTTTTGATTATAATTTAATTTGAACTGTCATAGATCAGTCTACTGATATTTCTATTAAGCACTCGGTTTTTGATTTGCAGTGTTAACAAAATTGTTGCTCTGGTGGGAAGTTGAACATTCCATATTCACATTTCTTAGTTTTGCCTATTTAGCATAAAGGTTGTTATGGAAGGACGACAAGTATACAGCATCTACCGTAAACTAAACCTTACTCGATCAGAAAACGTGTCTCTACACTCACTTCCCATGATGCAACGCAATAGGATTACCACCCTCCAACAAAGGTGTAGAAAGAGGGGAGACATTTCAACCCTCTGGCATCATTCTCTATATTAAGTATTGTCTTTGGTAATGGATTAGTACTAAGGGTCGCTACATTCTAGGATTGGAACTTAATCTATGGTCGGCGCTTTAGGTGGCGTTACACAGTGCAAACTTCCAAAGGACCAATTTGCTACGTTTCAGAAGAGGACGTGTTACACTAGGAAACGTTTCATGCAACTTGCCTCGCAACGTTGACCGCAAAGGGCTGAGGTGATGTACGCATGTGCAGTAGGTCGCCACAAGATAAAACTGCGAGACAAGTTGCAGGAGCGAGTGTTACACTATGAAATGCTTGAAAAACAGCGCGGATCGTTGCAAAAAGTAGAACCGACATCTTTTTCATTTCCACACTGGACGCCTAAAAGCAGGCAATCGAATAAATGAAAAAACAAATAAATAAGTAAATACGCAAATAAATAAATTGATGAACATAAATAAGTAAACTGACTTTTTTATTTAGGGAACGCAAAACACGCAAGAAGCCTTGGAAAAATGAAAATTTCCACAGTTGTAGGACTGCTAATTGCAGCCCACTATATCCAAGGTCTGTTAGGTGAGTATTCACTGTTAACCGAGAAAAGTGTCTCCAATAACGTCGTATCTTCCAGAAACTTCGTCTCTTGTACCTTGACGTTTCCTCGGCGCATTGTCCGAACACAATTCACTCAAAGATATATTAAATCGTCTACTTAAACGCAAAATGCAAGGTCTTTATTACTGAAAACATAAGCATTTATTCTGTGGATGGTATCTTTTCAAAAGTTATGAACTGTTACCCACTTGATTTACCTGTTTGAATGTATTCTGCTTCTTTCAAGTTTTATTTTCCCGTTGCATGACCACTGAGCATAATAAACTGCATAGAGTACGGGTTCATTGCTCAGCGCTGGTCATCAGCAGGACACCACTGACAGTGGTCGTGCTTGTCGGCTCTGGGTATTTCCGAGTGTTTGGAAGTGTTTGCTCTTGTACTAGTTTCCATCCATCAGGCCTTTAAGTTAGCCTGTGCACTCCCCCTTCAAGAAAATGTTTTTTAGGGGAAATGGGCGGCTATTCACAGGTTCAAGATTAAATCTTATCTTTCAATTACTCTTTGCTTTTTAGGTCTTCCAGTTGACCGAGAACTTTATCGTGTTAAAAGAAGGGGAGATACAGGAATTGATCTTGATGTGAAACTTGTTCGTAAAGTTCGAAGAACACAAGATGATAAAGAAACCGAAATAAAGCACAAAAGACGGTTTTTTGCTCCAGAAACAACAGAACACAAAACAGACGAAGTTTACAAAACAAAAATGGAAGCAAGATCGTCTCGCTCGTCCCGTGAGGACAATGATGTCACAGCAAAGCGTCCTGAGAGATTCCGACTCCGAATCCGTAAGAGAAGCCCCGATGAAGGCGGGATATCTTTAGGCACAGGCGAAACTTCCGGTTCAGGCGATCAACCAGGAGATAAATCAACTTCCGGTTCTGGATTATGGAGTTCTAGGTCAAGTAAGCCAGTGATACAAACGAAGCAAACCGAAAAGAGAAGTATGAATTCAAATTCACTGAGCAGTCTCATATCTGCTTTGAAAGCGATCAGTTCTCTTGCACCAGACGAGGGGGAAACTTCCGGTGATGAAATTGACGCTTCCGGTTCAGGGTTGTGGCTCGCACCGGAGAAGGAAGTGGAAGATGATAAATTGCCGAAGTTTTTTCACGATGACAGAAACTCTGGAAACGGAGAAAACCCTGAAGAAGCCCTGAATATGATTAACGAAGCAGCTGAAAAGGAATTAAGTAAGAAGGTGGAGGATGCCAGCAGCGAGAGAACACAACATGAAACAAGGGGAAAACTGTTCAGGAGAGATCTAAAAAGCGATTCACTAGCGGATGATTTAATGGCCGCCGTTGAGAACATGAAGGATAATCGTCATTCTGATCCAGAGGATGACGTCATTTTATCCTCAGGATCCGCAATGCAAGAGAGTGAAGATGATATTACTGAAAAACTGGAACATGAAGCCTCAGGACAACCGGATGAAGATCAATTTACAGAAAAACCGGAAGACAAGACTCAATCGGAAGTGAAGGCTTCACCAGAAGCCAAGTCTATACGATCCTTAACGGATGTTATATTACCAGACTCGTTTTACCGCGCAAGGAGATCGTCCCAAGAAAACGCCTTCCTGCGTTCTGACAATAACCTCGGTGAAAACGACGCTTTAGATAGTGACAGTCTAGTAGCGCGGTTTTACCGCGACCAGAACGCACACGCAGACGCACCGGAAATCATGGAACCTTCTGAGGCATCCCTTCCTAGCGAGACCGAAGCTGTTTTCAGCGCCGAAAAACAAGCAAAACCAGAAAAACGAGAAGTGTACTACAAACATTCTGGAGACTTCTCGGAGCCTCGCGTCGTATACACGCGCGAGATCAGGAATGGTCCGGATCCAATCATAGAGCGGCCAGCGGTTTACTCACAGAGCGAGGATGAGAGTGAAATGGATTCGAGTTTTGGAGGAGAAGGTGATGACGATGATGAGGCTACACTGATGATCCATGAAAGAGAGATTAGAGAAGATGGTAAGTGAAATTAAACGTTTTGTAATATTAGATATTTTATACTTTTTTATGTGTCCCCAAATTAGTATGGGTTTACCCAGGCTATAAGGTCTTTTGACACTTAAATAAAGTTTCTATCTATCTATCTAGTTAATTTGGAACGTGTGACTTCCCCAAAAAATCAACGTTGGTTAGCGTCAAGCTGACAAAATGAAGTAGAAAGTTTAAAATGAGCCGTTAAAATGCTGTGAAAGAAGAAAAACAAAACGAACCAAATGGTTAAAATCATAATACCTATTCTTCGATTAGCTGTAATCGGTATTCATACAATCCCGCTTAAAGTCATACATGTTTGGTGTTAGTGCTTAGTTCGGGGAGCGCAAAGCTTCTTGCCTGTCTTGATTTCGTTCAAACCCATTACGCTACGGTAGAGTCTAAATGCTATAGCTCAGAAGGAGGTCGGACACCTTAATGAGAATATATAACGGGGTAACTGGTTAGCTTTCAGTTGAGGTTGGGGTTTGGTGCTTATATGGTTAAATTTAGGCCTAAACAACCCGAGACGCTAGGTGGTACCCTGGTACGGTAGGCTATGTAAGACTAAGCTTAGCTCAGGTCACAGGTTCAATCCTGAGTGGGGATTTTAGATTTTCTTTTTCTACAAAAATTTATTGAAAATAAAATTCTAAGTGGCGACATTACGTTATGTAATTCTAAATAAGGTGTCCGACCTTCTTCTGAGCTATAGCAGGTAGACTCTTGGTAGACTCTACCTTACGTTACTGGCGCACAGAATGACTTTTACAGCTTCCAAAATTAATTTATTCCTCACTTTATTAGGATATGTTGGTTGCTACGAGGACAAGTCCCCTGACCGAGATCTTCCCACGATTCTCTCGGTTCCCCACCTTACTCCCGACTCCTGCCGCAGTGCATGCCAGGGCGCTGGACACGCTTACGCCGGAGTGCAGTATGGGTATTTGTGTCGATGTGGTGATTCTTACGGCAAGTATACTAAGGTCCCGGATGAAGAGTGCAATGCTCTATGCTCCGGAGATAAGGCACAAAAATGCGGCGGATTTTGGAGGAGCGCGGTTTTCACGACTGGTAAGTAATAGACTATTTTCTCATCGAAGGTTTAGCACAAGTAAATATTGTTTATAAAAATTAACCTTGGTCAACATTAACACACTGTATGCATGCTTAATTAAACACTGTCTTAAACCAGAGAGATAGGATATGATATTTTAACTGAAGTGTTTATCTAAACATATTCAAAATAGCTGCCGCTGAAATTAAAAGGACGAAGTGAAACGTGGCACCCAATTTTGTCACTTCAGAGGTGCAGAGAGCATATACTCAAAAAGACTAATAAATTAGCAATAAACATGTATTATTTCATGGGGGCCGCAAATGTTCAGTCGATAATTGTGGTGAAAGGCTGGCCAGTAATATGATAATTTTGGTAACATGTTACAGATTCTATAAGCTAAAGAAAGCTATCATGTTGTACCTTTGAAATATGGGTATTTGAGGGTTTTAAAAATAATCTTTATTCGTATTATAACATTAATATGTTTACGCATTGGCCCACTTTGATGTTCATACGTTATTATTTTTTGTAATCAGATGGAGCAATGCAACCTTCTAAGCGTGGAAACTTCTTTCACATTGACAGTGTTCAGCCCATGACTGAAGGTACATGACTTTTAATTTGATTGCATTCCGGCGCCCTATAATCGAATCGCTATTCTATGTGCCATTCGGTATATGACGGACAGCAAGAAGAGCATTTTAGAAAATCGTTTATTTCCCCGAATAGATCTCAAATGGAAACTCAAATTAAGAGAAAACGTTGCAGGTGCGGCTTATAACCGGGTAAAAACAGCGACTGGCCAGTGGTTGTAAGATGTGGACTATAGACTAAAGCGTGATAGCTTTCGGAGTGTTTTCATCAAGAGTATAAATGTGTAGACCGTTTCAGGCGTTCTAAAGGTATAGAGAAAAGGAAAAATACAACACAAAAGAAATTTTGAGCGGAAAGCGGAGTTGCAAACTTATTCAATCGGATATGCACTCCGTCTTTCCTCCGCATGATTCCCACCTCAGTGATCTGAATGCCGAGAACAGCTGACTACCGTCACCAAGCCCCGATGAAGAGATTATGGCTATTATTGCCTTCGTATAAATTTTACAATTCTCTTCTTTTTACTGTTAAGATATCTTCGACATACCACGCAGTGAAATCCCGTCAGGTGACGACCAGTCCGGGGAAATGTCAGCAATAACGGAAACTGCAACTGTGTCAGAGTCGGCTGCACCGACTCACACGGAACCAGAACCCAAGCATGCAGCTACCGTGCAAGAATCATCCGGCGCTTACACACAGGGAATACACCGTGGAACATCCCTTCAAGAATCTCCGGTGCCATCAATTCCTGGGGTAACCGTGCAAGAATCCCCGTTGCCATCCAGTCCCGAGGAGGAGAATGCCCTAGAAGACGACACCGTTGCGCAAACTCTATCTGCTGAAGTTTCTCTTGCGCAAGCGTCAGATGACAAGACTACGCATACCAACAAAGAAACCACTAATGTGCATTCTCAAGATTCTGCGTCTGTGAATAGCCCTGAACCTGCACAAGATCTCACGTCTACGCCTGCGATTTCTCCTAACCCTCCTTTCCAAGACTCCCAGCGGTCAGATACTGAAGCTTCTGCTCAACAAGTCACTGTGCCATTAGACTCACCCGTGTTAACCACTCAAGAGGCATCGACAGACATCCCCACTCAGCATAATAAGGTACCTCAGGGTACGCATGTAAGTCAGCTCATGTACTTACATCAACAACAAGACATCTTATCCAAACCGACTCCAAAAACAATCGTTGCGGTGCCACCTGGGAAGGTGGAAGCGGGCTGTAAGTTTTTTAAAATCTTTCATATTGCCATCTTTGACAAAATCAGTCGTGACTTTTGAACTTAGTGACCTTATATAAGCTTAAATGATAAAATATATGCAAAATATATGTATTATTAAGCGCAGAATAACGACATCGCTACAATAACTTACAGTGAAAGCCGTAGAAACGGCTAATAATCGAATATGACGTTACCCGTCGAGCAGATCGGGAAGATTTGACTAGCACTCGGCCCCAAGCCTCCTCGCATTCGCTCGCTAAGTTCTGTGATGAAGCTAGCTTTTTTGCTTTCAAAAGCCGCAATTTGTGAATTGAGTTGCGAGTAAAGTGATCTAAAAAAAACACAGTTTCGATTTTGAAATTTTATGAATAAATCCGTGTCATTTTCATGATATCTTTCTTTTTGTTCTAATTTAGCTGTGGCGTACACAGGAACAATTAAGCTGAAACAGAGCTGGTTAGATCAGTTTGAGGACGCAAATAGCGCAGAGTCCAAAATATTGTCAGGAAACATTGAACAAGCGGTGAGTAGAAAGGATATAGATATATAGTTGTACTTTCACAAACTGATAGGCGAAAACTTCTCCTTCACGGACACTTAGTCATAGTCCCAGCGATAGCTATGCCCTTCTGATTTTTTCAGTAAATTTCCCGCAGATAAGTTAATCGTTTATTTAATTAATATTTTTTTATTCAACAGTTTAATAGGGTATTCAAGAACGAACCGAAGTTTGTCAATGCTGAAGTCATAGGGTTTAGGTAAGAAATTTTTATTTTATTTATTTTTATTTATTTGCAATAATGACATTAAAATACAAAAAAAGAAGAAAAAAATACAGAAACACACTAAAAGGGAAAGAGAATAATTTACATTATTAACTTAATTATTAGTTAATTAAAAGTGAGAAGCTACGAGAGATAATAATTACATCAAGTTAATTTTTCTATTTTCTATTGTGTTTTTAAATTATTTATAAATTGCGTACAGTTAGGGGGCACCACATTAATTTTACAACTATATACATACTTTTAGGTAAGAAAATAATTTTTAAGAAGCAACCGTTTTTATATATTTAATGAAGGCAGACTGAAGCAGAGGGATGATCTCAACTTCTCACTTCCCTTACGCGCTTGCTCCCAGCTTCCGCTCCGTTTCTCTGTATTTTTCAGAACTCTTTGCAATTTTTCTTTTGTAAAGTAGTCCGAAAATTTTGCGATTTTGTTTTCTGTCCCTGCTTTCCGTGATTTCTCCCACCTATTTTTCTTTCCGACGGTTTTCGAATTTATTTAATGTATAGTTAAAGTTCTCTCTTGTGCGGCCATCCCGAAGTGCGTGGTCGAGATCTGTTAGACCATGCGTCGTGTTTTTTTTTTTTTTTTTTGAATAAATTGAGCTGTCCTTCACAGTGCGCGCAAGTATAGGTTCTATAAATTTATTTCTCGGCGCTTGCTTTAACAAATAAGGAAATAAACGATCAATCAATAAATTAGTCAATTAACCAATGAATCAATCAATCAATCAGTCAATCAACTAATTCGATAATCTCAAGAACATAAAGCTTTTACCACTGAGCACATTAGCTGGAGAAGACGTGAAACCAAAATCTATTTTTAGATAATCAATCCTTTATTACTTTTTAGAGAGGGCCTGGTGAAGCACAATCCCAATACGATACGTAAGGTGATTGCTCCATTCATCCTAACATTTAAAAATGGCGCCAAAGGCATCGAAGACAAACTGAAAAGCATGGTAAAGAACTCGGAGAGACTTGACGACATGCCTGTTTACAAGAATTCACTTCAGATAGCTGGTAAGTCAATGATAAGTATAAGTGATAATGATAGTGATAGTGATAATGATAAGTATAAGATAAGCCGATTTAGTTTAGTTTTTTCTTTCAAGAGTGTGGTCGTATGTGAAATACGTCTTTTCATCCCGTTGCTTAAATATAGAAGCAGTTAGATTGTTCTGTTTCGTGAATAATGGGTAATTTCCTACGGCATTATTTGTATTCAGTGTAGTAAAAGTATTCTTCCATTTATGATGCCATCGAGCGATTTAGGGAGTTTCTGACTATACTGATCATACGAAAACATCAGGCTGGGCCGATCATTCTCGAGGAAAATTTGAAACCATTTTGTTTCATTTCTTAACATTCTTTTGCAGAGTACGGCCACTCACCGGCTTCGGAAAAGGCGGTAACGGCCAACGACACAGTTAAGGAAAAACATGAAAGCGTCAAGGAAGAACATGAAAGCGAAGAAAAGAAGAGAAGCACTGTGAATGTTCCAAGTAAGTAAGCAAGCAACAAGTAACAAACAAACAGGACAACAAAACAAACTGCGACAACAACAATGGTGCGTTGAAACAAACAAATAAATAAGAACGAAGAGAAGCAGCGATAAAACGCGAACTGAAAAGGGTTATGTTTTTGTTTGCTGGAAGAGGGCAGGGTATGTTACGCTTCATTGTGATGTTACCGCTTTGCCATCTCGACGACTCAAATTCTTAGCCAATACATTAAAATAACAAGCGTTGTTTCCTAGCAACGTTTTTGCCAGGCCTTAAAACAATGGAAATATCAGCGTCTAATGGCAATCAGAGACTGCTTTGCACAAAGATCAAGCCAACCGGTTATGTTCTTATGCAAATCATTGTTTTTCAGACGATGGCGTTGATCCGTTTCTTAAGGACATCTTTAATCAGATTTCTACCTGAGATATTTGTTATCAACCACATTTATATTTCAGGTAAGAATGTCACATCAAAACGAAACACGCGCTAAACAAACAAAATAAACAGACCAGGTCAACGTATTAAAAAAGGCCAAGTTAACAAGTCTATTTATAAGAAGAGTTTCATAGAACATCGTCTAAAAACAAATAAAAGGAAATGAATCCTAAAATCAAGCCTTGGAAAAATTCAGCTACCATGGATATCACTTCTTCCAGTAACAAGATTTAAACCCAGTCGGGCAGTTACCTTTTAAGTAACTAAATAGTGCTCTTTAGTTTCTTTGAAACTCTGTAGTACCTTCCCCAAGTTAAATTCTTTAATTTAGTATGTTTATGTTCCTCACAGTTGGTTGTTTCTGAGCCCTTTTTTTTATTTCAGAACGGCCATATACGATGCAGCTTTTCCTGATGAAAGATTTGTTTGGAAAGAAGAAAAGAAGCACACATGAATTGATGGAGTAAAAAACGACATCAAGGAACATTCGTCTCGACAAATTATTAGCATAATAGCTCCTGTTTTATAACGATAGCGAAAACTACATGTATACTACAAAGGTCTATTTATGCTAAGAGGCCATGGTTTGTTTGTTGAAAGTTATTTGATTGATTAGTGGCAGCTTAACTACATAGTAGCATAAATTAAATGACATAATAGAGAGTACGGTAGTTGGTTTTTAACCGTTGTTAATCGTGTAATTATCATTTCCAAGCTGAGCTTTTCCGGCCGTGCAAAAAAAGTCAACTTTTAGTCATTTTGACGAAAGACTCTGCAAATATTGTTTTGCTATAATTCTTAAACTACTGGCAAATATCGCCAAACAAGAAAGAAAACGCTTTAAAAAATTAACAGGCGTTAGTTAGTCCAATATTTCCGTATTCATAGTAAAAGGTCTTTGACTTTAGAACCAGTCGCATTCTCATGATAGCTAAGGCCTTCCTTTCAGTGCACGCTTGAGAGTAAACATGTACTATGCTACGAGTTTTTCTCATGAGCGGACACTCTCGTATGCGGAAAGCTGTTATTACGGTCGCCTTAACAAAACCCCGACGTTTTTTTTTCTCTAAAGAGAAACATTGTCTTAATTAATTGGGGAGCTCCAGTTGCTTTCGACACTTTGCTCCAGACTCTTTTCCGCTCCACGAGGGTATCCGCTAACGGTAGCTTCGACTGCACTGCACGATATTCATTTTTCTAATAAAGAACTAAACAAAGAAAAAAGGTCTCCTGATAAACTCTGAGTCGTTCCCATTCCCTAGTTACGGTAACGTGGACCAAAAAAGAAAAAAAAAAATGAGAGGGGCGCGTTGTTTGTTGGGAATACTTTAGCTTTCCCGCGATCCAATGCAAGCAAGTCAAATTACGACCAAGAATCTTCTGCGAACCTGTCTGTCTTCCTTAAAACCGTTATTACACAAATCAGCACACCAAATATGTGTATGTCTATTTAGTTGACAAATTTATTAGTAAAACTATATACAATACTTAACAACAGGGAAAAATATTTTATAATTATATGTGGACACTACAGATACACAGCAACTTCTTTACGATGGCGGTAGGTACTTCAGTAACGAATTGGACCAGTTTTGAACCACATTCATACATGAAACAACTGGGGAATAACAAATTTAAGATAATCAGCTGTCAGCGCTTTCTGATGCGTTCCATTCGCCGGAAACAGAAATGAAAGGCAAGTTAGCTGCCGGGCCGGGTACAGATTTAAGATGGCTTTCTCAGAATGAACAAATATCTTTAACTTTTTAGATGAAAAATTTGAAACGTGCAAACGTCTCAAGACTATCTATGTTTTAGGTTTTAAATCAAAGTAAATGGAGTGAACCTAGGAAACTCAGTCGTTTTTTTTTTCAGTACTGAGTGTGATTATCAGGGCGAGAATAGCTCTTTTAATTTCTTAAAAAGACTGCACAGGAAGCCATTTATCAGTGCGATTAATTTTCATGCGTGGTTTCCTTCAATGTCGGAATTGTTGCCCACCATTTGAAGCAAACGACCTGCCCCTTCCACTCCCAAGCAAATCGTTCCGGACATTTGGCCTGCTAATATTGGGGTATCATGACGATGGAAGTGTTTTTCTTGACCAGCTACTTCTGCTGAGCTTCAGGAAAAGCCATACATTATTCGAATATTATGTCCTGGGGTCCGTGAGAAAGCAAAGACACATCTGATCTTTTCCCAGCAGCATAAGAATATTACCATCAGGGTGGAACTGCAAGGAAGTCACTTGAAATGGCGCTGAATTAAACAAAAAAAAAAGGAAACATAAGCCATCGTAAACGTGTCTGGTGTATTGCTACTTTTTCCAATTCCCTCTAATAGCAAAGTTCCTCTCGGGAAGGTGGTTGTTACTTTCAGAATTTACTTCTTTTGGAACTTTCCCGCCTAATTTTTTCGCGCCTTTTCGGCTGACCGCTATTTCACAATAAGTAAGTCTGGTCGCAATAAGGCACAACATTGAGTTGCGTTAACAATTTACCTACCTTCTGTGGGTACGACCACTGACACGCAACCTGCGGGCGACCACATGTAAAGCTTGTTGTTTGCAGTACAAAGCGCCAGTCGGGGTTGTTTAGGGTCCCACTGGAAAGCTATAGAACCAAAAAAGTAAAATGTTTTTTTTCTAAACGGCGGCGAAAACGCAAAATTAAAAAAGGAAAATAAAAAACAATTTTGACAAGAAATGTTTCTGAAAACGATGACGTAAATATAGTCCATCACTCCACGAGGTTTGTTACATCATCACTTTTCAGTGAAAGCCATCATTTTCATTTGTTTTTGCCGAGGAAGCGAAAACGAATGGCCTCACATTTCAAAAATGTGCACTCAGTGGTTTTGAGGTAGACTTTCGATCGCTTACGTGCGAGCATTCTATTTTAGACCTTAATTTTAAGCGCCTTGGTATCAACTGTACATAGACAGTCATAAAACGAATAGGAAAAGCAAAAACAAGGAAATCACTTCATCTCCATGGCATACAAACCTCTCACGGAATTGGACTGCAGTAACACTGCTGTGAGACATAATTTAGATACATCCCATAACCAAAGGGCGTTGGGCATATTGTCTGAAAAAAAAAAAACAATTGAGACGAAGAAGCACATGTAAGTTAGGCAACGTCATGTTTATTATAGCAGTTTTCATTGAGTAATTTCGACACTTCCTTGATTTGGAATCGCTACACTTCGTGATTGTCTGAAAGAATCTCGTACCACTTTCTTAACCAATCAGAGATAAGATCAAAACCAATCACGAGTTACTTGCCTGCACGCGTTTTCCCGCGCTTGGTGGCGGCTACATGTGTTTGCTACGAGTTCTGATTGGTTCATCCGATTGTCTGCGTCTGTTGTGATTGGTCAGAATTACATTATGTATTACTTTGGTTTTGATTTTACTATTCTCAATTGAAAACCAGTCTATTACAGGAGGGATAAAAAAGAACTTATGTAATAGTAAGCTAAAGTTTTTTCAGGAGGCGTTGGGTTGAAGTTGCTCACCATTTTTTGTCGCCAAATATCTGTTATCTTTACTAAAGGCGATTTGTCCAACACCAAGTTTGGGGTTCGCTTTTTCTGGGTCTGGTTTAATTGTGGGAACCTGGGACGGGATTGGCTGTACTTCATCTAAAATAATAACAAGAATAAACGAGATAAACGTACTTGTACTTGAAATTAAAATGACCGGCATTTTTTTAAACCAGCCTTCAAGTTGCGATGATGTGCACTTTGGCGAACACGTATTTACTGTACATGTATGCAGCAATGACAATGTACATACAAGAAGAATGATACATTTTCAGAATCTTACATTTACTCTGCACTGTAAATCCTCCTGGAGGCATCATTTCTACTCTGAGTAGAGGTGGTTTCATTTCGACTTCTTTATACACAATCTAAGAACACAATAACAACAGCCATCAGTGAGCATACTGAGTGTAAAGCAGTCTTATACACATGTACAGTGTAGATTAACAATTCCAGACCTATCCTTCTAAGACCATTGTTTTACACAGGACTTACTCAAAGTGCCTTTTAGTTTAGCATAAACAATAGGTGAACTACACCTGTCAATAACATGCAAACTCTGCAGTTAAAAACTCAACCAACATTTTTTAAAGGGATGGTTTCACGGTTCAGCGCATGTGTACAGATTAAAATGCTTTATTCTTTTTCTTACCAATTTTATCGGTTAAAAAGCCACTCACATTTACTTCAATAATCACATACTATAATTAGTCCAAACAAAGCGAAGGATGACCAAAATTCACAGAAAATTTCAACGGATTACACTGACAAAGTCAACACTGAATAAAACCTTTGACCCGAAGAATTTATTCTATGCTCTGGTGGTTTCCATGGCGAACATGAGTATGTATAACCATCCATTCAATCAGCTGACTGACCGCGACATTTTCACAGGCAAATTTCGCGCCAAAGTTATCTACTTGCTTCCGATTGGTCTAAACAATTAAATTAAATGGGTTATGCCATAGCTTGCACATGTGCTGGAGTGTGAAACCCTCCCTTAGCTCAACAGGGCCAAAAGGTCATGTCTGTGGGTTGCGACTAGTAAATTTCGATCCATTTTGTCAGTTTCTCTTTTTGTTTATCGCTATAATAATGAATGAGGTCAGTGTAAAATGTAAACAGTAACTGGGCCTTGAACTTCAGAGTTTTGGTTTTTGAAAGTCGTAGTAATGAGTTTCCTGTGTTGGACAGCAGGTGCAATGTTACAAGACAAAATTGCACCATGGCATTTCTCAGCTACATGTACTGTAAGAATATAACCAAATGAGCAAGTAACTCCAAGAAAGAAAAATGAAGGTGACACATGTAGACTGCTACTTCACTTACTTCTGACACATTACAATTTTATAAGGCAAAATAACAGTGCCTACAGGTGTTACATGTACTAACCACGGAAGGAGAATCCACAGTGTGCTGATGATGATGCTCGGCAACTATTTTCCATGTGACATGATTAAGTACACGACACTGATAAGAAATGCAGCAACAAAGTTACAATTTCAATATCCTAACTTAGCACGAATGACTCTAAGAGATGATAACATGGGACAGAGCTTAAAAGTTCTATGATCCTGCATGGCAGGCAGTCCGCACAGCCTTGGAGTTGGTTTCTGTAACACATAGGAATCAGGAGTATTGCTACTACCCATGGATGGAATGCTAATCCATCACAAGGTTACTCCCAGCATTGTGTTTAACAGCGCCAATTAAAAAATGTACTTCTACTGTAAGTGGAGAGAGATAATGTAATAGTTTACTATACAGTCATGTATGTACTTACAGTACTGTATGTGAATACTTAAAAGTAAGAGTTTTGAGTTATTTTTATACAATGTACCTTCTCATCAAAACTGCCAATTGCTAAAAACTGGCTGGATGGTGACCAGCAAACAGATTTGATTCCAAGGGCAAACTCATAAGCACTATATCTTGATAAACAACGTCCATCTAAGGAGTAAAGCAGCAACTCATACTAGAGAGAGAAAAAATTAACAAATCAGCAACAGCAAAGGAGTACAGCAGCAACTCATACTGAAAAGGGAAAAAATTAACAAATTGGGAACAACTTGGTAGTCAGTTGAAAAGTAAGTGTACAAAATCACGTGATTATATAGACTTACTCTTAATAGGGACTCCCATACACAAAGAACTCGGCCGTCAGGTGACCATGCTAAATCTGCCAGATCTTTTGTGTCCACCTCAAAGTGCTAAAAAGAGAGAGTGTTTGAGTTTAGCATTGGTCGCTGATACATTTAAAAATAACACTGACACTTGACTTAAATGTTTGGCCAATATTTTTTTATACCACAGTGCACAGTGATCACTCTTCACCAGACTTTCAAAGCTTTCTTTAAAATCTTCATACTAAAAATTTGTTAGTAATAATTAACCCCTTATCTGGCCAAGGACTTCTATGTCATGTAAAATGAATGATACACTGTACATGGTCCATCGTTCAACATTTGATCATTGTGGAAATGATTGTCGAAATCTTGTGTACATTTGAAGTTATAAATTTTGCATTCTGGATAATAGTTAACAGCCATACATGTACATGTAGGTTTTAGTACAACATGCAAAACTGTACACTCAGTAAGACAACTCACCTTCACTAGTTGCCAAGAAGAGCAAGCAAAAATGCTGATACAATCTTTGCAGTTTCTTCTTTCAGCTAATGCCATGTATTTCCCATCTTTACTAAAGTCAAGGCCTAAATAACAGAGAATTTTAAATTAATTACCAGATGAGATGTACAAAATAATGAATGACTTCTAGTTGCTTGTACAGCATACAAAATTGTGAGCTAAAAAATGTGAAGTCTCCTGAAAACAATGTTGTTTTAAATACCAAGGGCAGAAAAAAATATTTTAATTAAAAGTCAACTATTAATCATATTATAAACATGTACTTGTATGGGATTTTTTTTTTTTGTACAAAAAAAAACTAATGATATAAGAGTGGATTATAGAAGTTTTAAGTATTCAGTCATCTATAGTTTTTGTGCTTACCTGCATGAGCATGTTTGGGATATTTGATGTAGCTGACAGACTTGCTTACAAGAGACCACACTGAGATTCTCAACTGATAAGAGGAACCAGATTAAAATAATGATAATGAAATTGAGTAATAACAGAAAAAGAAAATTAAATTATCCTGGTTATTGCTTCACGACCAACCCACATTTCCCTAGGGTTAAATAAAGACTCCCCAGCTCAAGGCTCCAACTGATACAGAACTGCAAAACAGAACATTTGAATACAACAGCTATAAACAGCTACACTGTATACATGTAGCTGCTATAAACAAGAGCATACAGTGTATGTAGTGGATCGGCCATATGGAAATGACTGTGTCCCCTTGTCCAGAGTCAAGAAAGAAGAAGGTTATTACATACAAAGTCGTGCATTACCTGAAAATCAGCAGTAGATAGAATGTGCCTTCCATCTGGACTCCACCTCACAGCTATCAGTCCGGCTAGACCCTCGTCAATCTTGCAAGTCCAATCGGGCTTCTCCAGAGACCATACCTGACATTATTGTAATGTATATAATTATTTAAACAAATGCTTCTCACATCTTCTTCTATTTAAAGCAAAACCTAATCGCCAAGTGGTGATGGTATGGCAAGGCTCAAGACTAATGGTAGCCAACTAGCCAAAGTCTAGTAAAAACTCAGTTTTGGCTAGTGGATATATTTGCTTTCATTAGCCTTTTGGGCTTCCTAGTAAAAATCGTACAGCACTGGACGAAACCAAACTGAAAATTATTTCTGATGAACGGCAAAAGCCAATTAACAGACCAAAAACTGAAACATAGACTGTAGACAGATATCATAGTTTAATGCCTTAAACCAATTTACATGTATTATTTGAAATAGCGATCTTTTTCTGTTACCAGGGTTTTTGTTATTCGAGCCGGAACACTGGGACCTTTACTCGGCTATTTCAGTTCTTGTTTTGGCTATTTCTTACGACAAATGTGCTAATGTAGTGAAGTTCAATACGTTTAGTACGGTAACAGACTTGTTCGTTCTACATTTATTTTCTCCATATTTCATTATGCATGACAGAAGTTGTCTTCATAACAATTCTCAGTACAATATTAGTACTGTTGTATCTTATTGAAGTTTCCCCATACATTGATACAGACTGTACTTTATAACGTGTTAGTTTTATCTTCTTAATGTTTTTCCATAATTTTATGTTATTTTAAGCTTTATCTTCTCAATGTTTTTTTGTTGTCAGTACATTCATAAGGTGCTACATGTAGTCTTACATTGTAACATGTACCTTCTCAATGTTTTTCCATACGCTAGTAGGTTTGTAAGGTATTAGTTTTATCTTCTCAACGTTTTTCTGCACATTTAGTACATTCATAAGGTGTAAAATATAATTAAGTATGAGATTTACAAAGAAAACTAAAAGATGAAAACTGCATATGAAGTTGTGTTTCCAAGTCTCATAGCTTTTTTTTTTCTTAATTTTTGTCGGTGACACAATCATGTTGTTGCCCCCCTCTCCCCCTCAATCTGGCCAGAGAAAATATATTTTGGCTAGTGAATTCAAACCTGTAACTAGCCACTTTAAGGCTTGTAAACTGAAAACTTAGTCTCGAGCCCTGTATGGTATGAAGCACTGTCAGTAAAATACCAATGATTCATAATTCTCCAAACTGTAAATACTACATGTACTGGTATACATTATTATAAAATGTTCTAAGACTTACTTGTATAATCCCTCTCTTGAACATCCCGCAAAGAATGTACAAGGAATCTGAAGACCACTGCAAACAGAATTAAAAAAAAAAGCAAGTAAACAAGCCGAGTGTACATTTTGTGCACATTTATGGTTTAGTGGAAGTAAGATTATACATGTACCTGTCTAACCAGCCTTGCAAACAAGGAAACCAGGGCCTGAGGGGTCAATTCAGTGTACATGTAATTTACAAGTATAGCCATTGTTATCAACCTCTGAAACAATGGCTACACTTGTAAATTACACTTGTAAAAGTTTTATCGAATTGAACCAAGGAGTGAAGTGTAAGTGAAGAGAGGTTTGCATTTCCATTACACCCACCATTCCACAAAAGGAAACCAGTTGGCTTATCATATTACGGACCCTTCAAACAAGCATATACAATCTGATCTACAATGAGTTCCCTTTCAAAAGACATTTAATATTGTCAATTACCCATTGTACACGTAAGTATGGTAAGATTACATATTCCAGTGTAGGTAAGATTTCCGTATAACCTGCCATACATTGATCATTGCTGTACGTGCTATTGTTTTTTTTAAGCGTTCTATTGTTTCAGTTCTAGAACGGTATGCAAAAATAATGCAGGGGTTTCAATACGAATTAAATTAGGCGGCTGGCCAAGGTATACTAGACGGCTGTGACAGATAAGGGGCTGTAAGGCCCTGTCCCGCCATGGGGGGTCTGGGGGCATGCCCCCTCCCCCCAGAAAATTTAGAAATTTAGAGGCTCGGAAATGCAATTTCCAGCATTCTAAGCATGAAATTGAGTGAAATGTAAGACAGTTGTTTGTTGTCAGTTACTGGCGGTGAGAGGCGAAGTAGGCGGCAGTTCACCGCCGGTAGCCGGCTTCTGCTGAAACCCCTGTAATGTATGGGGTTGTATGGAAATCTTTCCCCGCTTTTTCCCGAGAACGATAAGAGACTGGAATGCTGTTCTATATAGTAAAGAATGGTAAAGAAACTAATGTAAAGAAACCTTAGCAATCCTTGAATATGCACTTTTTCTGAACCTTATTATTTTCCTGAACTTTTTTAGAAGTTGCACCATGCACTGTACTTGACATTTCCTTTGACCTATACTTACACTTACAAGTACTGTTTATTTATTTACTTTAATGTTGGTGCAATGGTGACCCCTTTACCAAGTATGAACATGTACATGTAGATGTTAAAGCTTTTGTACCAGTCAAATCCAAGAGCGCCCATCCCCCCTCCATCCCCCCCCCCCCCCCCCCCCCCCCCCCACTCACTGGTACATTACCTCTATGCATTGTACAACATCCAAACAGGTGTAGAGTTGCAGAATCTGAAGAGTTTTTACATCTCTTACCAGCAACCGATACTGGACACAGTTACCCTGCAAAAAAACATACATGTTTTTACAAATAGAACAATATTAAACAAACAACATGAAAAATTAATATGTAAGATGACACCCTACTTCGCAAAATTAAGCCTGTATTAAGCTTAATCTCAAATCACCGAACAGATCATAAACTTACCATGTATTTTCCATTTGGAGAAAATCTGCTCAGTTGATTTGTCTGCTTAAACAGTTCAGAAAAATTCATCTTGGACAAAATATGATTCTCTCGAGCATAAATCACGGCATGATTTGAGGCAAAAACATCGCGAAATCTTCAAACACCGAACAATTCGAAGGAACCCGCCATAATAAACTTGGTAGCCACGCCTATGTTACCTGCCGTCAACTACGCATGACGTGCATCCTTCCGCTGACTGCATATATCGTTTTTTCAACTTCTTTCAAAGGACGTGTGTTTATTTCATAGGGTCGTGTTATTTCATTTTCTCAAGTTTACCAAAGGTTAACTTGAAAGAATGAAGCTTATAAATTGGTTTAAGAGCATCCCAACACACATGGTGAGTTTTATAGTCATAGTTTATTTTTTTTTGTTAATACTGTAGCAACATATTAGACTGGCGTGGGCCGTCTGTTTTGCCAACAAGTTGATCGACGACTCTTCTGTTTATAGCAGAATCCCCTTCGATCTAAGTTCTAGAAATATTTTTCCCGGTCGTGCTAGGAAGATCGAAGGGCAGTCTGCTACATGTGTAGTAGAATATTGATCAACAGGCAAGAACAGACATAGCTTTTGCCATTTCTATGTACAGTACTACATGTACTTGATTTATAATTAAGCCATTTGTTGTTCAGCACATGTTGGTACAGTATTGCTGGTTTACATGTCGGCCATGTTGGGGGTAAAAAAACAATAGAAATCGTTTGCATAAAAATAGAGTTTTATTCCCAAAGGATGATAATTTCATTGCTCTGACTCCTAACATGGCAGACGTGCAAATCAAGCTAAATATTCCAACATTGTTGGCCAATGTTATTGGTAAACAATGTCTGGCAAACATTTTGATACTGTTTGCCTAAACAGTCATAAATGGTTGGCCAACAATTAATATTGGCCAACATCAGGGTTCGTACGGTCATGGAAAAACCTGGAAAGTCATGGAATTGTATAATTTAATTTCCAGGCCTGGAAAGTCATGGAATTTAAGAGTGGGTCATGGAAAGTCATGGAAAATTATGTTCATGGTCCAAAATCACTAAGGCAGCATACGTTGTGGGAATAATAAGGCAAGATAAAAAATTTAAAAAATGATCGTTTTGATAAAATTTTGAAAGCAACTGTTGAACTCTTGGTCATGAAAAATTTGAAAAGGTCATGGAAAAGGTCATGGAAAGTCATGGAATTTAAAAATCTGAAAAGAGTACGAACCCTGAACATTGTTAAGTTGTTTAGCCAATGACGAAAATAGCAACAGAAGTCAGCAGGTAAATATATTGTACATGTATATGTCTAGTACATGCACATAGGAGTGCCTAACAAAGGTAACAAGCTAATTTGCCTGGCACATGCACACTCGCTCTTGCCAATCCCACAGTTAATTAAAAGTACATACATGTATATTTTGTTGATGTCTGAATCAGAGTAATTTAATTTTACACCAAATATCCATACTGTACAGGGCCTCTGATATTACGCAATAAAAAATGGAAATTATGCGATTTTTTCATGGCAAATTATGCGATAAGCAAGGACTATTATGTGGAAAATTATGCAAATTATGCGATTTTTTCTGGAACTTTTTTATGCATGTTTTACTAGGTTTCAGAGGAAGAAAACGAAAATACCTGTTTTAAAACGGTGCTCGCTATCTTTGTGGGACATTTTGAAGCTTTTAGCTATGAAGGAACATCCAAAACGAACGACCGAATCCAAGAAAAGAGTCTGTAAACGAACGGCCATCTTGGTTAACCTTAGTAACCAGGCTAAATAAAACATGTGCTCAAGAAATTTACACGGTTACCAAGCTTGTTGTGGCCAAGAACGAACGCAGTTTCGATCGAAAGTGGCGGTTTGTTTATTTGATACAGGATAATTCAATAAAAAAAAAAAAATTTTATCTTAAGTTTCTTAGCTAAAGCGATAGTGTATCGTGTGGTTTGTTCACATTATGCAATTTTGTGTGATTTTTTACGAATTATGCGATTTTTCGTGAATTATGCGATCGGATGCGATTTGAGGCCGATTATGCGAAATCGCATCATCGCGTAATATCAGAGGCCCTGTACTGTAAATGCTTAAATTAGCAACGGCAGCTTCAACTAAAAGACCCCCTTCTATTTAGTGCACCCCTCCTATTTAGTGCCCCCACTCCCTAAGGCTTATAATAATTAAGCACCCCCACCACTCCCCCCATGTACCACACAGTCACAGATTTGTGTTTCTACTGAAAGATATGTTCCAGTTTTGCTATTGTATGTCCCTTTGTGTTTACTTGAAATAAAGACAATGTTATATTGAGGCTGAATTGGAAAAATGAAATATGCACCCTCCTTCAAATAAGCACCCCCTTTGAATTAATGCCTCTCTCTTGACTCAGAAAATTAAATGAGCGCCCCAGGTGCTAATTTGAATATTTACGAAGTATTTGAGAAGTTGTTCCAGTTAAAAATTATAATAAATACCGGATATAAGGTGAAATATGTTCTTTATGTTTTAGGACTATGAAGGACAGAAATTAGCAGAAAGACTCTTCCATATTGTCATTTTATTTTTTGGGGTAAGTCCTGATTGAATGTTGTGCATACATGACTGTACAAGTTAACCTAACAGTTCTGATCATTACAATACGTAGACCCTATGAACAATCCCTCTTCAAGTTTAAAATTACCGCTGAGTACAAACACCAATGATGCATTTTTTTACAGGGTCAGTCTCAGTCTTATTAATTAACACAGTTGTAACAAGTCAAAGTGGGAAAAATGAAAACATTATGGTTTATAATAAATAGCTTCTTTCTCCAATTTGAATTGAGAAAAAAATGCTGAGGGTGTAATGAGCTCAGTGAAAAAGTTTGGTCAGCTTACAATGTACATGTAGTATTTCACCAGACTGAATGGTCTTCTTGTGAGATGTCAATTCTACACACAACCAGAATCCAACATTATGGAAAGTTGCTGAGGGCTAAAAGGATGTGTACATCTATAGACATACATATAGGAAGAAATGGCAGATGTGTTCACCTATGGAAGTTAAAAGAGATGACTCAAAGGACTGCAATTAATTCAATTAATATCCTATTAAAAAAAAATTGCCAAACACTCTTTTACATGAAAACATTGTATGACTTTAGTGTTTTGAATATTATTTTAATTAGATCTGTTTGCATGATCCCTTTTAGCCACTAACTTTAACTACATTGTACAATCATGTATCCAGGGGAAGGTAAACTTTCATTAGAACTACACTGCCAAAAAGGCCCCATTGTACATGAAAAAGGTAACTTCCAGGGTTCTCAATAGCTTTTTAATCAACTGTTCTGTTTCTGTTAACAGCCGTAACAATGTGACACATGGCCAAAAGGTCTTACTAAACTTTGTATTGAAACACTTTGATTCTCAGCTGTATCACTAGTGATACCCCTCACAGGTGTTATGGGTTCAACTGAGAACACTGACTTATATTGTTATACATTTATTTGTTCAGACTGTTGGTTTTCTCTGGGGGTACTACATTCAACAATTTGGTGCAACTATTATTATTCTCGCAGCTGGATTTATAGTCAGTTGTTTGGTAAGTACTGTAATTATTGCATTCGACAAGAGGTGTCCTGTTACAATGCTGGTTGTCCTGTGTGATAGGTGAAGAAAAAAATAGAGATTTTTGTAAGGATAGTAATTTTCATGACATAACTGGGGACTAGTCAGGTTTCCGCGTTCAAAGAACGCAATCCTAATTTCGTGTTGGTTGTCCTGTGGTTTACATGCAGTAAAATTTGAGATTTTTTGGTAAACGGTCTTCCAAATGGCTGCCCCTATTGGTTTTTTTCAGGGGCTCATTTCTTCGAATGCGTTTCCATAATCGGTGATTACTGCTAGTTTATATAATTTTTTTTGGTCTGAACCCCAACTTGGCCACCATTACCCTGGGTACCAGAGGTTCTCTTATGACACGCTTCCGTTAAAAGGAAAACATCCATATTCTTGATTTTTTGTACAAGTGGGATTGTTATTGGCTCGGCGCTATGAAAGGAATCAACCTCTTGCCCAGAGGCTCTTCTCATGGCGAAAATATAAGAGACACAAGGTGTGTAATATGAGACATGAGAGCGCGAGAAAAGCTTTTGG
Organism: Dendrophyllia cribrosa; assembly: GCA_024195265.1. NCBI lineage: Eukaryota > Metazoa > Cnidaria > Anthozoa > Scleractinia > Dendrophylliidae > Dendrophyllia > Dendrophyllia cribrosa. Next base: position 2,470,678 of record JAJLRJ010000004.1, read on the forward strand.
CGACCAGGATAGGCCACCATGCAAACCACTGATTAAACTGGTCCATGTGAATTGCTTGCAGCTTGTACTACCTCCCTGGCCGATGTACAGAAAGCATGCACTGGACTGGCAGAAACCCCGGCCAGAAAGGGTTGATGCAAAGAGGGAAGGAGGAAAGAAAAAACAGAAATAACTTTAACAGCACTCATCCTGTCATGCTTGTTAAGACTTGCATTGTAATATTAAAATGTAATAAAACATACATTAAATTATCATAAGATGTTTCATTTTGTCAGACTAACCTGGTTTTTAAGGAAATCCATTTTACTCTCCACACAAATTTTTCAGTTTCACTTGCCTTAATTACCTTTTGAATGAACCTGCTAGAGCTTCAGAGTTTTTCCACCCTAGCCAATCATTCTCGCCAGTCTGCGTTGTTTTGTTGGCGCAATTCTTGTGGGTCAGGTCTGAAGATGTGTAGGGGAATTACCTACAATGTATTTTGGTTTAAAAATAGGTAGAGAAGAAATCGTATATACTTCATGCTAACACACCATATAGGGATCCTCACCATATAGGGATCCTATCATAGGTTATACCGAAGAAATTGGGTCTGAAAATAGGGGAGGGTTTTAATAGGTGGACCGAACACCCAGTCTTATTTCCGAAAATCATAGCTAACCTTATTTCTTACCCCAAAGGCGTTGAATTTCCCATGTTACAAAAGTTGGAGGCGCTATTTTGCGAAAGAAAACAAGTTTGTAATCTTATTCATTATGAATTTTTAAGGCGTCCAATGCCTTCCGAACATTACCAACGAAACGATTCCTTGGAAGTGTCTGTTTATCGTTTAATTAGTCACATATTGGAAAAATTGGAAAAAAGGACAAAAAATTAAAAAAGGATTTACTCGTTGGATGTGACGTTTTATTTTATGTTAACTCTATTCTCAAATTACAGAGTCAAATCTTTTGATCCCAGACCGCGCGCGGAAGTCCAGAGGAGGTTATCAACTTTGGTTTGTGTTGATTCACCTCGAGCTTTCTGGGATACCATGGCGAGTGACCATGCTAAGCAGCCAACCTAACTCCACTCCCATGGAGAAACTTTAGTTATGTACTTTACTGATAAACCAACTTAGCCACGGGCTCAAAACCCAGCAAGCGAATAAAGGATTATTTTCGCCTTTAATACTTCCTCAAATAGCTTAAACTGCGTGGCCTACTAACGTAAATTACCTTCGAATTTAGTAAGAGATACAAGGGCCACACGAAAAACTGGGGAAAAAGAACCGGGCTGAGATTGCAGCCCGTTTTCTTGAACAAATCAAATGGACATTGGCGCGTGGGAACGTCACAGTAAATGCAGTTCCAACTTTAATTTGTTAACACGAGTTAGCAAACGTGTGAAGGCGACTTTGCATGTCCGTAAATGTCTCTGGTAACTGACGAGGCTAAAGTTGCTTTTCTTTTTGTGTTTGCATCTGCTGCAGCTCTCCATTTCCGTTTCATAAAATTAAGGCAAGTAGAAGATCGTGTATATTATAATTAAGAAAAAAAAAACGAGTCGAGTTTCCATAGAGTTATAGAAACACGAGTGGAAGTTTGGGAGGACAAGAAAAGTTGTGAAAACAACTGAGAGCCCTGGAAAAGCATTTTCACAGCCGTCTCGACTTCTCTCAAACTGACTTTCTCAAGAGTTTTATCAAAACACAGTGTGTTCTGATAGACGACATGCTCACTCTCGATCAGCTTATGTTAACACGGGAATGATATCACCTGGAATTTTGTGGGCTTTCTTTAATACAACAAATAGAAATAGTCCATTTGTGCTCACATACCGTAAGCTGACGTAAACACTTGTAAGAGTTTGCGAGAGCTCAAAAGGGCTAATGTAAACCATCGCTTGTGGCTCCACTTTACTTCAACTTTCAAATTCTCCAAACTCCCTCTTGTGTTTGCTCAAGTTATATAAGCATATGCGCAATGACATTTAATATATTATATTAACACTCAAAATATATTTCTGTGTTTCTGCAGAGTTAGATACAGCTATCTTCAAACTTATCACACTGCGAACAATATCATGTTTAATGTATTCAATAAACCATATATAAAAGAAGCGCGAGAAGAACTCCACGACTAATAAACTTATACAAAATTCACCATTAACCTAACTACACCTATAAAATACAAAACACCGTTGATTTCTGGCGCGCGCAAAGCAAGTGTCCTAAAATTCATCATGTAGATATCCAGCATGATTAGCCATGCTGCTTCCCGTGAACAGCTGATAGTTCATAAGCATCTCTTGTTCTGATAGAAATCCATCGTAGTCTCTGTCCGCCATTCTGACGAGGTAGTTTGCTTCGTTAATCGCGCGCTGCTCGTGGGTTGGGTCCAAGTATTTAGTTAATTCCTCGGACGTTACTACGCCGTTTCCATCTTCGTCCATTGCAACGAACTCAGTCTCGCGTCTGTAAAAATAAACAAATACCATTAATAATAATAATGTCTACTGATCCGACAATCGCTAGACCATAACCTTCGAGAAATTGAAATTGAAAAACGAAATAATATTTCCTTTTTTATTTTTTTTACATAAGTAGAAGCTGTCAGGTTTTGCGATATTAATTTACAAACATTGAATACTAAACGGTGGGAAGTCACCTTTATTGAGTGTGCCTTGAGCAAGGCGTTAACTAAAATGATCTAAGTTTCTGTAACCTGCTTTTAATTAATGTTTTATTATTTGGTATTCCGTGTATACTGGGAGACGATGTTAGTGAAGAAAACGCTTGTGTGAATTAATCCTTGCTACAAAAAAATGCAAATAAAAATAAAAACGCTCTTGTGAATTAATCCATTACTACAAACAATGGAAATAAATATAATGACAAAAAAAATGCAAGCACAAGAAAGAAGCAAAAGAAAATAATAACATGAATGTTGATGGTAATAAACTGGTTGGATTTGTTTTTGTGAATCGGTGCATAAAATCGTACATGGGTCAAACTTTTCAGCGTGTAGATGACATCAAAACAACGAATATTTACATGATAATGCGAGAAATAAAATCGCGAAATCCTTAAACCTTAGCTTCTTTTACAGTTTGCATTGAACAGATTTTCTTGCTTTGAATTTATTACACACATTTCTTCTTTTCTTTTCTTTGCTTTTTACTTATTACCTGTAATACCTGATTTGTAATAGAATTAATTTGGCACGCCTCGACTAGCGTCTTTTTTGCTAACTGCGTGCCAAGAAATTGTACATGCCGATAATTATGATAATGTCTTGTCTTGTCTTGTCTAAAATGGAAGTTATTCCGAGGTACCTTCCTTTTGTGCCGTTTTATTATGTTGTTCTTGGTTTTAACTGTGCAAATTGAAACAAGGCGTCTAGTTTTTGGATATCACCATGAAAGAAAAAGACGCCATTCAGCAGCACTTTCAAGTTTATTTGACGAGAAAAATAAAAGTGCTCTTGAAAACACAACGCACATTTGACAAGCGCAGCGAGAAATCTTCGAGGGCTTTTGTGTCATAACCAAAAACACTGCCATGTTAATTTGAACACAAAATAAAACTGGCAGGTGGATTTTCATCCGCAAAAGCAAGCTATTAATTCTCGTCAGTAGGTCTTATACATTCCACTAATTGTTAATTCGGAGAATTTGGTTTTTGGAAACAAAATCTAAATTAAGAATCTCTTTATTTAAAATGCCGATTTATAAAAATAAAAAATAAAAAAACCACAAGAAAAGTGTGGTACTTCAAATGAAAGCTGTCGAGCAATACTTTCCTGCATATTGTACAAGGTGGTTCTAACTTTTTTATTTGTGAATAAAATCCCAAAGTAAAAGCTGTTAAGAAATACTTTTCTACGCTGTTTATTGCACTGTACAAGGTGTTTCTTACTTTTGAATTTTTAATGAAATTCTGAAGTGTGGTTATTCAAATGAAAGCTATTGAGCAGTACATGAACTTTCCTGTGGTGCTGTTTATTATGCTGCACAATGTCCTTCTAACTATTGAGTCTGTGAATGAAATCCTAAAGTGTGACCATTTAAATGAAAGCTAATTATGCAGTACTTTCCTGTGGTACTGTTTATTATGCTGTACAAGGTGGTTCTAACTTTTGAGTCTGTGGATGAAACCCTAAAGTGTGACCATTCAAATGAAAGCTACTGAGCAGTTCTTTCCTGTGGTACTGTTTATTATGCTTTACAAGGTGGTTCTAACTTTTGAGTCTGTGGATGAAATCCTAAAGTGTGACCATTCCATTGAAAGCTACTGAGCTGTACTTTCCTGTGGTACTGTTTATTATGCTGTCAAGGTGGTTCAAACGTTTCAGTCTGTGGATGAAATTCTACAGTGTGACCATTCAAATGAAAGCTACTGAGCAGTACTTTCCTGTGGTGCTGTTTATTATACTGTACAAGGTGGTTCTAACTTTTGAGTCAGTAGATGAAATCCTACAGTGTGACCATTCAAATGAAAGCTACTGAGCAGTACTTTCCTGTGGTACTGTTTATTATGCTGTAGAAGGTAGTTCTAACTTTTGAGTCTGTGGATGAAATCCTAAAGTGTGACCATTCCAATGAAAGCTACTGAGCTGTACTTTCCTGTGGTACTGTTTATTATGCTGTCAAGGTGGTTCTAACGTTTCAGTCTGTGGATGAAATTCTACAGTGTGACCATTCAAATGAAAGCTACTGAGCAGTACTTTCCTGTGGTACTGTTTATTATGCTGTACAAGGTGGTTCTAACTTTTGAGTCTGTGGATGAAATCCTAAAGTGTGACCATTCAAATGAAAGCTATTGAGCAGTACTTTCCTGTGGTACTGTTTATTATGCTGTACAAGGTGGTTCTAGGTTTTGAGTCTGTGGATGAAATCCTAAAGTGTGACCATTTAAATGAAAGCTATTGAGCAGTACTTGCCTGTGGTACTGTTTATTATGCTTTACAAGGTGGTTCTAGGTTTTGAGTCTGTGGATGAAATCCTAAAGTGTGACCATTTAAATGAAAGCTATTGAGCAGTACTTTCCTGTGGTACTGTTTATTATACTGTACAAGGTGGTTCTAACTTTTGAGTCTGTGGATGAAATCCTAAAGTGTGACCATTCCAATGAAAGCTACTGAGCTGTACTTTCCTGTGGTACTGTTTATTATGCTGTCAAGGTGGTTCTAACGTTTCAGTCTGTGGATGAAATTCTACAGTGTGACCATTCAAATGAAAGCTACTGAGCAGTACTTTCCTGTGGTGCTGTTTATTATACTGTACAAGGTGGTTCTAACTTTTGAGTCAGTAGATGAAATCCTACAGTGTGACCATTCAAATGAAAGCTACTGAGCAGTACTTTCCTGTGGTACTGTTTATTATGCTGTAGAAGGTGGTTCTAACTTTTGAGTCTGTGGATGAAATCCTAAAGTGTGACCATTCAAATGAAAGCTACTGAGCAGTTCTTTCCTGTGGTACTGTTTATTATGCTTTACAAGGTGGTTCTAACTTTTGAGTCTGTGGATGAAATCCTAAAGTGTGACCATTCAAATGAAAGCTATTGAGCAGTACTTTCCTGTGGTACTGTTTATTATGCTGTACAAGGTGGTTCTAGGTTTTGAGTCTGTGGATGAAATCCTAAAGTGTGACCATTTAAATGAAAGCTATTGAGCAGTACTTGCCTGTGGTACTGTTTATTATGCTTTACAAGGTGGTTCTAGGTTTTGAGTCTGTGGATGAAATCCTAAAGTGTGACCATTTAAATGAAAGCTATTGAGCAGTACTTTCCTGTGGTACTGTTTATTATACTGTACAAGTTGGTTCTAACTTTTGAGTCTGTGGATGAAATCCTAAAGTGTGACCATTCCAATGAAAGCTACTGAGCTGTACTTTCCTGTGGTACTGTTTATTATGCTGTCAAGGTGGTTCTAACGTTTCAGTCTGTGGATGAAATTCTACAGTGTGACCATTCAAATGAAAGCTACTGAGCAGTACTTTCCTGTGGTGCTGTTTATTATACTGTACAAGGTGATTCTAACTTTTGAGTCAGTAGATGAAATCCTACAGTGTGACCATTCAAATGAAAGCTACTGAGCAGTACTTTCCTGTGGTACTGTTTATTATGCTGTAGAAGGTGGTTCTAACTTTTGAGTCTGTGGATGAAATCCTACAGTGTGACTATTCAAATGAAAGCTATTGAGCAGTACTTTCCTGTGGTACTGTTTATTATACTATACAAGGTGGTTCAAACTTTTGAGTCTGTGAATGAAATCCTTAAGTGTGAAAATTCAAATAAAAGCTGTTGAGTAGCACTTTTCTGCAGATGCGTTTATTATGCTGTACAAAGTGCTTCTAACTTAAATTTGTGGATAAGCTGTAGAGCAATACTTTATTGCTGTGGTGTTTGTTTTTCAATATTTAACAAACAAAATTTGGGATGATTGTTTGTTATAAACTCGGGCGATTTTACTAACGAAACCTTGGTTCAGCATAGTAACTTGACAATCTAGTGACAGCTAAAAGGCTATACACTTATTCGCGCTCAAGACAGATCGGAAACAGACCATCACATCCCCGTTGTTCACTTTCAATAAACGTCAATTAAAGAAAACACGATCAGAAATTTCATTCGCTACACGTGAAAACAAATTCATGTAGAGATAAACACCTGTCGCCCAGCATTCAATTACGCTTTTAACGTGCATGACTTGCGCGCACAAACTGAAATCGTTCAAAAGTGGACGAGCATCAATCAATGTGGGAAGTTCCAAGTTAAAACCGAAGAATGAATTCAACCGTAGCAGATGAACAAGTCGAATGCGAAGGTGCGTTAGATCAGTATTCGTCGATCTCACTTACAGTTTTGAACATTTCTTCAGGTCTACTCTCCATAGGTGGAAATATGTTCGTTTTGTTAGCAATTTACAAAGACCCGCGACTCCACACAATTTCTAACTACTTCATAGCTTCCTTAGCGATGGCTGATTTCTTGGTCGGTCTGGTTCTCAATCCGATATGGGCGATCAAGAGCGCATTGAACATTTGGGAGAATCAAGCGCCCATAACTTTAGCAGCCGAGTGTTTGTCTATCCACACTATCACGGCTACAACTCTCAGCCTTTGCGCTGTTTCGATCGACAGATACCTAGCCGTGGTGTTAGTGTTTCGCTATAATTTAATGCTCAACGTAAAACGCTGTCTGGTGATAATATGTTTGATATGGCTGTGCGCGTGCCTCGTTCCTCTTCCTCGCGTGTTTTTGCACGATCCGTTAGAACTACCAAAGCTATGGATCACTGGTTCTATATTAATTTTTGTTATACCCCTCAACGTTATCGCATTCTGCTATTTTCACATTTTCAAGGTGGCGCGATCGCAGGCTACGAAGATCCGTGTGGCGAGCATCGAAAACGAGACGGAGAGAAAGACGGCAGTGAACCGCAGAAAGGAGAAAAAAGCGGCGCTAACCATCGCCATCATCATCGGGCTTTTCATAATCTTTTGGTCCCCTACTATGATCTTATCTTCTGTTCAGATGTTTATCGCCAACGACTGTGTGAAAATAAAGGTAATACGGTGGTGGTTTTGGACGATGCTTCTCGCGTTTGCCAACTCTGCCATAAATCCTTGGGTGTATGCGATTAGAGGAGGGGAATTTCGTAGCGCATTCTGGAGACTATTAGGAAGGAATCACAACGACTTGAACTTTAACCGATCCGAATTCAGTCGAGCAACGGCCCTGGCAAAGAAAAACATGGCTGCAAATGGACCGGCTGTGAGCATGAAAGAGTTGAATATACGGGAAGATCTTTAACAAGTTTCAATTCCTTTTTTTATCGATAAAGTTTTTCATATTTTCATTTGCAAAAAAAAAAGAAAGAAAGAAAGAAAAACAAGAACATCATACAAAATTAATATCAAATGCTTCATGATTGTTCACACATTAGTATTCGGGAGACGTCTAAACATCTTAAACGAGTAATACGAGAATTTAGTTTTATCGACTGAGTCGATAAGGTAAATTGACCACCGTAAAAAGATTCAAATAGCTGACGTTTCGAGCGCTAGCCCTTCGTCGGAGCGAATCAAGGAATTGTGGGTAGTGTGCGGTTTTATATAGTAAGCGGTGGAGCTACGCTATTGGTGGAAATTTGGTGACGTGAAAAACAAATGTAGATTAGTTGAATGAAAAGCGTTCGTTGATTCCGTGGGGTTTGAGAGTGCCGATTTGAAAGATGATTTTTTGTTCTTGGTTTTTACGGCTTTCTGTGTTACCCTGGTGTAGGGAAAGGCCGCAGATTGTCATGTGTTGTTTAGAATGGTTAGTAAGATTAAAATGGCGCGCGACTGGTTTGGATGCGTCTTTGTCATTTTTTTCAACGTCTCGGAGATGTTCACGAAAACGGTCGCCCAGTCTCCTCCCTGTTTCGCCAATGTATACCTTTTTGCAAAAAGTACATGTTATGCAGTAGATAACATTTACGGAGGTGCATTTAAAACGATCAGTGATTTTAATAGATCGTTTGGGTCCTGTTATTTTGAAATGAAATTTCGCGGATTATTGATAAAAGATTTAAAAATAGCAATATTAACAAATTGTATTTGACCAACGAGGCGAATAATAACATTAAAAACATTAAAAAATATGGACGAACTGGAAGATCTCAGACTGCAATTTATTTGATGTCTTAGACATGAATTTTAGTACTTATTAATGCAAGTCAAAGATAATTGTAATGAGTATTAGGTTTTATACGGATAATTTGGCATATCAACATAGATAATATTGTATGCATGATGGCTTAATATCTTTCAACCCACCGGGAAAGAAAGGGAGCTTTCGGGAACTTTTGTTTTTTACAATAAGATTGAACTATTTGTACTTGAAAAAAAGGAAGAGCTCTGCATGAAGGAAAACACAAACTAAGTTTTTGATATTTTTTCAAAGAGTAATATGGACGATTTTTGTCATATTCATTTCAATTAAAATTTCCTATGCAGAAAAATGAATAACAGTGATAATTGCCATAGCAACTCCCGAACAATAAACTTGGTGTTTTTTCTCTCACTACGATACAAAATAATTGTTAAATCTAAAGGATAAAAACCTAGCTAAGCTTGCATACATCGAAGTTCAATAACTCGGACACAACACGAACATAAGTGTAGCAAAAAGGTTTAGGTTTGATAACCTAAACATTCGCCTCTGCCAGGGCTATATCTTATCTCACAAAACTCTTTGTAAACTTAAACATCCTCCGCTAACCACGATAAACACACAGCAGATACAATCTGGACACAACCTCCACATACAGGCACAAAGACAGTGTAATAAACTGTATCTCACAGAACTCTTTGTCAATGAACTACGTGTGTGTAATTAAAGCAAAAAATATAAAGGGTCGAAAACGATTAATTAGTTTTTACAATTTTATCGTATTTTTACCTCTATTTTAACATTTTATTCGCCGAATATGAAGTGTAATTGTTGCGAAATTTTTAGTGTCCGCTGTTCGTCTTCATTAGGGTAGCAAAAATTCAGTGAAAGTTAAAGTTCTCGCTCGTGCTTATAACGGGTTTCCTGTATTTTCTTAGCGTTTTCCCCTATTTAGATAATAGAAAAACATAACCGATAATATCTACAGACCGCGACAAACTTCGCATCCATCGAATTGGACATTGTACATTTCAGCTTACAGGAAATTAATTAAAAGTTCAGTTTACTTGCTTCAGAGAACTCTGTCAATATCAATTAAATATTTTTTCCTTGCCCACGGAAAAATATATTAATAGTAAATTCGAGATAACACGTTCGTATAATTGAATACTAAAAGTTCAATATCAGAGAATGCCGCACAAATGCCGTAAACTAAAGCGACTAAGTAAGGCACTTTGACTACGTCTGTAGCAGCCATTTATACCGCTAGATCTACATAAGAAGCCACGGACAGCTGTTTCAGCATGGCATAGCTAATCACAGAAAGATAAGAAGAGATGAAATTTCAACTCTTGTTACCTTTATGTGGATCCCAGAGCCCAAGCATTAGCTATGACATGTTGACGAGGTACCGTAAAATCGCGGTTATAAGCCCCCTCTATAAGGGGTTATAGACTCATCAGTTTATACAGTGTGGTAACAACATATCATTCCGGTTGTGCCCCTTCCTACATGTAAGCACACGACAGTTACTTAACAGTAAACAAAAATTTGCACCAAATGTACTAAAACAACGATTATTTATCTCTGGCAATAATTTTCGCTTGCCAGCCAAAAAAAAAACCCTACAGAGTTGTATAAGCCCAAGACTTATAAGCGGGATTTTACGGTATAACATGCCGAAACAGCTGCCTATGGCTTCTTATGTATATCTAGCGGTAATGGCCGCTACTATACAGTTGTAGTGCCCACTGTGGTGCCCTATTTACCAAAGCTCACATTTGTTTTTGTATTCTGACTTTGTCACTTTTATCGATCCACATCCTACACGCCTCACATTTTCGTCTAAAAGTTTAATATGTCTACTTAGTATTTTCATTTGCTTTTAATAATACAACGGTTTGAGACTCAGACATTCATAATATTTCCCTGCAATAATTACTATTCCACTAACCCATTAGATCTTATGAATTCAGCATAAAACAACAGTCGGCAAAGAAGCCGGCATTCTAAATGTCTTCTGACGCAAGGCTACAGAACATCTTAGCTTAATTACATGTATTAGTTTTCCTGCCCATTGCCTTTTTATAAGCACCGAATCGCACATTTTTAATTCGTATTTATAAAATTATTTCCTGCAACACATCTTTTTCCGAACAGTTCTCCTAAGTTTTCTGTTCTGTTCTGTTTCTTTTCTTTTCTGTGTTTTGCAGTCTCTTTACTATCTAAACTTTTTGTTTTTCATTTCCATAATATTTTTTTTTAGGTTGTTAAAGCACTTAATTCGGCATAATACAAACAATCGGGAAAGAAGCCAACATCCCACCTGTCATCTGACGCAAAGCTACAGAATGGCTTAATTTAACTCCATGTAGTAGTCTCCATTGCATTTTATAATCACCGGATAACTTAATTCACATTTTCAAACACATTCCCTGAGACAACATCTTTTTTCTGACCATGCAGTTCACCCTCTGTTATCTTCTGTTTTCTTTTCAACCAGTAACCTTTTCGTTTTTCATTTCCATAATATCTTAACCTAATAAGCACTTAATTCGGAATAAAACAAACAGTAGAAAAAGAAGCCGACATTCCACCTGTCCTCCAACGCAAGGCTACAGAATAACTTATATTAAGTACGTGCATTAGCCTCCCTTCCATTGCCTTTTATAAGCACCAGATCACTTAAAAATACATTCACTGAGACACAATCTTTTGCTGACCAGTTCTCTTAATTTTTTGTATGTTTCTCGTCTTTTTTGGGGGGTTTTCATTCCCTTTACTACATGTATCTATTGCACTTTGTCTTATATTTGCATAATAACTTTATCTTAAGCACTTAAGAAGGAAAACATCAAAGAATAAAATATCAACAAAATGACAGGGCGATTGCTGATACATAGCTAAAAAAGAAGCCGAATTTCAATCATTGCAATTTCGCTGGAAAAATTTGTCCCGACCTATAGTTCAACCATAAACAATGGTTTATATGGTTCCTGATATATTAATCAATATGATGCTGAAGCTTGCCTGATGAAAATAACATATTTCATCCAGAAATTGAGGATCAGTTATTTAAACGAAGTCTAATTTAGACCACGGTTTAAGAAAATTAATGGACCTCCACAGCTGTCAAAAAGTGGGTGGATAATTGTTTTTCTAGTCTGGTGCTAATGATGCCTTCTCGACGATGTTTACAGTAAAGATGTTTAATTGTTGGGACTTGCCAGATCGAAATTTGTTTAGACTGCGGTTTTGCTAAACACCATCTTAACTTCATTTAAATAACCGACCCTGAATGTCAACATCCTTTGTTAACCCCTTAAGCCCTAATATCAAAATTTAAATTCTCATTTCTTGTCCCTATACATTTCCTATAGAAGTAAGTGGGGAGAAATTGTTTGGATATCAAGAGAATTCATCTTGTGTGATCATGTCCTTAATTCTCATGACCTTTTTGATTGATAAGGCATTGATATTATGAGGAGAAATTTGATGCTGATCACTCTCCAATTCACGGTCCTGATAACTATTTCCTACTTAGAAGTTACCTGTAGTGTAACAAACGTTAAACAAAGTGGTTATAACTGTTTAATGAGTGTCCCTGTAAAATAAGACTTCAGGTCCTACTGTAATAATAATGGTATTGCCTGTTATGGATATGAGTAAATGTATAACAAAGTACTTACTATGAATGTGAATATATGAATATCATATATTTAAACTTCGGATAGATATGAGTGAGATTTGTGATCCTCGCAGTGTGCTCTCAACTTAAGCAGTTGAAAAAGCAACCTGAAAAAAAAAAAACAGGCTTGAACCTGAATTTTTTTCAGGTTGCTTTTTCAACTGCTTAAGTTGAGAACACACTGCAAGGATCACAAATCTCACTCAAAGTACTTACTCCTTGGTATATTCATTATCCATTTCAGCATCTTCCTGGGTGTCGACCTCTCCGGGAGGCAGTTGAATAAACTCAGTCTTTGTCAGCACCTGAAATAGATTGTGACATTTAATATTACATTCATTTGTAACACTGACATTGAAGACATGGTATGGGCCTCAATCACGTGGCGGCCATGTTGCCTGCCCAGAAAATAAAATGCTTTGTTTTTCCCGGTTTAACCTCATTTTTAACTTTTTCGCTGCCATTTTTTAATAAAAATGCTATTTTTCACCTTTTTACTTTAGCGGCCCAAAATAAAAATGCAGTTTTGTAGGCACAAATTTGAAATCAGGCCCTAATGAGCATGTCCAACTCTGTCATGTTTAAACGAACATGAAAAGGATTTAGACGAAGACATAGCGCTTGTTTAATAAAAAGTGAACACTGGACAGCGAAGGAAGAAATATAAGCAGAATCCCAATTTATTTCACTTCTTTCGGTTGTTTGCCTTTCATGAATTTTTATTTTGTAAAGTTGAAGAAACAGAACAGCCAACTAAAACTTCGGGTGCAAAAATTCACCGCCAATAGAAGATGTAAACAATGCATGTGTCTTGCGATACATTTCTTGTGAGTTTCGCTTGCAATAGTGAATGTTTCTCGGGCAAAAATAACCTTAAGTGATCACTTTTTCATTTAATTATTTTTCTATGTTTCCGACACAGAGGAGTAAAAATTGGATATATTTTTTTTGTGTCTGATTGCAAGATGTTTTATGAAATAGCTGTGTTATGCATTTCTGGAAAGGTTTGAAAGTACTTTTTACAGTATGCAAATTGCAACATTTTTACCTCAACTGAAAAAATATATTTCAAAAAGCTTAATTTGCTTCTCTCCTCCTAAATTATCACTTCTGTCAAAAAGTAACTTTGACTAAATTTATAAGTTTCCTTCAAAGTTTATTATAATAATGACAAGAAAACGTCCAGGAAAACTTTCAATTTGAAAAGTTGCTTGTTGCTTTCAAAAGTGTCAGAAATGCAGACCAGTTGCAAAGATAAATTTAGCTAGTTACAAGATTTACAATGTAGCTAAAACCAATAATCATGTTCAACCATTGGGAAACTCTGATATATGGCCTTTTTTTTTTCAACGGTAAGTACATACATGTACAAAGTAGGCATCAATGTGTATTTTTCAGTGTCCTAGTCTTTTCACACAGTAGACACACTATTTTAATAATTTGCAAGTGATCTTGCACACTAAGTGTGCTGTGTCTTCTTGTTTTCGAAGGTTAATGCGCTTCTTTGTTAGATCGCTCATCAAACCGTGAACTAAAATGCATGCAGATTCCCAGTGTCTTGTTTCAGTGATAAGGCAGCAAAATGTTAAAAAGCTACCAAAAGCAGCAAAATGTTGAATTGTATCATATTTTACAACTCTAGCAAAAAAATTATTTGCAATTGCCGCACTTTTCCAATAAATTTGAATTTTTAGTAAAATCCATGATGGCGGCCATCTTGGCGGCCTTGTACCACCGTGGGGGTATTTAAGTTTGCATGTGCATGTACATGTACAGCTGTACAAGGGTAAAGGCCCATTCTGACTATGTGAACTACATTTCTATTGTTACTGTTGTTCTGACTATGCACATTGTACATTTTCTGTTATTGTTCATTAAAGTGTTTTTTTACATCCCATGTTTTTGTCAAAAAAGAAACAAGCGCTTCCTCCCTGATAAGTACATGTACTGCCTCTCCAACAAGCACCCATCCTTGAGCTACCAAAAGTAAAAATGGGCCCAGGCACTAAATCAAATCATTATGGCACTGCATTGTACATATGCTGTGGTTCAAATTATTCTTTGGTTTGAACTGAAATCTGACGATGAACCGGGAACTTTTAAATGCACACGCACACGATGTAACACTTGTCCTTTCATTCACAATGCGGACAAAATAACAGGACCCAAACGATCTATTAAAATCACTGATCGTTTTACATGCACCTCCGTAAATGTTATCTACTGCATAACCTGTACTTTTTGCAAAAAGATATACATTGGCGAAACAGGGAGGAGACCGGGCGACCGTTTTCATGAACATCTCCGAGACGTTGAAAAAAATGACAAAGACGCATCCAAACCAGTCGCGCGCCATTTTAATCTTACTAACCATTCTAAACAACACATGACAATCTGCGGCCTTTCCCTACACCAGGGTAACACAGAAAGCCGTAAAAACCTAGAACAAAAAATCATCTTTCAAATTGGCACTCTCAAACCCCACAGAATCAACGAACGCTTTTCATTCAACTAATTTACATTATTTTGTTTTTCACGTCACCAAATTTCCACCAATAGCGTAGCTCCACAGCTTACTATATAAAACCACACACTACCCACAATTCCTTGATTCGCTCCGACGAAGGGCTAGCACTCGAAACGTCAGCTATTTGAATCTTTTTACGGTGGTCAATTTACCTTATCGACTCAGTCGATAAAACTAAATTCTCGTAGATTGAATACTGGGTACATATTTAACCTATAGATTGAATACTGATTCAACCTGAGAATGGATTTTACTTGTAACATATACCTAATGTATAATAAAAAACATGCAATGTAAAGAGCCAATGTCGTAAATGCAGGGATTCTGACTGGGTGCAGGAAAAAAATTAAAATTGTGCAGGAGTTTAGGGGCAAATTGTGCGGGAAATAACTTCGATTGTGCGGGAAATTTTGCGGTATTGCGCAATCCTGTGACCAACCAAATATTCAATCACTAGTGTTCGGTGTTCTAGCCAGGCCAAACAAGATATGACAGGGAGAAAAATTAGCAAATGAAAAATATATTAATACTTTGGGGATTAAAATATACCCAGCAATCGCCAATTTGCAGCTGTGTTTTTTTTTTCACCAAAGTTTATTTGTCTTAACAAAATCACATTGCATGACACGATAAACTCGATCAGGTAAAACCAAAATACCACCTCAAAATAAAATGTTTCCGATCTGAGTGAGTTCCTTTATGAAAAATCCGTACATTTTATGTGGGGTGAATAATTTCCAGTACAGGTTTACACAATTTCTTCGAAAGTTTGCCGCAAAAACACAACTCCGAGATGTATGCAAATTGCGTGCTGAATGTAATTTGATAGCATGTTTGTTTTTCTCACAAAACTAATAGATTGTAGAGCATTTTCCTGAATGAAAACGTCTTTCACTTGATTGAAAAAATCAAATCCAGTATTCTGATCAGGACTTAATAATTTTCTCCTATCGGTCCGAAGTTCCATTGCTTTAATAATTTGTTTGACAATTCGCAAACTTGATCAGCGCGACAGTACATTTGTTCGGTGTTTCTTCCTCAGTCCCCGACATATTAAAAGAGGAAGCGAAAGTGCTCGAAAAAATATCAACAGGCTGCTAAGAAAAAACGACATAATGTCTGGAAAATGACAACTAAAAAGCTATGCGAAAAAATTGGTTGGAAGTCTACAATTTAAACCTTCTAAATGAAAGGCTCCTACATGTATGAGCCAACTCGTGAATATGGAACAACCTTCTGACACTCCCCTCTCCTGTGCATTTTGCTCCAATGACCCCCCCCCCCTCCCCCCCCCCCCACCCTCAGTGTCCAACTCCCCACCCTCCCCTTCCTCCAAAAGCAGTCCCCATGGGTAAGGCAGATGACCATTACCCATTTCATTTGTATTGGGAAAAATATATGTGCAAGCCATATGTACTGGTCAGCAGCAGAATTACCAAGAAAAGAAGTGAAAATTTGTATACAGTTTGAATCTGTCCCTGTAGACTACATGTATTGTACATGTATATCTTGTTCAGCGCTTTGTGTATATTACAAGATAAAAATGAGCCTAACATACATGTTCTCAGTGTTACCTTATCCTGATTCCTGTCAAAATTTGAGATCATATCTTCCACTAAATCCTTGATGCTCTGAGGATTGTGCTCAGGATGCTCAAAATACAGAAACTCTGATTCATCAAGTTTATCATCCAAGTTCATATCCCCTCGACGGAACTTACTGTAGTATTCTGACATCACTTCATCAGGATTGCCAACATCATCTACAAAAGAATCTAACGAGTCAGTCAAGAAGAAATTCATTTTTTTTAATCTACAGGTAAGTGTGTAGCTGGTATAGACTGTATGAAATCAAAGGCTCCAATGAACCAAAATGTGAAGACAAAACATTCAGACATTTCCCTCTCCAAGACATTTTGTTGCACCAACTGCCCACCCCTGCATCCAACTTTAAACTCTACCCAGGCTCCTTCCAGCACCGTCCCCATGGGCCCTGAGGGATGTAGCTAAGAGCCAGTACCAGCTGAATGAGAAATTATCACCGGCTGAAATTTCACTAGAAAAAAATACTTGGGGTGATTTGGAAGCTGCACAAGCCAGAAAAACCAGCAGGGCATGTTAATGAGCCTGCTAAGTGTTTTCATAGCTACATGTACATGTACGCCCCTGCTGATGGGTAAGGCAGCTAGGTGACAAACACACAATGCTATGTCTTTGCATTCCTACATGTACTCTGAATTCTATTCTGCCATTCTAACTAAGGAGACTTGAATACTGTAATTACACCCCGGTGAGGCTAAACCTGCACATAAAATAATCATATATATAGATAGGCACAGCCTAACAGCGTAGCACTATGAACAAGCTTAACTTAGGTGAAACTTAACAAAAGTGAAAGGTCGGAAGCACAAGAATTAAGATTGACAACCGTTTTTTTTTTCAATTTTAGCAATTCTCAAAAAACAGTAAGACTTATTACCCGACCGTCTGCACAGTACATTTAAACCGTAGAAAAGTTCACAAAAACAACTTTTCTCTGTCTAGAGGGGGTCTCTAGAATAACAGGTACGACTACTTTCCGAATAAAATACAGTTTTTTTTGTCAAAAATTGCCCGAGAAGCTGATTTGGAAATCAAAATTGCAAAAATACACAAACATGTTTGCATAAGGCGATGCGAGTGAAGACAGAAAATCTAAGTCTTGTTTTGTTTACATATTAAAAATCGCTTTTCAATCTATGTAATGAATGAACAAGCACATAAAAATGGACAACACAATCTTCTTTCGAAAAATTTTATTCAAATCTTCATTAGTTTATGTTTAAAAGTAAAACATGTTCCATTAACATTTGTAGCGCATCAAGGCAGAGCTGTCCTCGATGAAATTCAAGATAACAACACGACTTAATTTGAGCATGTTTCATCAACAGGTTTCCAAAACTTAAGAAAACACAAAGAAAAAGTCAATCAAAAATTGATATCAACATAAATTCCCATCGAAAAATGTGATTTATTTTACCTTTAAGTCACTGGACTGCTTGGAAATTCATTAAAACTCCGCTTCTTCGGTTCTGAAATCCGTAATAAAAACAAGGCACCTCCCCGCATTGCTCCTGCATTGATAAAAACGTATGCGGGTTCCTCAAAGCAAGATTTTATCCCCGAAAGCTCTTCTTTTTCCACTAAAGTGGCTTCTGAGTATCCCTTAATTAGTATCCCTGTCTTGAGTAGCAAACCGCGAAAAAATGTAGGGAAGTAACGACTTTACAGCTCAGCTAAACACTGCAAAAGATCCAACTTTTTTAAAACTTTATAAAGTGTTTACCAAGCTGACAGCTGTGTAGCCGCGTGTGTGGCGACATACGCGCATGTTTTGCAACGTCATACACGCCCGCGAATTAGCCCTGCCCAACGCTCGGACGGACACACATGTAAAGACGCCGCCCGCGAAACATTCCGCTGGCCATGACCATGAAAAAATGACGAGCATGGGTTCTATGGGTATGGGGCTGCGCAGAGTGCTCCACTATTATGGTATTTTTGGAAGTGGCCTATGCTTTGCGTTTTCATGACTTGAAAATAGGCTCTATTTGGGGGGGCATGTGTCTACCTCACACTGCTAAATTTTCAATGTACATGTACAGTTAATTGAACATCTCTTCTTTTAAAATTTTTGGCTCTACATGTATCTCTTTGAATGTTGAAGTTGAACTTTCCCAGGGCATCAAATTGTGTAAATAATTTCACACAACATACATGTACATGTACATACACTGCAGTTTGTGTGACAAGACAACAATGGGATACAGCAGGGCACAAGTCTGTCGTTTACAGTGAACACAAAATTTTCAAAAGGTTTATTTCCTCAACCTGGAACATGTTTCCCTCTTTCAGACCACCTGAATAAGCTTACAAGATTTCAGTTTTGCCTTCAATGTCAAAAAACAAATGAAAAAAATTATACAGTCATGTTCATGTCAATTGCAGAAAGCTGAATATATATTAACATGTGCTGCTGCACAATTTATTGCATGATTAAATTAAAAGAAAAACCCAACTTTGTTTAGTGAAAAACGAAATTTATTATACATTTTATTTTCTTTTTTTTTTAAATACACTTAGTCACTTTTATCTTAAAAATTTAATGAAACAGTGGTTATGGAAACAAAAATATCTTGCAAACCATTTCACAAATTAATTAAAACAAAATTTAAAATTTTACTACAGCTAGAAATGTTACCCTGACTGGATACCCTTGACCCTTGGTTAATACGGTTAAAGTGCCGACATAAAAGTGTGACACACACTAAACTGCACACGTGGAGAATTTCTACTTGACTATACGTGTACATGAAAGCGGTATTAGTGTATTTAAATGCCGTAACTAATAAGAAAACCAGCATTTATATAAATCGACCTTTTGGTGTCACAATACCTCGGATATCTAGCGAAACTGCACACAGAATTTCGACAATCTTACAAACTGAAAGCTTTTGTGCATGTTTATCACGTAAGCTTATAAAATATGACTTGGGTATGCTAAATGAAACAAATTGGACTTACTCATGTAGACTGACATAATTTTAAGGCAAAGCATAAATAACATTTTAAACGCAACCCACCTAACTCAGTCGCGTCCATCTTTTTAGTTTCGTTATCCTCTTTAAGCTTCTGTCGGAATTCATCCCAAGTAACAAACCCATCTCCGTCACGATCGACAACGCTAAACATATGATGATTGTTGTCTCGCGCCTCCTGAATGTGCTCTTTGATTTTCTCGTGAATCCAAACCGTGAGTTCTGCCTTGCTCACTTTGTGGTCGTTATCTTTATCAACCTTATGGAAGAGATCAATAAGCCGTCGATAACCTTCCATGTTATCGAATAACAGCGTTCCATCTTCAACCATTTTACCCAGGAAAGCTTCGTGATGGTAGTCCTTGTTGACATGTCCGTCTCGTTCGAGTTTCAAGCCCTTGATGTGATCTTGGAGTAGATTCGGAGCTTTCTTGTGTTTGACTTCATTCTCATTATCGGGGGACAGTGTCCTGCTTGTGTTTAACGGTTTGCTGTAACCCACCGGGAGAAAAACTAAAAGGAAAATCAGACAGTCTGTCATGACCGCCATGTTGGAAAAATCACAGCAACTGTACTCGCCCCAGTCTTCTCTGACGCGCCATGTACACGTGTAACGTGTCTTTTAAAGTGCGCAACACGCGAGAAACGTGTGTCTCCGCGCGAAGATTTGAAAAATTTGAAGGAAGAATAACATGCAGGTGACAGTGTTTAGACCTACAGGCCATATTTTTTCACTGAATGTGTTATAATAGCTAAAGTCCTCTATTGAACTTACGTGTCGAATAATAATTATTATAAATATACTGTAGTTTCAGTGACAGTTCAATAGAGTCAATAGAGGACTTCGCGCCTGTTGGGGATCATGGGTAATTGCGGCTGACATGCGCCAAATACACTGTTTGTATGGGAATCCAGTGGCAGATAATTTCGGTAAAATTTTAATTTTCTAATATTTGTGAATTGAAAACTTACGATGCTGGTAAGGATACTTTACCAGAACTTTACTCATCATACTGGCGATTAGATGGTGTGCAATTAATTTCTTTTGTTTTCAATACTAAAAAGGTGGGGTCTTCCCGGCATAATCGCGATGGCAGATAATGAAATAAAAAAAAAAACAGTAGACACCGGTAATAAACTGTTGATGTCAGGTTATGAATTCACAAGTCACAGATTAGCACCAAAAAGAGGCTACGAGATATAAATGAAATTTTGCTATTGTCACTTATCCACCTCCTCGGTGGCACGCCGCGATCGTCTAGTGGTTAGGACCCTGCGTTGTGGCCGCAGTAACCCAGGTTCGAATCCTGGTCCCGGCAATATTTTTAGTATTCTATATACACCCATTTGTTTTGTTGTATTATTTATTTTATTTATTTGTTTATCCCCAGACAAAAAAATCTTGAGATAAATAATCATGATTTCGGAGGTAAATGATTGTCGATTTTTAAGTGACCATCAAGCGGAACATTCGTGCTCAACTCTCACCAGTTCTAACATGGAAATTAAAACATAGATTATTTATTAATCAAAAGATAGAATAGTATGGGAGGGTTCCTAGGCCACGAGTAGTCCCTCATATTTCCTCAGGGATAGTAAAGCGAGCGAAAGCTAAGTTCTCTGCTGAAAGTCTCACAGAAAACAGAAAACGACAACACACGACGACAGAACGCGACAGAACGACGACAACAACAGTAGTAAAAGACTTTTGAAAACGCAGTCAGCAAATATCAAAGTTATACTTCTCGGCCAAATAGTCTACGTTACATCCGATTTAACACATGGCGAACGTAGTCTATATATCTTTCCTTTGTTCGGAAGAAACATGCAACTTCTTCGTTATCGCGAAGTAAATATTTGAAAATGGCGAGGTCTCCACAACTCCATAATTGCGATTGGAGACCATGAAATAAAACCAAGTCAACCCTATTTACAACGTGAAGATGACTGGTTCGATCACAAGCACCAAAAGGAGGCTACAATATATAAATGAAATATTGCGATTCGCTTATTCACCTCCTCGGTGGCACGCCGCGATCGTCTAGTGGTTAAGACCCTACTTTGTGGCCGCAGTAACCCAGGTTCGAATCCTGGTCCCGGCAATTTTTTTAGTATTCTATATACACCCATTTGCTTTGTTGTATTATTTTTTTATTATTATTTGTTTATCCCCAGACAAAAACATCTTATGATAAATAGTCATGATTTCGAATTGCTGCAAAATTGATTCCTCGATTGCTATCGATTTAATACCATCGATTATTATCGGATTTTTTTTTCCGTTTTTTACGTGGCACTGATAAAATAATTGACACAAGTTGTCTGTATAGTTCTCAATGAGTCATTTAATATTTATTATATGTCAAGAGTTTAGTACAATTATTGTAAAGGACTTAAATCACGTCGCAGATCAGCAACTAACAGGAACAACTATGATAGTTATATGGTCTTTTTCAGTACACCTTCAAACCGTAACAAGCTGCGGCAGCAGTGGCCGTGTCGTATGAAAGCCACTGAATATGTTGCAACCCTCTAGTTTTGCTGTTGGTGTTGCATTAAGATGAAGCAAAATGAACAACGAAAGTCAGTGTTTTTGTAATTTCAACGATTTGCATGAGTAAAGAAACGTAACAATAAATCTCAGAGTATGTCAGCAAAAAAATGTAATCCAGTAGCACAGCAGTAATCACTTTGGCGCCATAAATATCGACAAGGAACAACACATGTAAAAGGAGAAGCAGTTTTTTATGTTTTTCGTCGTCAAAAAACAGAGGTTCGATCCGTGAATAATGGGCCTTGACTACATGAGTACCGATCCAGTTTTCTCGCTTGTTTTACAAGCTTATAGAGGAATATCACGGACATGTAACCCGGTATGTTTTAGTCCTGGGATTTATGATTTATTTCCAGGGTTTCCTTATTCCAGGCTTATTCCAACTATTTTTTCCATGGATAATCAAAGCCACACCAACCACATTATGTTACATTTTTATTCGTGGTTTCATTGCAGTCAAATGACAGCTTGTGCCGAACCAAGTAACTCGCCTTATGCGAAAAGATGGCAAAGATCTGGGTGCCTGCAGTGTCCATGTATTTACCGCATACATGTGGACTCGAATCTCTCTGTTATTAGACAAAGCCGGAATGACAGGACATGTCCAAATCTTTTAAAATAGTTTTGTCTGGATTTTTTGTTATTCCCCGGCTATATTATTATTGTTGGTGGTATCGAAAATGAAATGTTTTTACAATGAATGCCTGTCTCTCATGCTGTTATAGGACTAACGCGAGAAATCGATTGAGGATGGATTATCGAATGTTATAGAATGTTATCGATTTTTGCCAATCGATAGCAATCGATAATATATTTTTGTTGTGAATTCGATTTCTATCGATTGCCAATATCAATCGATATCAATCGGCGATTGATGTCGATTGATCCGATCGATTGTATCTATTGATTTCCGATATCGACTTCTATCGATTGACTACGCCTGGAGGTAAGGAACGGAGATAAATGAATGTTGATTCCTTTGCTGTCAAATGTCATCAGAGAAGCAATAATAACAATATACATTTACTTTGATCTTTTTTTTTTTTTACTTCATAACATTGTAGTTAAGCTGCCTGTTGTAAGAATTAAAATCAAAAACAAAATCAAGTGTAATTTTCTTAATCGCGATTAAAGGGGAAGTATCACGGGAATTTTGATGTTTTTTGGTCAAAGCCATTTTACAATACCTTTACGTATTTACAAAATAATACTAAAACACCAAGAGAGTGTAATCAACCAATTCTTGAAAGAAGACAGATTATGGTCTGTTCTAGCCCATTTGGAGACGAAAATGTGGTAACTTGAAAAAGATTAGGCTAATTTTTTTCAAGTTGTAATTCATTGAGACCCAGTCCGTTTATGACCAGAGACACTAATCGACAGTTTTGATATATTTTGATGTAATTTATCACACCATTGGAGCTTTATTTTTCGGCTTCTGGTCATACATTAACATTTTTTGCTTTTTCAAATGACACCAAATCCCCGTGATACTCATGAAATAAAAACCAGTGAACCCTAGCAATAGGTGGTTTTCATGTTACGTCATCGCCGCCATGCTGGTGGACATAAACAATAGTTCTCTCATTAGCTCCTTTTGTTCGTCCACCAGCATTTGTTCGTTTCACTATTGTTTTCTAATATGTCTCTAGAGATTGATTGCAAACCACCTATAACGTGTTGATGACAGATCATGAATTCCACCAATCACAAGTTAACACCAGAGAGAGGCTACGAGATATAAATGAAATATTGCCTTTAATACCTATCCACCTCCTCGGTGGCACGCCGCGATCGTCTAGTGGTTAGGACCCTGCGTTGTGGCCGCAGTAACCCAGGTTCGAATCCTGGTCCCGGCAATTTTTTTAGTATTCTATACACCCATTTGTTTTGTTGTATTATTTATTTTATTTATTTGTTTATCTCCAGACAAAAACATCTTGAGATAAATAATCATGATTTCGAATTTCGGAGGTAAATGATTGTCGATTCCGTTTTAAGTGACCATCAAGCGGAACATTCGTGCATAACTCTCACGAGTTCTAACATGGAAACCGTAGATCAGTTATTTTATTAATCAAAAAGTGTTATGGTATAAGAAGGTTCCATACTAAAGAAACTATTGTCTCTTTAGATTGATATTCATTATTTTGCTTCCATTGTATATTTATCATTTTATAGATTTTGAAACCATAAGAATTGGTAAAAAAAGTAAAATGCCAAAAAAGAAAATAAAAAACACGAAAATAACGAAAAAGACTACTATTCTGAAATTCTCTGCTGAAAATATCCCAGAGTAAGTCTCAGTGCATGCGAGCGAAAGAAAACAACAACAACATCAACAACAATAACTATAGTAAAAGATTTTTGAAAACGCAGTCAGCAACTATATCAAAGTTATACTTTTCGGCCACATAGTCTAAGGGCGCTTACCATTTGTCAGAACTGGTCGGCCAGACCGGTCCGTTTGTAACTAGAATGCATCTTTTTGAAGACTTGTTCCTACAAGTCCATCAAAAGGGTGCATACTATTTCCAAATTAACCAGTCTGGCCAACCAGTTCCGACAAAAAATGGAATAATATTTACGAATTAGGCGGTCTGGCCGGGCAGTTGTGACAAATGGTAAGCGCCCTAAGTCACGTGATCTATATAACTTTCCTTTGTTCGGGAGAAACATGCAACTTCTTCGTTATCGAGAAGTAAATATTTGAAAATGGCGAGGTCTCCACAACTCCATAATTGCGATTGGAGACCATGAAATAAAACCAAGTCAACCCTATTTACAACGTGAAGATGACAGGTTATAAATTCTACCAGTCGATCACATCACAATAAGCACCAAAAGGAGACTATAACATATAAATGAAATATTGCTGTAAACACTTATCCACCTCCTCGGTACGGTGGCACGCCGCGATCGTCTAGTGGTCAGGACCCTGCGTTGTGGCCGCAGTAACCCAGGTTCAAATCCTGGTCCCGGCATTTTTTTTTAGTCATAAGTTTTATATATATATATGACATTATTATTTTATATATGACATTATTTTACTTTTTTGTGATTATTGTTTTATTCAATTGTTTATCCCGTAACAAAAACAACTTGAAATAAATTATCATGATTTCGAATTGCGGCAAAAGAAACTCTACGGTGGTAAGGAACGGAGATAAATGAATGTTGATTCCCATGCTGTCGAATGTCGTCAGAGAAGCAATTATAACAATTCTACATTTACTTTGATCTTTTATTTGACTTTATAACATTGTAATTAAGCTGCCTGTTGTAAGAATTAAAATCAAAAACCAAATCAAGTGTAATTTTCTTAATCGCGATTGCAGATCATGAAATAAAAAAACAGTGAACGCTAGCAATAACGTGTCGATGACAGGTCATGAATTCCACCAGTCACAGATTAGCACCAGAGAGAGGCTACGAGATATAAATGAAATATTGCAATTACCACTTATTCACCTCCTCGGTGGCACGCCGCGATCGTCTAGTGGTTAGGACCCTGCGTTGTGGCCGCAGTAACCCAGGTTCGAATCCTGGTCCCGGCATTTTTTTTTAGTCATAAAATTTATATATGACATTATTTTACTTTTTTGTGATTATTGTTTTATTCAATTGTTTATCCCGTAACAAAAACAACTTGAAATAAATTATCATGATTTCGAATTGCGGCAAAAGAAACTCTACGGTGGTAAGGAACGGAGATAAATGAATGTTTATTCCCATGCTGTCGAATGTCGTCAGAGAAGCAATTATAACAATTCTACATTTACTTTGATCTTTTATTTGACTTTATAACATTGTAATTAAGCTGCCTGTTGTAAGAATTGAAATCATAAACCAAATCAAGTGTTATTTTCTTAATCGCGATTGGAGATCATGAAATAAAAAACCAGTGAACCCTAGCAATACTGTTTTGATAACAGGTCATGAATTCCACCAGCCGGACAGATTAGCACCAGAGAGAGGCTACGAGATATAAATGAAATATTGCAATTACCACTTATCCACCTCCTCGGTGGTACGCCGCGATCGTCTAGTGGTTAGGACCCTGCGTTGTGGCCGCAGTAACCCAGGTTCGAATCCTGGTCTCGGCATTTTTTTTAGTCATAAAATTTATATATGACATTATTTTACTTTTTTGTTATTATTGTTTTATTTGATTGTTTATCCTGTAACAAAAACAACTTGAAATAAATTATCATGATTTCGAATTGCGGCAAAAGAAAACTACGGTGGTAAGGAACGGAGATAAATGAATGTTGATTCCCATGCTGTCGAATGTCGTCAGAGAAGCAATTATAACAATTCTACATTTACTTTGATCTTTTATTTGACTTTATAATATTGTAATTAAGCTGCCTGTTGTAAGAATTAAAATCAAAAACCAAATCAAGTGTAATTTTCTTAATCGCGATTGCAGATCATGAAATAAAAAAACAGTGAACGCTAGCAATAACGTGTTGATGACAGGTCATGAATTCCACCAGCCGGACAGATTAGCACCAGAGAGAGGCTACGAGATATAAATGAAATATTGCAATTACCACTTATCCACCTCCTCGGTGGTACGCCGCGATCGTCTAGTGGTTAGGACCCTGCGTTGTGGCCGCAGTAACCCAGGTTCGAATCCTGGTCCCGGCAATTTTTTTAGTATTCTATTTACACCCATTTGCTTTGTTGTATTATTTGTTTATCCCCAGACAAAAACATCTTGAGATAAATAATCACGATTTCGAATTTCGAAGATAAATAATTATCGATTCCCTTGCTGTCTAACGTATTAAATGCGGGCTCGTGAAAATAATTTTAGACCATGAAGCGGAACATTCGCGCATTACTCTCATGACATGGCAACCATAGATTATTTTATAGTATTTTTTTTTTTTAGTTTTTGAAACCATAAGATGCTGAAAATTGCAAAATGACCCCTCCCCTCGTCCCCTCCCCCTCCGAAAAAAACACACGAAAAGACAGAAAAAGACTTCCATTCTGAAGTTCTCTGCTAAAACTATCCCAGTATAAAGGCCCGGGCAAACGAGCGCAACATTTCAACGCAACATCTTGCAACATTGTTGCGCTCAACGTGTTAACACGCGTTTGGCCCGGCCAATTTTCAACCTTGATCCAACACCATCCAACATGTTGGATGGTGTTGGATCAAATTTGACCATTTTCAAACTTGATCGTCGATCCAACACCATCCAAACGCGTGTGACACTGCGCGCAACAATGTTGCATGATGTGGCGTTGAAATGTTGCGTTCGTTTTGCCTGGCCTTACTGGTCTCAGGACATGCAAGCGAAAGAACAAAAATAACAAGTAAAGGATTTTTGAAAACGCAGTCAGCAAATATCAAAGTTATACTTCTCGGCCAAATAGTCTACGTCACTTCCCGTTTAAAACTTGCAATTTCCTGAGTTCGAAAGAAACATGCAACTTCTGCGTTATCGCGAAGTAAATATTTCAAAATGGTGAGGTCGGGGTGAGGTCTTCACAGTTCCATAATTGGGATTGGAGAGCTTGAAATAAAATCAAGTCAACCCTATTTATAACGTGTAGATGACAGGTTATAAATAGTCCTTTTTACAGTTGTGTGCTTGGTGACCTTGCCTTTGAGTGGAAGCGAGGCTGGAGGTGACCTTGCTTTGATACAAACCTTTCTGCCTTTCATATGTTAATAATGCTTTTCTCATGCTAACCAGCTAAATTTACATCTGAAAAGCTCCAAGGTCTGTATCAAAGCAAGGTCACCTCCAGCCTCGCTTCCACTCAAAGGCAAGGTCACCAAGCACACAACTGTAAAAAGGACTATTCTGCCAGTCGATCAAATAAAGCATCAAAAGGAGGTTACAATATATAAATGAAATATTGCTATTAACACTTATCCACCTCCTCGGTGGCACGCCGCGATCGTCTAGTGGTTAGGATCCTGCGTTGTGGCCGCAGTAACCCAGGTTCGAATCCTGGTCCCGGCTTTTTTTTTAGTGTTAGTTTTTTATATGACATTATTTTACTTTTGTTGTATTATTTGTTTCATTCATTTGTTTATCCCGTAACAAAAATAACCTGAAATAAATTATCGTAATTTCGAATTACTACGGAGGAAAAACACGGAGGTAAGGAACGGAGATAAAATAGAGGATATTACATGGCCGCGCGAAGATACGAAATTTTTCTTCGAGTGTTGAAAAATATTTCACAAGTGAGCGCAGCATGAGAAGTGAAATTTCGTATCTTCAAGCGGCCATGTAATGTTCTGTTTATTATATAAACGCCAATGAAATCAAACCATTTCACTTTAATATTTTTTTGTAGTCCTAAAGTAGCAACGGTGTTCTTTTCACGTGTGAAGATAACATGTTATTCTCACGTGTGAAGATATGATGTTTACGCGCGAAAGCTCACCTGGTATTTCATTGGTGTTTATATAATAATGAATGTTTATTCTCTTGCTGTCGAGTGTCATCAGAGAAGGAGTGATTATCATAACAATTCTACATTTACTTTGATCTTTTTATTGGCTTCATAACATTGTAATTAAGCTGCCTGTTGTAAGAATTAAAATCAGAAAAACAAATCAAGTGTAATTTTCTTTTTCTTAACGCGAGGTTTCTAGTGGCGCAATGATCTTTGGTTCCAACCTGAAGAAAAAAAGGGAAAATAATTAAATAGCAAGTACTAATTAACAAAATATCGTCTGAGATGAATGGAATTTTGAAGTATGGCCATTCTGTGTTAGGGATGTGGGGGTATCGTTGTTGGTTCTGGGGGCGTTCCATTCATCTCAGACCGACTAGACCACAAAATCACCAAGATCTTCCGCAAAAAAGGCCTTCCAGTACGTGTTGCCCACAAATCCTACACAGTAAGGCGAGCTCACTCTAACCACCTTACAGAGCACACAGGCATCAACTGTCCCATCTCAAGTACCAACTTATGCCTACGGAGAAACACCGTGTACCAAATCACATGCAATAGATGTAAACAACTCTATATCGGAAGCATCACAAGATTTACCCATGACCGCGTAAGAGAACAACACCTAAACAATGACAATTCCTCGATCCGTAAAGGCTGGTTTTCACTAGCGCATAAGCACAAGCATAAACATAAGCATAATCGGCCGAAAGGCATGTGGGAACGCCAAAACACAAGCATAAAGACATACGCAAGCGCAGTATGAACGAAATTCTCGATACCAGCTTTCCTCGGCTGTGAGATCTGAATCAAAGATGGCGGATGATTTGGTTGACCGCCTTGTGCTTATGCTTGTGCTTATTTCATCCCCGTTCTCACTTGACATAAATGTGACACAAGCATAGCATAAGCACAAGAAGAATGGAACGTGTTCGTTCTTCTTGTGCTTATGCTTATGCTTATGTCGTGGGAGTTCTCACTTGCTTCTGGATCTCTTATGCTTATGCTTATGCTTGTGCTTATGCGCTAGTGAAAACCAGCCTTAAAGAAACACATCCTAATGTGCCAATTCAAAGGACAATTAACAAAGAGAGCATCGATGTATTGTTCATCACTATCGCCTACTTAATATCTCTGTCACCCACGCCACAACTTCATTTTTGATTTATATCCTGTGTTGTGGAATATTTCCTCATTCCCTGATGATGATGCGTGGATTGGCGAAAGCTCGGAATAAATAAATACAATAGCTTAAAGCCTCATTTGATCCGTTCATCCCTTGTACAAGGTGCTACTGAAGGACAACTTCAACCGTTAAAAAATAGAAACGAAAGAGATCTCGGAACGACTGGTTGGCCCCCTGGCGACAGCCTGTGAGAAGTTTCCCTTCAAGATGTGCTTAATTTGAAAACAATTCACCAAGAAGGTGCAAAGAATGGTAAAAAACTCTGATAGTAAGCTGTTTAGCTTACATTATTCATAATACAGTATGAGCGAGCTAGACCATGTTAAGGCAATGTTTCCTCCTCGGCCAAGGAGGAAACTTTAGAAAATGAAAATTGGTTACAAAACTAATAAAAGGCGTTTGTTAGACAGAACTATTAATTAAAAGAGGATCTCAGAACACTATTAAAAGGTTCAGGTTACTATACAAGTGCCACTAAAACTAAATAAGTGTCTGACTGTGGATGGCCAGGATGGTAATCGATTGGAATTGAAAATGTAGTAAGGTTCTTTCCCCATAGCCTGCAACTGAGCAAAGGAAAATGATTACAGTTCGTTTTCTCTTAGCGCGAATTACCTCGGGGTTTTCCCCTTCCTCTTCGGGTATTAACTGTACCATGTGTTTTCTTTCAAAGTAATTAGTTCTTGTTAGCACAGAAGAGTAGAATGGCATGTGAGAAGTACAGTGGGCATTACCTTTCTAAGTCGTTGTGCTCCTATTGCGGACAAATTCCATCTGTGAAGAACACATCATCTATGGCTGCGTCTCCACGGTAACTGCTTCCTCTCTTGCCTACAAATTTGATCTAAATAGAAACAAAAAAGTTTAGCCGGATCACAAGAAATCAATGATTATGTTGCAAAAAATGTAGTAATTCGACTACAATAAGGACTTTTTCGTCCTTTTCTTCCTTTTTCTTTTTCACGGGGTAATTCAATCTTTACTTCTTTTTCTTTTGTTTTTTTTTTTTCAATTCCGTGTGCAATTTCCAAATCGCCTTCTACCTATATAGTAATAGTTAATGGACATTATTTCATTTCCTGTGTTACACTGCCACCATGACTATCATATCACCCCCACCCCCACCTCCACTCCTTCCCCACCCCCTCCGTAAACCCTTTATTTTCGTTAGGTACCCTGTAGTTAGATGTTCCAGGTGAAATCTGAACCCTTGCCAAGACCCATTGGTTTCCTTGATCCGTGTCTTTCTTCCAAAGCAGCGTGTCTTTATCTGTCTCTTTGCCAGCCAGGTCAGATGAGTGTAACATCACTTTAAGCTCACCCATGCTCTCTCCATACATGTGGTAATAAAACTGAAGGCAGCGTCCAATTTTTGCCGGGGGGTATTCCTTACTTTGTAATACGGCCTCGTCACCAGATTTGCGGGGACTCGACGTTTCTATGTACATGAAGTAGCCTACAAAACAGCAGGATAATATTATTGTTAAAGTGCTACTATACTATGGTCAACGTTTTGCCTTTCTCTTTCTTTTCTGTACAGTTTTGGACAGTACAAACTGAATACTTCCATGCCAGATTTTAATTAAGTTCAAATTTCAAAGCATGGGAAGCAAGACCAGTTATTTCTTACGTAAAGTTCAAATAGCGTCATAAAACGTCATCCAATCAACATAAAACGGTTGCTTTATTGTAGGGAAAGGCTGATCTCGCACACACTAATAATTTCAGCGACAAAGAAATATCTCGTTTGCAGGGGCGGAAGGATAAGTCCTTAGACTTAGTCCTTAGGCTCCTATTTTCTTAACAATGAGATGGAATTAGATTGGTTGTTTTATTTTCTTTTCAAATTTTTATTTTTAATTTTAGCTCTCTAAACAACCTCGTTCCCAGGGCTTTTCCCTTCGAGAGAGGGGCGAAAAACCCTGGGAACGAGGCTGCTCTCTAAAGAGCTCTCTCCCCCCCCCCCCCCCCCCCCCCCCCCTGTATCCGCCCCTGCGTTTGAAACAATCATTACTTTAAAATGTTATCGCAAAAACGCCATAGCGGAGCGTCCTTCAACTTAGCTTTCTAATATATAAGCTAGTCAGTAGATAAAAGTAAAGTGAAGTAAATCGTTTATTAAATTTAGAACAGACTGGACAGTGTATAATATAGCATAACTGACCAAAGCGAAGGGTCGTGTGATCAGCTTCAGGTCCTGTCCTGCTACTCGGAGTCTTCCCCATTCTTTGTGTCCAATCAAAATCGTCGCCATCAACATTGGTAAATCCACATAAACCTGTTTCAAACGTACAGTCATCTGGACCTGGAACGTCGAGGAGATGGCCAGTTAAACAAATAAAACACACCGTTTGATAACATTTTTCAAAACTCAATTTTTATTACTAAAAATAAAGACACCGAGTTGTACCAGTAGAGAGTACTGCTCGATAGATTTCATTTTAGTGGACAATAAATTATTTCATCATCGCGCTGATGTTTGCTGGGTTTTTACCTCGTTCCGCCCGGACATACTCCTGCCGCTGGGTCTCCGAGGATGGCACTAGCCAAATGGTGTGGTTGTAGACAAGGAAAGGTTATTGTAAAAAAAAACTGTTAAAAACATTTTTATTGCTTTGCTAATTGATCAGACTGATGACCACTTTTAATACCAAGACATGAACATGTTTTTTTTTTTTTAAGGGAATTTAGGAATGACGTTTTTTTTATAAACCGAATGAGCTCATAAAAGACTGTTCGAGTACCATGTACAGTCACTGTGAATTTTCATTGTACTTATTTTATTTTCATTCGGTCCAATGAAAAACAAGCTTTCTTACCATTCGGAGCAGGCTGAGGAGAAGGAGTCACCGGTGGTCTGGTAGTATTCCCTTAAAAAAGATGTATATAAATCAGCTGGCAAGAAACAATTACAGTAACGTAAATGAGATAAAATTTGATAATTAACAACGACGAGAACAACATCAACACGCTCCCGAACAGTTTGATAATTATTTTGTTTGTCAGCAGGAAAGAAAATTTGATCACAAGAGATGATTTTCCAGTCGTTTTATAAACACTGTTTTTGCATACCGATCGTTGAAGTCCATAATGATTCGGACCCCCCCCCCCCCCCCCCCCCCCCCCCCATCCCCCATCAGACCTGTGTCTCCCATGTGGTTCATTAAAATAATAGAATAAAATTGTTTTATACGTAGTTGTTTCACTTCCACCAACTGACTGATTGACAAGTTTTTGGCTTAACAAATGCTTTTCGACTCTCAGGAACGCCGGAAATGGCGTTTTAGAGAGTAAAATCGGAAAAATTTTCCTGGGGACATGCACCCGAACCCCACCGTTCAGAAATTCCTGGATCCGCCTCTGAATTTTACTGTAATGAAACAACTTTTTGTATTTTGACATATAGCTCTTTCGCGGACATGTTTTGTCATCTTGAGCACCTACCTTAAGTCTTCCAGTAAAGCTTCTCACCTGAACATTTTTTCACTTTTTTATCTGTTCAGGTTAGTCCAAAATTTCTGACTCCGATACAGACCCCTCGATTTTCTGACTTTTTTAACTGAAATATCAATTTGAATCGATCATCAACATGCTGTAGCCTGCGAATACAGCCGCCTCTCATCGCTCCTGACCGAACGTCCCTTGTGGGCTAACAACATGCAGTTTATTGGGATAAAATGATTGTTATTGGTCATGGCTCTTTTCTTTTCCTACCGTTACAGCGATACAACAAGTCTGCCTGCGTGACATCTTTAGGACTAAGGCCGATCCGCTGACCAAGCTGAATTACAGACTGGTCCTTGGCTATGATGGTGGTGGAGCCATTGATGCCAAACGCTGTAGGAGAATAGTGCATGACGGATATGTAGTCATAAGGGATCCCCAAGGAGTCTACCTGAGATACATTGTACTTCCGAAAGTTGTGCTTCTTGTCTGCAAGAAAAATTAAAGACAATTATTTCTAAGAACCGTGAAGGGCGTTGTACATCTAAGTTAATCTCGTGCCCAGATCTCACTCGTGCTTGTACTGTTCTGAAATGTGATTACATCTAAGTATAACAGGAAGTCTAAACTACCTTCTGGTATATTTGTCCATACGATTTCCACGTGCTCATCTCTGTCAGGGCGACTCTGTTCATGCCAGAATCCCATGGCGTGACCTAATATAATTAATAAATTACTATATAAAATTATAATGATAATGCATGGTAATGATCGTGAGACCATAATTAAGCTGTGACGGTTGTCTCCATGATTATTCTTGCTAACCGTGATTTTTTCCTTTCTTGTGTTAATGAGTGAATAGCTAGGTGCCAAAGAATAGCTTA
The DNA here is from genome assembly GCA_024195265.1 of Dendrophyllia cribrosa. Lineage (NCBI taxonomy): Eukaryota > Metazoa > Cnidaria > Anthozoa > Scleractinia > Dendrophylliidae > Dendrophyllia > Dendrophyllia cribrosa. The sequence continues at coordinate 2,504,604 of JAJLRJ010000004.1, forward strand.
ATTGTATGATACTATAAGTCTAGACTTTTGTTTCTTCGCTCATGTTCCTAATTATTTAGTTTAGACCATGTTGAGGAGGTACACATACTGAATCAAGAAAAAATGATCTAAGAGAACAGAGTCCCGTGTCCCATGAGAAGTATTTTCAATCTAATATTAGCTTGCGCCCATGCTGTGAAGGTTATTTGCATCCTCGCTTCCATGACCGCACGGTCTCTGTTCCACAGAGATCAGATATCATATATCATATAGCTGTCATCATTGCTGGAGGTATTTTGTTTGTACAGCGAAGGAAAATCCCGTGTTGTGTGAGAGACTGTGAAAATCAATAACCTACCAACTCCAAAATGACATGACGTCATTCGAACTGACCAATCGGGCCTTTAAATCAGTAACCACAGTACCCCCATGCAGTATGACACCGAACTAATAATAGATTTAAAGTAATTTTTATTGGAAGTGGCCCGTGTATGGAGTATCTGTTCTCTTAGACTGAATAGCTAACCAATAACTACACACCAATCTCATGGACAACTGTTCCTTGGGCCCAGCATCCGCTGGCCAGTGAAATTTGCTGCATTCCGCCTTGCCGTCCAACGTACGACCAACACCTGGGGGAAAGGTATTGATACAAATTAACTGTCGGTTATTAATTACCGAAAGCAACAACGTAATATTGGCTGGATGGAAATTCCTTTTTGCGGCTTCTATTTTGGAAGGCTACAGCGTAGGATTCTCTGTATATAACTATTCATTTTCTGTACCCACACGTTTTCATTTAAAAAACGATATTTTTTCATACGACACTTGATGTTTCCATGATGGCAAAGAAAGTTTTTATAGGCATGTCAACCAAAATATCGAGCTTTTTATTATAAAATAAGTACCTGTACTTTTTTAGTACATTTAGCATGGCCAATGCAAGATGGCGGCTCTACAAATAATTCACGTCGATAATGACGTTATTGTGACGTCATTATCAACATGTCTTTACTTAATCATTGTGGGGATACAATGAGCTATTAATAGACCTTATTCGCTTGGGCGTATTTGTTTACCCATTAGAGACCACGTGTCATTCCCCTGGGTATTTTTTCTTTCTTTTCCGTTAACGCTTGAGAAGATACATTAATATGGATGTGGCTCAGACAAAGAATTTAACTCCCAAGAGGTTTGTATTGGGTAAACATTACGCTCAAGCGAATAAGGTCTATTGAAGATAAAACGAGTCTAGAATAGCAAAAACCCGAGGGGAGGGGTCCAACAACCCTCACGGTGCGGATACAAATTTGCTTGTACTTCCACGGGTTAAATCTGATCGCGATGTATTTACGTTCATTTTACCATTTTTTGTTATCATTTTTTTGCTGGTTAATTTTCCACTATAAAGAAACACAAAAAAGAAAAAAAAACGACACTTACCCTTTTCCTTTGAAAAACTCGATGTAGTTTGTCTCGGTTGTTCTTCTCACAAACTTTAAACAAGAGCTCTGCTCCCACTCCTCCATAGCGCTTAGAATAACGCTTTTAGCTTCAGGATTCTCATCTAAAACATATAGACATTTATAAAAGAATAATTGCCAACAATAAAAAAAATTATGATACCGTGAAATAAAACAGCTAAATTATAAAACTGAAATTGAATATTAACAAAAACAAATTGCCGGGACCAGGATTCGAACCTGGGTTACTGCGGCCACAACGCAGGGTCCTAACCACTAGACGATCGCGGCGTGCCACCGAGGAGATGGGTGAGTATTACTACTGAAACCGATACATCAATGCCGTATTCAAATTTTTGTAGGAACCCATGGCCATATGAGTTCATGTTGTCCAGCCAACTGTATCGTTGTTAAAATACCATAATAGCCGCTATAGGATGAACAAGACAGTTGAAATATGAAGTACAATTATTATCAATATACGATGCTAAACCGGCTTCATAACAATCGCTCTGTGAGCCGCAAGTGACTTTCAGTACCCCTGTAGGTAGCTGCGCAAGAGCCGCAAGTGACACTAAGCGGGCGCAAATTGGCAACTTTCCCTCCAAAATGTAATTTTATTTCTTATTGTTGCGATTATGAACGTTCGTTTGAATGATAATAATTGCCCGCACCAATTTATTCACAAAGTAAATATTTATGTGACCTAAATTTCACTCGTCGAGAGCCTATTGTGGGGCCAGGAAAGGCTTAGTAATTCAAAATATATTTATTCAAGGACCAAGATGACAAATGAAGACGTTTCAGCTGTCGCCTTGAAGGTACCTTTTTGCGGAACTTTCCAACAGGTATGAAGACAATTTCACTGTACTCATATCTCCCATTAATGCAATGGAATGAAATGTACTTTATCAAAGGCATTACCGAAATAAACGGGGATCTTTGACAATTTTGCATTGCGCACTACTACAGAGGATGTAACGTTGGTAAGAAGTGCAATAAAAGTTTGACTGTGATTGGCTAAAGTATTAGCTCACCAAGGGAACTCGAGCTTACCCAATTCGCGTGATATGTTGAAAGGAACCACATGCGTATACCACAGAAGATTTCGGTTCTTAGTTATTCCTCTGGCTCCTAGTACAGGAGCTGTAGGGTCACCGAACATCTCAAGGGCAATCATCTGGTTAAACGACAATTTGATGTCGCCTTCATGAAGTGATTCTTCGTCATTTCCTTCAAAAAAAGAAGAAGAAGAAGAAAAAGCAGTTAAAATGGAAACAGATAAAACGAAAAAAAAAACCCCACAGGAATGGTTGCTAACTGTCGGAACTGAGAACGGAGTGTTCGGATACCGTCATGATTATGCTGCAGGTTTTTTTTTAACGCATTTAGTATTTCATTTTTAAAGCCAACGCTAAGTCAGGTGGTGCAAGTCTATTAACCTTCTGATTCTATGAACGATCGTAGACTTAGCTTTCAAATAAAAGTTATTGCGCGGTATTTTCGTCCTTTTAGGGATAGTTTCTTAAGATCGCGTTCCTGTGCTTAATTTATCACGTGATAATGCTGATCACAGCAAACAGCGCTAGCAGGGAACAGTTCAGTTCAGTTCAGAAATTGTATTAAGCGATAAATTTAAAATTTGTAAACGGTATAACAAAAAGTTAGTAAAATTGTGTGTATTTATTTTAAAAACAAAAATGTATGCAAAATTGTAGTAATATTCTGAAATGTAATGTAAAGAAAAAAAACCCGATAATTCTGATAAATTGCGCCCGCCCTTATTTTTTTCAGGCTGTTTTTACAACTGCGAGGATCACAAATTTCACTCATGTTTCATCCGCAGTTCACATATGTGATTTTCATATATTCATATTCATATATTTTCACTATCATCGGGTTATCGTACGAACTCACAATCAGACTATCTAACCATCTGGCTTGGTAGCTCATTGGTTAGAGCATTATACGTCGGTATCGCAAAGTCATAGGTTCGAATAATTCCGTTCAAACCCGACCTTTTTTTTAGGTTGCTTTTTCAACGTACTGTACAAGTTAATAGTACACTGCGAGGATCACAAATTTCACTCATGTTTCATCTGCAGTTCACATATATGATTTTCAAATATTCATTGTGCATGTTGTAAGTTCTGCTTGGATTGAAAATTTTCAAATATTGGCTTGGTGTGACGGGGAAAAACTGAATCTATTGGGAAACAAAGGAAGAAACCACAACAAACGACGATAAACTAAACTGTTGCATTCACCGAGCGTGGAAAACGAACTCTAGCTGAAGATGATGTGTTAAGGATGAAGCTCCCGACTTTGACAATCATGAAACCTTAAAATCAAACCCGCAAGCAAGTAAATCGTTTTTAGTAGATGACTAAACATACCTTCCTCTGGATACTGAAACGTAGAATGAGGAGTTATAAAAAGCAAGCAAACGAAGAACGCGAAGGAGGCCATTTTGCCGCTGATGTCAGAAATAATGTACAAGTTAACACTGATGTCCTAGGCCTTATAACAGAAACCTGCGTAAATATTTAAGCAGGCCTGTCAATCGATTTTCGATCTAAAGTCTTTGTTGTTGCGTTGTTTTAATTACTAAACAAATGAAAATCAATGTACGTTTGCCCCAGAAAACGGAAAGTAAATCTAGGATTCAACCATCCTGTATCTTGTTGCACAGTTTTGTTTGAACTAAAGTAGGTGTGGTTACTTAAACTATTACATACAAGCAAAGGTTACCTAGCGAAGAAATTTGCACATTTAAATTGAAAGATGGGGTGAGTTATAAAGTGAAATTGGCTTTTTAAATAGAGCAGAGTCTCCGAAATAATTTATTTCCTGCATTGGTTTTTCTTTACCTAAACGTTCTCTCGGCATATTTTGTTAAGTGGCTTTTGCAGGATAGCACGGAAATCTATTAACCAAAGCACTTTTAGACCTTTCAATGATGTGAATGAAAATGTCATTTTATACACAAAAAAGATTTATCCAGACGACCAGATGCAATTTATTTGGTAGAATATGGAAAATTGAACAGTAAATATAAAAAAGAGTAGCTAAATGTAGCTAACCTTTTTCAATGGTTATTTCGCTCAACGTAATTTCGACCGTTTTTTCCGTTGAGCGAATTTCAAATTGTTGATGCTATAAGTTGTTGTATACCTCTAGTGCTCCTGATGAAGACCGTTACGCGGTCGAAACGTTGAGCGAATAAACCATGAACAAAGCTACATTGGAGTTAGACTCTTGAACCTCACATTTTCGTTTTCATTCACGTTATTTCAAGTGTCCAGGATCGCTTTAATGATCCTCCAACAAGCAACTACCCGGTTGGTTAAGGATTTGCATTGTTTGCGAGACCCCTGACAAGTTTTTTTACATATAAATGCAATCCCATATGATTTTAGTTCGCTAAAATTTGAAATCGTAATGTTACGAATTGTAAACTTGAGTTTTCAGGTTTTAAAGCGGATGTTGTGGCAGGCTATGATAGTTGGCGGTAGTTGGTGGTATTTGTGTCGTAACCACAAAGGTTAACGGTATGTTTTTGTTGTATGTAGAAATGTTTTTTTTTCTTGCTCGAAGAGGTGCTTACAAAAGACTTTCACCCCTGTTGAAGAGCTTTAATATACTTTAACTTCGTTGTCTACTCATTTCAAACGAATTTTAGCTTATATAGTTTGTCAAACTATATAAGCTAAAATTCGTATAGAACAGTTTGCTGAACCTTTTAATCAGTTGTCTCAAGCGCTAAAATGACAGATAAAATAGCGAGCGCGCGTGTTCGAAATAAATTACAAAAAGAGTGAATCAATTATCAGAATCGATAAACGGTTATTTTGATTTGTTGAAAATGAACACAGCATCTATGAATACACTCCGCATATTGACAAAAATAATCATAATTAAAAATAATAATAATGAAGAGAAAATAGTGTATAACAGCTAGAAATTCTAATTATTCTTTGTTTATAGTTCTGTAATAAAAACTCGATGCAAATGTCGGCATTTTTATGTAGTGAAATACCTGTTCATCCAAGTAGGAATAACAAAAACAAGAAAACCACAACTCAAACTAACCATTGTAAAGAACGAATCCCATTTCAACTGTTTACAATTGGTTTCCGTGGGACGTAAAGCTGTAAATTAAAGAACTGTGAGCTAAACCTTTAATTCACAGAATATGTATTTATACTTGGAAGGACCCGTCGACGAGATTTATTTGACGACAGGTAAATTATCGTTATTTGAGGCTATTTTATTCTTGCCCTATAGGAGGAATATGTTTTGTCCAACGCAGGATTATAAAATTTAGTTGCGCTTTATAATTTTATAAAATAATTGTTAGTCTTTTTCACATTTCCTTTTAATATGGGATAGTTATTGGTAAAGGAATGCAGATTTTTGTAGATATGTTGTATGATATACGTTGAAATTTAGGCGAGTAGAATCTGATTAATGAAGAGCAGACCGTAGCAATTGACATTTAGTAAATTATTGTATCAAAATCAAGACACATCTCGTAATCTCAAACGCTTTATAACGTATTGTTTACAAAAAATGAATTTCAATGAAGTTTACTCAGCCCAAAGAACAATGTCCTTCTTTTGTTCATGTCATCCTACGACAATAAACATGTCAACCATGAACTATATTATGATGACAAGACACACATTCGCTAATTAAAATATTCATTCATAAGAGCCAGTTGAAATTCTTTAACACGCCAGAAGTTGGAAATGGGGGTTAACCGATTCTGATGAAACTTGCTACAGAAGTTGACCTTGGTAAGACTGATTCCAAAAGCCGAAGTGGTTTTGTTTTCTGACTTTTAGTTCAGAAGTTTCGGGGGGGGGGGGGGGGGGGGGGGGGACCATTTGAGGCCAGCGGATCATGGAAAATTATGTTTTATAAGGGGCAAGTTTGGAATAGCATAAAAACAAACAAGCAAATCCTATTGACTAATTAATTAATTGTATGGTGTGTTTTTATTACAAAGGGTCTTTCAAATCATACGTGCAGATTTGGCAGAGAAGGTTCTGGGCGTATGGGGGCTGGCACGAGTTTTGGCCAAATTTAAAAAAAAAAAAAACATCCAAAATTGCCTAACTTTAAAAGTTCATATTTCTTAACTGACTAAGTGAGGTATGATTGCAACCCCCAACCCCCACCCCCACACTTCCCATTGCTTTAAATTTTTTTTTGGAACCTGCGGCAATGATGACAAATAGATACCTTTATAGCAACCACGTTTTGAGTTTTTTTTTTTCATGAAAATTTACAAGCTTCATTCCGCATCTTTACACTGACTTAATGCAAGGTTAATTTTGATCAATTTTGAACTTGAATGGAGATAATAAATCCATTTCAAATGTCGGATTTTTGTGGATTATGTGGTAAACAACTTATGTATTTATGGTGTTTGGGATGAACGCGACAAGCTGTTTATAAATTTTCAAGAGTTTTGAAGTCAACACCCTCAGAAACAACAAAAACCAAAATAAAAAAAAGCGGTTTCCGCAGAACAGTAATATAATCAAGACTTCTTTCTGTTATGAGGCATTACATGTGTGAAATACGATGGTATCTAAATTTCAAGCTGTTGTTGTGAAGCAACTACTTGCAATGAACAATTATAATAATGACAGTACTAATGATAATAACCCTGATTTCAACATATGTTCAAAGAACAGCCTCTTGCGCGCGCATTCTGTTGTTGTTCCCTATATTAAAATCGGCGATTAAAATTCTTATTATAATTATAGTAAACAGGGAAACGTTTCATTGTTGTCAAGCTTACTTCTTACGAAATTGCCATTATTAATAACTATAGAAAGTTTTAGACCCTTAATTTGGTTGAGATGGATGGAACGACAACCTGAACAGACTCACCAAAAAAATTGAAATATTAAAATTGCACATGTACAGATATCAGCATACGTAACAAGGACAAAATTAGAAGCAAGATAGCAATACGCCGGTAAATACTTCTGACATAAATACTGAAAGAAATACAAATTCTTCAAATGTACTTATTTATAAAAAAACGCAATTGTAAATAGAAAAATCAAGACATATCAAGCAGAATCTGTAAGGCCCAGTTCAAACGTCGAACTTCACATGTGCCGAATCTAATGCAAATGAGCAAAAACAATAGATTTTGCTCGTTTGCATTAGACTCGGCACATGTAAGTTCGACGTTTGAACCGGGCCTAAGAGAGAAATTTACTTACTGGAGATAATTATATGATAAAAACACTTCCAATTAAATACATGTGTGTCGCAGGATAAAAATCTCCCACAGTGCTTAAAATTCTCAAAAAGCTGTACATTTATTTATTAAATGCAAATTGTGCTCTTGATAATTAATTGTCTTGTCGATAGCAAGGTGTAAAGGCATTGGCTGTCGGAACCAAACAGGAAAACCAATCAAGCAAACTTGACTAATATTTTGAGATTAAAAGGTGAACCCCCAAGGTGGCGGGCTACAGTTTTAAAGTGGCTTGATACTCTTCGCAACTTTGGAGTGTTGAACTGATACGGTTTCGGTGTTCCGTTTAAAAATATCGGCGATTGTAATTATCTGCAGCGTTACCATTTAGTAGTCACAAAAATGAGTCACCAGGCGAGTGTTCCCCTTAATTTAATTTGTATGTGAGTTTCCCGAGATAAGAATGGCATAAATAAGGTGAGATAATTTTTATTTAGTATGTGCTCAGACCAACATTGAGGCTTAAAATAGTTCAAGATTACAAGAAGCAGAAATGCAACCAGACTGTTTTTTCACTACGAACCACACACTGAAGACTCATTTTCCTTCTTTTTTATTATTATTTTTTCGTCTTTTTAAGTAGTGTATATAATAAAATAGAGAAAAATATACGAACTAATACTACGCTACAGTACTTTAACAAATATATTACTTACAAAAGTAAAAAAGCTATTATACTACAAAATAATCCCATAATCGTTGAAATGAAATGGTACGGGACTCTAAAGAAGATTTGGATGACAGCTACTGGTCTATTAATAAGAGAAGGAGTTTCCATTTTTTTTTTAAATGAAAGACAGGTTTTACTGAACAGAAAACTATTTACATCGTCACTTTTTAACATGTTATTATTCATCGTTTGTCTCAGACAAAACATTGAAATAGGTAACATATGCCGCTGATAATTTAAATTTAATTATTCTACTTCCAACAACGGTCAAAATTTTTAAACTTTCGAAGTTTCATTGCCGAAAAACAAGCACCGCCGTAGAAAAGTCGGGAACTTAAAAGATATCTTTTAAATCTTAACGCTGCAGGGTATTATATCCATAGACATAGAAGTCAGCACCGCATAATTCACAATTCAAGGTCTGACAGATATATAATAAATATTTTTGTTTCGCAGTGAATTAAATAATTTATCAACAAAACCTTAAGAATTGACAAAACCAAAGATAACAGTTATATGCATTTTAATAATCTTAAAATTCCTGCAAACGAATCGAAACTCACGCGGTAAAAACACCGTCTTTATTTCCCCCCACGAAAGACATATTTTCCTCATTTTTTATACAGTTTTGAAATCAATTATCGCAGTTGTATAATTAGATTTATAATTATCGAAATCTAGATATGTGCGAACCCAAACTCAAAGTGCTTTTTTCTGCGTAGATAATTTATGAGGCGTGTTGTAGATAATAATATTAATAAGGTCATGATGAACGTTTCCTCAGGTTCGACTAAGGTGTGAAGTCCTAAATGGTTCTCAAAGCAATGTGGTTGATTTCCTCGGTCATTTTTCTACTTATTGGTGCAGCAATTCAAACGGATCACGACGCAGAAGAGTAAGTTAAATAACCTTTAATAATGTTGCTTGTAAAGAAGGTAGAAAGTTAGGGAAATTTAGCGAAAAAAGATTGACAGATACATTTCGTACATAAGAAAGTCAGGCTTTCAACTAACTTTTGGCACTATCGAATAATTTTTCATCCTTTGACTCCCAAGAGTGCCAAACATCAAAACTCAGACAAATACCAAATTTCATTTTATAAAATATTGAAAAACAAATGGTACCAAGCAAACGTACTGCCATATAATCCCATATTAATTTGACGGGAGCAATCGTTGCAAATTTTAAAAGGTAACAGAGACCTTTTTTGTGGGTGTGAGTCACCTTAATTTTCATCGATATATATAGGTTCCAATTCTTTCGGAAATATTGTTGCTGAGCTCAATATCCTTAAGGTAGTAGAATAACTCTATAAGTGTTCATTTTCGATTCAAATACGTTTGGTTTTACCGAACCTCGAATTTCAACAACCAAAAGGTACCATGATCCCCCCCGTCACTCACTCTCCTCACCCCTCACCCCTCGGGGAAAGTTTACGCCTCGTGATGGAAGGTGATTGCTTATTGCCGCTTATTTATTTATACTAGTCGAGTTTAATTTAAAATATGTCAGCATATTTTTATACAACAATTTCATTCTGTCTATAAAGGTTAATTCCAACAGCCTTCTTTTTCCAATATTAACATAAATATTTTTTTTATTAAGATTTGGGAGACTTTTTGACGTTAAATGGAAATGAATACTGTTTTGTTTTCTTACCACTCTGCAGTGAAATGACAACAAAATTATTTCTACCTAAACATAATTATAAACCAGGCATTTAGAATGAGGCGTTTTGTCCATTGGTCAAACAGAAACAGCTAAAATGTAAAAATATAACTACAATTTGGGAAAGAAGAAGCGAGATAAAAAATGATCAAGAATGAGATGCCATCGTAACCTGAACACCGAGACAAAACAGTAGAGATACCAGACAGCTATTTTACAAAAAGCAGCATGATTTCTGCATATAATACTGTAAACAAACATCCGTACATGTAAAGCTATAAAAAAAAAAAAACATAATATACAACTTTGTGTACCTTCAATAAAAATACAGCACGGTACCTGACTCTGAGTTTTCAAGTTGGAATTTCCAAAAGGAGTTTGTCATGTTTTTAGCGGAATAAATGATGGAGTATTAGGCAAATAGATGAAGATAAAAACAAATTTAAACGCCCTGACATTGTTAAGCCAAATTAATAGATCACGAGAGTAGCGCAATTTTGCCGAGTGTTTCCGTCAATCATATCGATTATGCATTTTATAACCGTTGTATTTATACGATCAAAAGTACAGTGAAAGTAGAACAGCCAATACATGAAGTAGCAATCATTTATCCTCTCATGAAAATATAAAAATGTCGTGGTATGCAAAAAATGATAGTTATAAAAAGGAGAAAACAAACTAAATTGCCAGCCTGTCCAATTAAAATGAAATTTATTAATTATTAAAACGATATGCATTTCAGTCGTATCAAATATAGTTCTAGAAGGCTTTTATGAGTTTTGAAAGCAATAAAAGGATACGCAAGGTGACAATTTTATTGACTTGTTCCATGTTTCCACGGTCTTGACGTTGAAACTAAGATGGCGTCGTTCACCATATTAGGATATTCCGCATCTTCGTTCGCCATCCTGGGAAGGTGAAATGCGCATGCCTATCTTACTGTTCTTGAGTTTGAGTTTGCATTGTCGTGTAAATCAGCCTATTTTTGGTTTAATCTAAAGTCATATTAAAATTCAGAAGCATTAAAAACAGATTTCGATTTCAAAATGTTGATGGGAATTGTAGAGAGATATCTGGGCCATACTTTGAAGCGCCAGAGCACTTTGTTCAAAAGTTTTAGGCGAACGATTATTAGACATTTTTAGTAAAAATGTAAGGAACGACCATCTTGGTGCCCCACTTAGGGACTCCAACATGACGGCAAAAACTTCAAAGTCTCAATTACACCAAAAATCCCACCACAAAAGATTGGATTCACTAAAAGTTCCAGTAAATCGGCATATAAACATCTGTAAAAGGAGAGATTTTGAAAACGATTATAAATTTTTAAAAAACCGACGACGTTTCGACGCTGCTTCACGTCATTCATTGTCAAGTCAAAAAAAAAAGATAAAATTGGAACATGAATATACATGAGATAAAACAATACAAAAATATTTGGTGGTCCTATGGGTATAATTACAATAGGTAAAACATAAAACTAAATGTCCTTTATAAACAGCATTTCATAAATTACGCAATCGAACTTGCGTGCTTTTCCATGCAATCAATGTTGCTTTGCAAGATGTTTCCCGACGGCAGAATAGCGATGCTCCCTAATACGTTGATGTAAGTGTCGGGCAGTATACCCGACACTTACATCATATTAACATCTCTAATGCAAAAAATAACTTTTAACTGGTTCACTTTTGTATATTTTCACGGCTTATCTAAAATAGCGTGACAAATTGCGTGACACATTTGAAACCTTAACAAATCATTAGCAAAACATCGTAAAAACATGAAACGTTTTGTGAAAGATTGTAACACTGGCATCCACATCCCATGTTAGAAACGGCTTTGGGTTTTTTTAATTGTTATGACGTCATGTGCAAACCAAGGGTAGTGTATTTAAAAAATATATATGACATAATCAAAACACAATGGTATGTTTAACACCGAAGACCGAAAAATTGAAAGTGAAAACGAAACAATTGACAGAATGTTTGATGCATCTTCTCAAGTTAGCCATTACATAAAACGAAAATAAAGAAATAACCAAATCGCTAAAGCCAATGCTAATAATAAGTTTGAAATAAAACGTTTGCAAAACATTACGACGTCTGATCATCTCATCATTTGACTATATAAAGTTTGTTTGTCTCTTAGGCATGCCTTAGAAGTAGAAAGGACGAACAATGCAACTGCCACCTTGAACTTAATGCTGGAATCTTACGACAATCGACTGAGGCCGAAATTTGGAGGTAAATGACTGGAATTATAGGGGTCAATAAAAATGCCCAGGAATAAACAATAATTATAATAGCCCACATTCTTACTTGACAAACTAATGGCTCTCGGGTTAAAGATAGAGCCGAATCTTGGAAATGTAGTTCAACCAACGTATTGTACCCGGCAATAAATGAACCCGACCCACCTCAGTGGGAGGCGAGTGACTTGAAACTTCAACATCCCTGCTCTTTAGTTATGCGAGTATTTTTTTCCAGGCCTCAAATAATGGCTCCCTCATCATCCAAAAAAATGATCATCCAAATTCATTGGATAATTATCCTTATCATTCAAAGATAACCTTAACTCTATTCGGCCTGGGGGGGGCACAAAGTGCCCGCGCTAACTTTCAACATTCATAACTTCTTTAATATGTATTCAAACGCCATCAAACTTTGTGACTTTTCCTAAAATTTATCTGGCAACAATTTTATATGACAATTTTTTGATCACGTGACTTGATGTTTCCATGGCAACAAGATTTTGACAGCCATGTTTTTTGAAATTTGCATATTTATACCTTTGAATGATGAAAAACAATGTTTATTGGTATAAATTTTGCATTTTTACAGCATTTAGCGTTTATTTATTGGTTTTGATTACCCCCCCTCCCCCCTCCCTCCCAGGCTCAGGAACTCAAAAAAAGCCCAGGCTGAATAGGATTTGGACACAGAAATAATAGGTGCGGTTACACACACCACGGTAAATGACATTTCCCATGGTAGATCATCCCGCGGTGCATCACACTTGAGTTTAGTATGCCGTGTTAACCAGCGGTTACGCGCGATTTGTGATTTGCCAAGGGGAAAATGTCACGCAATGCAGTGAATCACTTTTCCTTTGCGGTTACGTGTTGATGTCAAACGGAGCATCGTGATTGGCTCTTGTACCTTGGGCATCAAAACACCATTGCAACTTACCACGTTAAATGTCATGGGCGCTTCGTGTGATCTTTTTTATGTATCCATGAATATTTACCACGGGAAATTTACCTCGGGAAATGTCGGTCACACTCACTAAATGCAGTTTCCCATGGTGAAAGGGTCATTTAACACGGTAAAAGTGCCCTGTGTAACCGCACCTAATAACTTGAACATAAAAAAAGTATTACAAAAATATATTTGAAATCGCTTCATAGCCAGAAAATGAAATCGGAGCTTAAAAGTGCTTTTCATTTGATTATTTTCAGGACGGCCAGTCACCGTGCATGTTGAAGTGTATATCGTAGATATTGGAGAAATTTCTGTGACTAACATGGTAAGAAACAGCCTAGGCTAATGGCTGAGGCATTCTTTGAATTTCGCAATAGTTATACAGATATTAGTCTACATTTTTGCATGGACAATGGTTTAGTTTCTAAAGAAATTGCAATTTTTCGTCAGTGAGGAAGTGACACACTATATTTCAGTTATGTCCGTACTGAGATTTGAAGGCCGTTGTTTTGAGTGGTACGATTTACTTTAGAGCGGTGAACCCCCATTTTTTTTTTCATTTCTGACAAGAGTAACTCATTATCTAACTGAGTTAGATAATGTCAGACATGCTTGCGCGAACGTCCTTGGATTGTGAAATTTACTTCAAAAAAGTGAAAACAATTCCGTTTACACTTTTATTTAAGCAGGAAATTTAAAATTTGGATAAAGATGCTGGTCAAGTATGCTTGCCATAAGTCAAACGTTAACAAAATTCTGTAACATCAAAAGGTTGCTAGATAATTTGAGAAAAATCGCGAAGTTTGCTGGGTATTGGTTTAATTCTTTTAAAGTTATAAACGGGAAATTCCCTCCCCCATTACGTCTAAATTGGGTTGATCAATTTAGTTATAACATTATTTTTTGACCTGTTAATAAACTTCAACCTTGGATTGTTACAAAACAGGACTTTAAGATGACAATGTATTTAAGGCAGACATGGGAGGATCCACGGCTCAAGTTCAGCGGTATTGACCAGATTGTTGCCCAGGGAAACATACTTGACAGAATTTGGATACCAGACACTTATTTTAACAGCGAGAAGAAATCAAACTTCCACGAGATCACGAAGAAAAACTATGTACTTATGTTTTTACCCAACGGCACAGTTTTCTTTAGTATCAGGTAGGCATTGGGATTCACAAACAGTTAACTGGATATTATTTCAAAAGCAATATTTAAAATCTCTTTAAAGCTCAATAAAAACAAATTTAAGTCGAGAAAAAAAGAAAAAGAAACATTTCCGAAAAATGTTTTGGAGAAGAAAGGTGGGGTTCCAGAATATATTTTTACGTCAATATTAAAACAATTATTGGGTAAATGAACCATTTTATTATTACATGAATCTGAAGATGACTTTTGCTCAGGTTATGGAAACGTCAGTCATCGTCAACAACAACAGTTCTTTTCAGAACTAAACAAACCCGGACAATCACACTCAACAGGCTACTGTTTATGTATGTATTGTTGCACTTAAACCCCAATCAGATAAGAATATTTTGCGGTTACACTCCATACATACCCTCCCCTACCAGTGCATATACGGGTTCGGTAACCAGAGGCAGGAGCGCATTACCCGGAGCGTGCAACTACCATAAATTCGTGCAACGGCGTTTTTACAAGTAGGTTTATTTTTAGATAAGCCTTTCCCGCGAATTGGTTTCGGAAAGCCAATTACAAGCAATTACATAATTAATAACTATTCACATGTTCACATTCCTGTGTGGCGAATGTCTGATTTCCAGTCGCTATGTGAATATGTGAATGTTATTAATTATGCAATTGCTTGTGATTGGTTTTCCGAAACCAATTCACGGGAAAGGCTTATCTAAAAATAAACCTACTTGTAAAAACGCCGTTTCACAGGCGCAGTATGGAAGTTGCATGCTCCGGGATTATGGGCTCCTGCCAGAGGTCAATATTCAATAGAAATTTTACAAGTGTAATTTACAAGTTTAGCTATTGTTTTTAACCTCTGAAACAATGGCTACACTTGTAAATTACACTTGTAAAAGTTTTATTGAATTGACCCCAGGTTTCTTTCTGATTGCATTTAAGGGAGAGGTGGGTGGGGGTAGGGTGGCGTAAAAGGAAGGGTGGTGGCAATTAACATAGCCGCTTTTGCGCTGCAGATATCAAAAGTAAGCGCTGAGTATCTTTATATAATCATGTTTGTAGGATTTCACTGACCGGTGTCTGTCGTATGGACCTACGAAAATATCCTTTGGACAGTCAAACCTGTGTGATGAACATTATGAGCTGTAAGTTACATGTTTGTTATGTTAAAAAATTAGAATCAGAAATTGCTGTAACGAGGTCACATGTCATTGGTTATTTATATAACAATAGATGTCCTTTAATAGGCACTGCTAGATACAGCTTTTTTTAACTAGCCTCTTAACTCCCGTTGCCAAGGCTTTGCTGCTCACCTTACCTTTAGTCTGGACATGTAATTCTATTACCATAAGCAGAGCGTTTGAGCGGAGCACCATACCCTTTTGTAGCCCTGATGATCATACGAGACACGATGCAAGGATCAAAATCTTAGAACTGGGGCATTCTAGGACATTATAGTGTTACACACGAGCGCTCCTTACCTCGCTTGCCTTTTAGTCAGTTTCAAATCAGCCTCGTAGTGAAACATGTGACCTTATTTGGGGGCGTTGTCTTTACCAACACAAAGTCGCTTTAAAATTCGCAACAGCGCTGTTCATTCAACGACTACGGTGTTATTTCAAAACGGTGTTATTTGAAAACGTTATAAGGTAACTTTACAATTAATATATTATAATTAAAAGTACACTAATCTCTTTTACCCGTCAATCAGATTCTTATTCAGAAGCCGATGTCAAATATACCTGGAAGCGAGGCCACATGGAATCTGTGGAACGTTCACCGGATATCTCTCTCCCGCAGATGGATCTTGCCAATTTCCAAGCATCCGAAAATGCCGATTATTACTCCACTGGTAACGTGATAATTTTTTAATAGTTTTATAGTTGTAATTTCTTTAGAGAAAACGAAGAACCATGGAAGCGTGGATGCATTAGATCCAGGGATACTAAAAGTGCAAAACGACAACTTTAATTTAGGCAATTTGTTTTTATTAAAGCAATGCTTAAATTAAGATGATACAATTATATTTCGTATTTAATGAGCAGCTGCTCATTAGGTTTTAGCTGGCAAACGAAAATGAGGAATCTGGAACACAGGACACGCGACCCGGGACCCGGAACCTCCCGCTCTGCAGTCTGCTGCTCTTCCAACTGAGCTACGCTGTAACGAGGCGTCGGTCGAAAAGGAGCAATGATTAGATAATACTCACTACTAGCCAACGAACAAAATAACTACAGATAGAGTAAAATTATAATATAGCTACAAAAGTAGACATTTTATGCGTCAGTTATGTGTCGAACAATTCTTTGCTCAATTTAATTGTCACTAAAAATAGTACCCACGTGTCACTGATCAGTAATGTTGTCTTTTTAGGCAATTTTTCTAGGTTAAGCCTCGTTTTCACTTTCAAAAGGAGACTTAGCTTGTTCATAACGGAAACATACATTCCGTCCATCATGATTGTGGCTTTGTCCTGGGTTTCCTTTTGGATTAACTACAAAGCAGCTCCGGCAAGAGTGGCACTCTGCATCACAACGGTCAGTGTACTGTGTGTCAAATGAAGTGTATGGATCAATCATATATGAACTGCGGATAGAGATTGTAAATTGAAAAAATGATCCTCGCAGTTGATTTGTTAATTTGTGAGTTGCTGGGATTTGAACCCACCAACTCACAATTGATCTTGCTCCCAATGTGTGTGGCTTCAATGCTCAGTTGGTTAGAGCATTGCAGGTAACGCGGAGTCAAGGGTTCAAATTCCGTTGAAGCCCTGAATTGTTTCCAGGCTTCTTTGCAATTGCGGCTTAAATTGCATACACAACTGCGAGGATCATTTCTTCACTTTAGAGTGTACTGTGTATTTCTATCGATAATGGCTAATTTTATACCGAGGACGATTTATCCGTCTGTGGTGAACTTGGGCAATCATCGTTAGCTCGTCTGGATGTGCCTCTAGAAACTGATCGTCCACTACAAACATGAATAAAGGTGTTGTTTGAAACTGTTGTGCTGCGTCAGTGGGGGGATAAAACACGAAAATTTGGTTTTATCAACTGTCGTGAGTTAATAAGGTAAATTAGCCACCGTAAAGAGATTTTTATCATACTGTCTAGTGTTACCTATATATTTAGTGAAAATCATGGTACGGTCTTAGGTAAAGCTTTGACAAATCCCGGGTGCTAAAACACATATTTTTACCAGGTGTTTACCATAATAACTCTGAAAACAGCAGTGCGGAATTCACTGCCCAGAGTGACTTACACAAAGTGCTAAAAAAATCGTCTAAAAATCGTCTTTTTACCAGGTACTTACTGTGAAAACTATAACAGCAGCAGTGCGGAACTATCTGCTCCGAGTGACGTACACAAAGTGCTAAAAAATCGTCTAAAAAACGTCTTTTTAACAGGTGCTTACTATGATAACTCTAACAGCAGCAGTGCGGAATTCACTGCCCCGAGTGACGTACACAAAGTACAGTGATTGGATCCTAATGACGTGTCTGTGCTATGTGTTTGGCGCGCTGGTAGAGTTCGCTATTGTCAACTTCCATGACAGCTTAGAGGCAAAAAAACAACAGAAACTGAAACGCAAGTTAAAGGACATTGACATGGAACAAGGGGTGAGCAGCATGGTGAGAATTAAAGTTATACATATTTTCAAACTTTGAAAAAAAAAATACTTTTACAATTGTTGGATTGTCTTCTTGAATAGTTTAATACTTTCAATGAAGCTACTTTCGATGATGTCAGGGGCGTAGCTAGGAGTTTTCAAAGGGGGGTCACACTGTGTCACACCCAAGGTACTTACCAGATTGTCATGTCGACATCCACGCTGTGTTTTATTAAAATTATCTTACAAAGAGAGGGTTACGGGCACCCCAGGCCCCCTCCCTCTAGTTACGCCCCTGGATGTAACAATTACTACATGACGAAATTAATCGCACATTATGCAACACATAATTTTAGCAATGATTGGTTTGGCATGTCAGTTGCAAACAGATATGATTAAAATTCGTGTTTTAAAAAGGCTTATTAGTTTTAATCCATAAAAAAACCCGATTCGTTAGTGCAAATGAAGGTTTGGTATCCACTAGTTTTGTAAGTCATACGATTACCCAAATATGTACGTCATGTTGTTATCGTTGTGATGACACATATCTATGACAAAACCTAGATCACGTGACTACATATCTATAAAATATACATGTGCATATATAATTACCGATATACCACCTGACGTTATTCCAATGGTACACAAAACATTCTTACGCTCTTTCCTAGAACGACGCATCCTCTAAAGGAAAACCTGAAAGCAGCGACTTTAAAACCAAGTACTTACAGAGACAAGTGTCTTCTCTGCGAGAGAAAATCAAGTTGTTCACCGATCAAGATGTCA
This sequence comes from Dendrophyllia cribrosa, assembly GCA_024195265.1. Taxonomy (NCBI): domain Eukaryota; kingdom Metazoa; phylum Cnidaria; class Anthozoa; order Scleractinia; family Dendrophylliidae; genus Dendrophyllia; species Dendrophyllia cribrosa. Next base: position 2,523,417 of record JAJLRJ010000004.1, read on the forward strand.
ACGTGCAGAGGATTGACAGCCGCAGTAGAGTTCTGTTTCCGCTGACATTTGTCATAATCAACCTCATTTTTTGGATTTACTTCCTTGTTGATTCCAGGAACTTGTAATATGTCTTCGAGACTGATTGACGTTTGTTATGCAAAACATAGGGAGCTTTAGCATCCGCGACAACAAAGGCAGTGAGAACGACACAAAACAATAGGTTTAATGAGCAAAAATAATGCCTCTGCACGTGCGTTTTACATTTTGGTACATTTCTTAACAGTTCTCTGCAAAACAACAACGTCAAATGATCAAATTATAGTTTTTGTGAAGAACATGAACATATATAAGACGGTCAGTTGTCCTTTCTCTATTTGAACTTGAAAGCCCGCGTCCCTACCGGAATTCAGCTTCTGGACAATTCAGTCACATTTCACAAATTCCAGAAATAAGAACAATTGTAAAGTGGTTTGTCGTTGCCGTCGTGGTTGCTAAGCTCTCTAATTTGGTGCCAAAAACGTAATAATAAGAACATGGAGTATTGGAAGGTCACCATTATAAGAAAATCCACCTTGATTGTTCTAATGAACAACAATAAGCGGAGTGTTGTATTGTTTTTCACTCCATAAAACGAGACTGGCTACTAAACTTGGCACTCTTGCAGGGAGTGCTTTAAAATTAAACAAAATTACGCTTGTTTCAGTTTAAGTGTTGTAAAAATGAACAAATAAATATATAAAACGAAAGGAAGTCATCATTGGCTGAAAGCATTTCAACAGGCCGGCTAAGGATTAATTTAACCCTATAGGCAGATTTCTGTGATGTTATGTTTAACGCTATATTGCTATAGTAAAGATGAACAATTTAATGAAAAACAGCCGAAAAAATGACAACAAAGGCAACAATTAGCAATAGGGAAGTGTCTTGACGAACAGCGAAATTTTAGTAGGCAAATGATGTAACTATGTAAATGAACCTCGGGCAACAGGTACAAAATTATTTAAGTCAGTATACATTTAGGGAACTTTTTAGTTTTCATAGTTTTGTTTAGTATCCTCAAGTCCTTTTGATTGTTTTTTAATTGCATTTGCAGTTTGTTTTGACAAACCAGAAAAAAGGTGTATTTTACTACAAATTGTATATAGTGGCTTAAAATTGAGTCATCACTAACACAGAGAAAGACCTACGTCGTATTATTCAACTAGACTCAATCATGTTAAATTTTCTTTCAAGTCAAATTTTCAAATTTCACATAAAAAACATTATTCGCGTAATTGCAATGGAACCAAATTGAATCACGAACAAAGCGCTTTTTAAAGATTTCTTGTGTGTTGTGTTGTAGAAGATTCAACGCACTGTTCATTTGAATTATCAAAATTCGGCATAATTTATATTTTCTGTTGAGTTTTGAATTTTTTTGACTTTTTTTTACGCCAAAGCCAAAAAAAAAAGAAAAAAGGAATATCTCGGAAAATTAAAATCAGTTTTATAGTAACCGAATTTAGCTTTCATATTTAAACTTTCGCAGGTCTCCTAAAGGAACAAATTACTACTAAGAACTTAAATTCATTGTCATCAAGTAGACACGTTACCAGATTGAGCCAAAGCAATAACCTGGGGCTACCGATCTGAACTACCAAGTGTTTGTAATCATAATATAAAGAACTGTTTCGGCAAAGTAACGAGTACCGTTATTTTTTCGGGATGTAACCTAATATCACAACGTCTCAATCGGTATTTATAGTTATAGTAATGATACGCGTCATAGGCAATGATGGCTGTTACAGACTTATTTTCATCTTCAATGGTCATTTTGCCGACCGTCATCAGTGCGGTTATCTGCGCCACGTGTTATATTTCTCGATATCCAGTATGGAGCAGATGTTAAACTTAAAGAGTAGGTGATAACTGTACTTTTTAACATCCGCCCATTTGTAACCACTTTTATGGCATGAAGATGGCACCGAAATTTATCTCCTAGTACTGTGTAGACCTTTTCGGAGTAGAATCGGCCATTTTGAAAATGAGACAATCAGGTCGCGAAAGTGTTCGTATGGGAAAATCCGATGTAAAATAATTTCCGTCAAATTTAATATCTGAACTATTGATGAATGGTAAACTTGAGGCACTAGGTAAAACATTTTCTTGTAAAGTTTGAGAGATAACGATAACTCGCCAACAAAGTGGGAAATTGAGTTTTGATTTGTTCATATATTTGTCGTTAAAACCTGGCAAAGTCCGCGGGAAATGTTTATAGGCATATGTATGGAAAAGTCAAAACGCGATTACACGGCTTGTAGCCAAGTTTATTATTCAAATTTTATCACAAAAGGAGCTATGCCACGGCCATATTTAGTATTACTTTAAGAAGCCCAAATTCATAATGATTTATATCAGTGGAATCCCAGAAATATTGGTTTAGTTTTCTTGAAATTACTCTCCGCTACTAGTGCTCTAAGTGTAAAAATAAGTGTCTTAGGCTGCAGATGAACAGGATGGAAATGGATTGCATGTTGAAAATATTGGCCAGTTTTTTTTTTCAATTTTATCGCCTTGTGCCTTGGAAAACTCGCTAAAGGTGATGTTACACGGGACGATTCGCAACGACGATTTTTAGCGCAGCAAAATTAACGACAGGTATGTGACACGAAACAATTTGAGTAAACTTCGTGTTTTTGCTTTGCAAGTTTTTAAAGCTGATTCAAAAACTTCGCAACGCAAAAATTGCGAAGAAAATCGTCCGCGCACCCATGTTGCGCTAAAAAACGTCGTTGCGAATCGTCCCGTATAACATCACCTTAAAACTCGTATTATAGTTAATTCCCTCTTCAAAAATTCACTTGATATCTTCCTCTTGATGTTTAATAAGCATTTCATGTCTAAAGTTGCTTAGTTTAAATTTGGGGCAGCTTTGACTCAAAAACGTCAAAGTCCCCCATGACTTTAAGTTTACCATTCATAACTTTCTCATATATTAAATTTAACGAAAATTATCTGATATCGAATTCCGCTTTTTTTCCAAACAATCACTGTATTTCGTGACATATGTTTGCCCCTTTTTTACTCCGAAAAGGTATATTTGCTATGCAATTGCTCAGGTTAACTTTTATTCCTAAATTAAATCTATATGATGCCTATAACTGCTATAAGCTTTTATTAATGTTTTTAAAACCAAAAGCATTCTTTTCCTGAGATGTATTTCCTCTAATCACATAAAGCCGACAGACTTTGTATTGAAATATAAACCGATCAATTTTAATCAGTACGACAACAGGTGGTAGTTAATAACATGCACGCATGCGCTACTGCAACATATGCAAACAAAAAGAGTCCTTAACTCAGCTTTTGAATTTGTTGATGAAATGTTAAGGTGTGACAATTTTAAGCTATTAAGCAGTTCTTTCATGTGCTAACTGTTTATTATGCTGCATAAGGTGGTTGTACGTTTTGAGTTTGGTATGAAATCCTTTAGTGTTACCGTTAAAAAAATAGCTATTGAACAGTGTCTTTTTATTATCTTTATTTGTCAACAGTTTGAACATAACACGTGGCCAATATTTTTAGGTTTCAAACTTAGCTACTCGAGAGTAAGCTACTCGTTGGTTTGCGGTTTACATGGTAAAATTGTCCGTGTTGCTATCTTGGAATGTTCATCGTTATTGATTGAATTAAGGATCCTTTCTAAGGCAAAATTTCCTGGAAGATAGCTTACAGCTCCCCCATTTATCAGTAGAGGATAACTTCTTATTCATTTTATGATTTATATTCGCCTCTTTGTCGATGGTTCGAGTTAAAAGGTCTAACCATTTAATTGAAAATTTGACTCTAAATGATTAATCCCTTTGAACCAATCAAACAAATTGAACGTCAGGTGATAAATAAAGCTTTCGAGTGAAGTAAGCAGTAGCATAGATTTCTACAAAAATAAAATAAAATAAAATAAATTCAGAGAATCTTAAAGGATCAGTGCAAAGGAGTAGAAAAAAGTCATAATGATACAACGAAAATGGGAAAAAAACAACTGACTTAAAATATCGCAAGAACTGAAACAAAAACAAAAAACAAAACAAAGCATGCAAGTCGCCTAAAGTAAGCTTGCAAGGATTAATTCAATAAAATATTTCTGTACAGTAACTCCCTAAAGATTTGTCAAAAGAAATGAGGAAGTCGACGAAATTTCTCACACACTTTGAAGGCGCCCGAGACTAAATGAAAGTACGCATGTCAGAGATAGAAGTCGAAGACTGAGAGGAAGAGTTTGGATTATCGTCAGTTGTGAGCGATGGTCTGTTTAATCCAATCCCAACGAACATCCTGTTCAATTAAAGCCAAAGATCATCACAAAACCGACTATATTTATAGAAATAATTCTTGGAAGTACAAATATAGTGTCACCAATTCTAACGAATTTCCGTTTATATCCAACAAATGATTTAATCCTACTTAAAGGCACAATTTAATGCAAATTTACCCGGCGTACAAGAACACTGACATATCGGACAAAAGAACAATTTTGTCGACATCGGTTGTGCTTCACACAAATGTTTTAATTTTTTTTTAGTATACTGAGTGTTTCTTTTGTTCAGAGCTAAAAACAGTATATTAAAGTTTTCGCGCCAATTCGAAAACAGGGAACAATTTGAATATATATATAAATCACCGAAAATTTTGCCTAAACAACGAAGCGCTCTTTTTGATGTTACGAGTATGAAATGTTCGTTGGAGAAAACGAACGAAAATATTTGAATTGAATCATGTGGCATTTTCACTTTTGTAATAATTGTTTTTAGGTAGGCCGTCGTATAGTCTTGGTTCATATCCTTCAGTCTTATTTTCGCCAAAGTGTAATATCCATGGCGATAACAAAAAAATGCCTGATATACCGTCGAATCGATGAAATGATTACAGTTCTTTAGTTTACTCGAATTTCTTTATCCGAACAACCCTGGAAGATTTCCTCGATTCAAAATACGCCATTTGCTGATTTTCTTTCGTTTTCGCTGTATTTATATATCCTAACTATTATTCTTTTCAGAATCAATAAACGGTAAATTATCACCATTTTTTTTTCGAGCGAGTACAAAATACTCGTGAGCAATCAGCGACGTTTTTTTGGTAGAAGAGCGATTTGTTTTCGCTAAATTGTTGAATTTTGAAAAGCCAACTGATGATGCGCGAATTCACTAAAACTTTCATGACATCAAAATTTCCTAGGATATCAGATCAATGATTAAATATCGCATAGGAAGTCAGGAAGTAAGGATAAAAGCTTCTGATTGGCTCATTTCAAATTTGGGTATGGCGGCATAAAACACAACACTCGAAGTCCATTCGTTTGCTTTCCTTACATTCATGCTTAATGTACTATTGCTGCATTGATAAAGAGTCCCACGCTCTTACGTCACCAGACATAAACCAATACAATTTTATTTAGCCCTTTATTTATCGGTGAATACCAAAACCATATTAACTCTTTCTTTCTATGTTTTGCACCGCAAATCCAATTCAGTGGTTTAGTGGAGTGTGAAATGGCTTTTAAAAATATATTTTACGTTACAACCCTTTTGAGAGAGATTAAGTTTCATGCATCTCCTTAAATTGAGTCATTTTACTGGTCCAAACCACTTTGGCATATAAACTCCAAAACGGACCAGATTCAGTTTAATTTACAATTTATCCACGCCATTGTTTTCGCAGGGATTTGTTTAAAAATATCACAAAATGGCAAAACGCTTTTAATCGCGCACTAATAATAGATCTTAATTAATGAATTCCGTATGGGTTCGGGAATATTGTTCAAAATTCTGTCAACTTCCCATGTTGACAATTTGCAAGCGGTTTGCGTTAATAACGGCAAATTGAGTTGTTAGCCAGAAAACGCCTTCCTAAATGGTGTCTTTGGATGCAAGGGGCAATTATCTGCTTTATTGTAATATGGCGGTAAATATGTTATAAAATATTAACCTAAATTAAATTTGTCTAAAACGCCCACTTTTTCATATGATCCAACTTTGGAAGAGTGGGAGAAAACATTAAAAATGCTGTTGTGTTGAAATCGAAGAGAGAGAGAAAGAGAGAGGGTGAGAGAGCCGACAATTTTGTTGAAGTTTGGTTTGTAAAAGTTGATAACTGCATCCACTTGTTTAGCACCATTTAGGACTCTTCCTTTAGCGCTTTTACTGACGCCACGCGCGAAAGTCCGGCGTGGAAGTTAATTTACGGACGGAAAGATCTTTACCACCGTTTATTGACTTGCTTTCAATTTCAAGAAGCTAAATTAACAACCGCGCCGGTCATTGTCCAATTAATAACATAGTTTAAGTAACTAAATACATTATTCTCCTTCTTATAAATGGCAACATCAGGACGACACAATAATATATTAATTTTTCTGAGAGCAGATACCAAAAACACTCTTTCTCATTCAAGATATACAAGTAATATTAGAATATTCAAGCTAGCCTTTTTTACTATGAAGAATTCAAGTCTCACTGTTTGGTCTTTTTGCATCATCCTTCTATTGAATTCTATTAGTTCTGTCATCCCCGAAGGAAAATCAAATTTAGGACGCAGTTTGTTTCCTCGACAATGGAGGGAAATTTGTCATAACACAAGGTGTAGAATAAGAAGGCGATCCAGTCAAACAAAGAAACGGCTAAGAAAGGTATGCACATTATTTGGTTACCCATGATGTTTTAATTTATCTTTCACTTATAACAGAAAATTAGTACGGGGTTGACTATTTTACAGATACTTTTCAGTGGCCCCTTGAATAGCCTAACTTGTTTGAAAACGACTCCTGTTAGTAACTTCTTTTTTGCGAAGTACAAAATCTCTACAATGTTACGTTAATGGATTTTTAACCCTTTCACTCCCAAGAGTGTCAAACATCAAAATTCAAGAAAAATCCCAAATTTCATTTTGTAAAATATCACAAAACAAATGGTACCATGCAAAAGTACTGCCGAAGAGGTTTCACTTGAATGGTCACACCATAGGTTTTCGTCCACAGAATCAAAAGTTAGAACAACAATACATGTCTCCATAATTGACTCTGGGAGTGAAAGGGTTAAGTCTGCAGGTTGAATTGTGGTGGTTATAGACACGTGTTTGTTTGATTTTTTTTTATTTAGTGCATATCACTTAGTTTTTACTTTGGTTACGTGGATAGTACAGAATGTAGCTAGGTAACTCGAATGCATTCAAAGCGCAAAAAAATATATAGAAATACCAATGTTAAATTTAAGACACAGGCAGCCCAAGCTCACGTCACGAGAAAGCAAAGGATTACTTATTAGCGGTGTGTGAGTGGGGACGTGACCCAAAGGAAAGCGGTATTGGATTACATGGCGGCAGTTGAAAATTTGAACGCTTTACAAGACCTTGCATGAGGAACAAATAACGTAGATTTCGAATGCTAAATAGAGCGAAATTTAGACATTAATTTAATAAAGTGACTCCATTAAACTATTATTGATTATTGCATTATTAGACGGTTAGCCTTCGCATGTTAACACTGAGACAGAGCATTTTATACTGTGGATTTTTAATGAGATCGCGCTAACATTAGCCAAAAGATTGGCTAAAGTGCGCCAAAAAGGCCTAGATCTACATTGCCTTTTGCGATGTTGCAATATTTCGGAAATATTTTACGTTTAATGGATAGCTTTTGATGTGCTCTACAAGATAAGGTAAATATTATGGGTTGTGGCGCTGCTGGGGTCCGTGACGTCATCCAAAATAGCCGGCAAGATGGCCACCATTTTGGATTTTACTCAAAATTCAAATTTATCTGAAAATGCGGAAATTGCAAATATTTTTTGCTATAGTTGCAAAATAATATACAATTAAACATTTCGATGCTTTTGTAGCATTTTATATCTTTTTTCACCGAAAAAAGGAGAAAAACACGCATTTTTATTCAAACTAATGGCTTGACCGCATGCTACTTATGACGTCATATTTCGTTTAAACGTCGCTAAAATGTGTCTCAAGGATAAACGAACAGCTACTGAAGAAGGCATATGCTAATCTTAAACGGTCTTGAAAAAATCGGAGAAAACCTTAAGCCCCCCCCCCCTCCCTCCCCCCTCTGTACGTCCGAGGGTTAACATCCCAATTTATTACGCCTTCCCAACAATCACATGAAACTCATACGCTTGGTAGGCCTTTCTTCTTTTATGCCCGATTTATTTCATCGCCAAGACAACAGAGTTTAACAGTTAGGCCTTTCAAAATATATTAAGATTGTATTTATTGCGAAACAAACAAACCGGCAAACTGATGCTTACGGCTAAAAAAAAACAGAGAGAGACGAAGTGCCCAATATTTCGCTTTTCAAAACCAAACGCATTATAGAGCAGTTTTCATTTGAGTGTCATAAAACCAAAACCAAAGTAATTACTCTGATCAATCACAGCAGTCGTAAACAATCCAATGAACCAATCAGAGCTCGAAGCAATTACATGTATCCGGCGCCAAGCGCGGGAAAACGCGTGCGAGCAAGTCACGATAGGTTTTGGTTTTACTTCTGATTGGTCGAGAAAGTGGCGCAATAGTGTAATTACTTTTGACACTTAATTGAAAACTGCTCTAAATTTAAAAGTAATGAAATACAAAAACAATGGATATGATTGGTGAAGGGTTTGACGGGTAACAAATTAAACTGACCAATGAGAAGGCTAATGCAGATCGTTACGTCTGTTTATTCCATTTCCGTATAGAATCTCTGTTGTTGCGTATAAGTTCCCGCGGTATTAGTTGAATACATAGCTTACTAATAGTTAAATGTCCCGGTTGATTAAAGTGTTCAGATATAGGAGTAGCTAGGGCGCAGCTGATATGAGGCAGATTTCTGCAAAGCGGTGATGCTTACCAAAGTGTTCATTAAGTTTGCGTTTAGCCTGTCTGATGTATTTAAAGTGCAAATAATGTTCCTTGAAATTTGTTGCAGTTGACTTCATCACTTATTTCATGCACTCTTAAACTTTAAAGGGACACTGTCCCGGCTGATGTATCGTGTTGTCATGATTATGGCCAGGAGCTTGCTTTTATTATAAGCTTGCTTTATTATCTTGAAATAGTGGAGTAAAAATCGCCAAAAGTGATGAAAGGAAATAAATATGAAATATCGGTTAGGAAAAACGAACCTTCATCAGTGGCTGGCAAAGAGCTAAGTGAAACTGGAAACAAACGGTCACAAAAATTAAAAAAAAGTATTTACTATAGATAAAATTGCAAATACATGACTGGCTGATAAGAATAACCGTAAACAAGAAAGAAATATTTACAATGTATTTTTCATAAGTTTCATCGCGTCTATTAATGCCATAAGGTTCAAGTGTCTTTCCTCTGGAAATGAAAATATTCTCTTGACTAGCTTTGCGGATACTGTCTCGGTCTGTTTACGAAGTCACTTATTTACCTCCGGCTGCCTGCTGATGATGTAGTAATCACAAGGAACTCGTATGACGGGGTCGTGTTTTAAAATCTCACTCAGGGCAAATTTTTCTTCAAACAGATGATGGATAAAAAAAATTTCGAAACATGTTTTTGAAACCTAAAATATTTTTTATATGCTATTTTATTCAGATAAATATTGTCACGTAATAAAAAGCATTTAGTAAAAAAAGGTGAAAAATATGCTTCTAAATAAAGCCGAATTTGTCTCGAAGCGTAATATATTAATCTTGTTCAGTACAGCCGGGTTAAGAAAGCTTTAATAAAAGGAAAACAATAATGGATCATCACCTAATGGACTTGCGACACCGAATTTATTTTTTTGTAAAATTACATTGTAACAAGGTAAAAATAATGTTTGTTATTATAACACCATGTTTGTCTCCCTAACACGTTCGTTAAACAGCTAAAATATCCAAAAAGAGAGTAAGATTGCCAATTGTCGGTAAGTCACAGTCAATTTTTTTTTTGTCAGAGTCAATAAAGTACACCCCATTAATGGTATTTCACTTTCATTAATGGTAACTCTGATAAACAGCTGTCTGGGTAATGTCGTAGGAAAACAGAAAGCGGCCTTTCAAGACATAACAGTAATTTGTCGAAAAAAGTAAAAAAATATAATCAAAATAATAGCATAATTGTTAAAAGGAACTGACTGCAGCATTTTATGAGAAAAATAATATCAATTTGCGAAAAAGATACTTTTTTTTTGTAAGAGAACTGGTATGTAAGGCAACGGTTAAAGAAGGCTAAGTAAACCATAAGCTGTTGCCACGGTCGCGTCAAAGCGAACTAAGTTAGTGCTTATTTAACCTTTCAGCGCGTAGTATGTAAATATTTTACCCGACGCTGAGAAGCCTTGAAAACAGCTCCAGGTTGTTAAGGAAAACTGTGTCCTTTTATTTTACTTTGATTAATTTTTAGGCCGCAGAAATCGACATAAAAGACTTAGGCAGACCTCGCGTCATTTACATGGGAAGCTCTTAATATTTTGTTATAGAAAAAAATGAATTTTGACTCCAATTGGCTGTTGATGCTAATTAAAGATCGTTTGTTTTTCAACACTTACGTATACCTTTTATTTTAGACCATATTAACACAGAAGGCAATTTCAATTAATTTCAGGTACATTCTAAAAGAGTGGGGGTGAACTAATAGCAAAATTAAGAATAATTTATGCATTAATTTGAGTCAATAAAACGCTGAAAACTCATGAAGTGCTTGCAACCGCCTTGTCGCCCAGAAGCGTTGGGGTAAACGTCATCTGACTGAAACGATTAGTCTTCCAACCGAAAGATGAAAAACTTCGTTCAAGCTAAACACCTGTGTCTTTCAACGGTATTTCTATTTTCAATTATTTCTTTCGCTGTTACTGCCAAAGAAAATAGCAACAAACAAGATAGTTTGAGCGCTACAGAAGTTGAAAACGCGGTCGATGCGCCGAGAGTGCCACTGGCCGACGCTATGCCGCCTATCGGGCCTATCTGCCACCATGGAAGGTGCCAATCTAGGCAAAGTGGAAGAAAACGAGGGATGAAAAGGGTAAGCAATATTTCGAGGTAATAAATGGTTACTTTACCAAACACATGAAGTGAACGGGGACCCAAAAATGAAACGAAAATCTCTGAATTCATATTGTTGAAAACAGGCAGGACTATTGGCAAGGACTCATTCTTGGATTTTTTAATTAAGAACTTACATCGATGTTTCATCTACACTTTGGGGATGCTCATTATAGAAATTGAGGTTCTAGCCTTGTCACGCTTTACGTTTAAGCATTTACTTGCGGATAGTCGTCGAACAGCGGTAGCATTTCGTTCTCAAAAGGCAGTGATCTTAATAGTTGTTCTTTATAAATGGAAAATCAATAAATATACGTTATGTTTTTAAAAAGCAGATGTATTCTTCAAATTTTGAGGATTGTGCCTATATAGTGTTCGCTCCGTCATCGATCCATCAAAAAATAAACGAGATGAAATCTTTGAGAAGAACCCGCCAAGTTTGCAAATCTGTAGCGTTAGCGCAATTCAAAAGTGAACCGTTGGAATTGTAGGTTTTTATTTACTCTAGTTTGTTTCTTTGCGTTTTGTTGACCCAATGTCAGTGCCAAAGAGCCGGTTAATGAAACGGCACCCTGTCAGATTAGCTAATTACTTGTCGAACTGTTGACTTAATTAACATAACAGGTATTTTGGAAGCGTCAAGGAAACGTTTTCGTTTTGCTAAAACAAATAGCCAGCGAAACTTAACTTTAGTCTAATAAAATAGGGGATAGAAATTTAGCTTAATCGCATTGCAATCATGATGTATGAGTTACCCAGAAAGTCAACGTATTCTGAGTAAGTTTCGAAAGACGTTTATTCATTGAAATACGTTTGTTTTTAACGCTCTGTATATACATAAAGGATATATTAAAAACCGACTTGTTTACATTACCTCAGGCGAAAGCGAGTCGCCCAAGAGTCTCACATTGAAAGGATTTGTTAATTTCGCAAATGATTGTAAATTGTTTACCCAGTACTGTTTATATAAGTTTAATACCTTTGCGGTAGATGAAATAAAGTAAAAAAATGAGAGTTGATAAACCTAAAAAAAGGTCGACGGACATGTCAAATATTTTCTGATCGAGTAAATTCAGTTGTGCAGGGCATGGTTGCGAAAACTCGTATCCCCGAGCAACTTTCTTTTTCGTGGTCAAAACTGCGTTTAAATTAAAACTCCAATTCCAGCGTGGCCTTCAGTAGCCAAATATATTAATTTTACGGTATGCCTTTTGGAAGGGTGCCAAGATGAGGTTTACTGTTAAGTGTTACAGCGTATAAGTGCGATGTTTTTACTGTCAAGTGTTTGAAAAAAATATCAAATAGAACTACAGAAGTGAAGAAATTTTCCAATGTTTCAATCCCAGGGAGAGATTAACAGATACTGGAAGTTTTGTTCTTCAGATCACAATTTTAAAGCAACAGCAATTTCTTAAAATGTCATGATTTTCATTTTCTTTGGTTGTAAACGACCTAAAATTTTAATGAATCCCCTATCTACGTAGATCCTACTTTTTTTTTTTAAGTGACAAAAAATGGATGATGAAGTATTTTACTATTTTGGGGGTTCCATTGACGCATGGCATATTGTCTTTTAGTTTTTCTGTCAGGATCATTATTTAAAATTGTCAATTTTTGCAACTACCTGCTGGTAATAAAAAGGAGACGCCATCCTGTGAGAGTAATAAAAGTTAAATGTGGTGTTTTCACATGTCAATCAAAATTATAATATGTGTTCCGTTGGCAACATAAAATAAAAAAGAACATCGATCACAGTGACAAAAACAATAGACAAAAATATTGTAGGGGTAATTTTCATGCACCAAATAGAGGAATTGGTTGTTTGATTCCAAAAGTCAATGTTGAGAAAATTAAAAGCCCCTAAAGAAATTACTACTGGAACGGCCATTTAATTCAAAGGAGACTACAGCACCATGCACTGTCGTAGATCGCAATAACATCGAAATTTAAAATAACCGGTGACGTGTCCATGGTTTTAATAACACAGCGGGTTCGTTTTTTAAACTAGAAACCGTGAAAAGTTCAACCTATTCATGCCAAGCGAATCCTTATCTCCACAGATTCAAGCAGATTTTGTAGATGACATTCAAAATTTGGAGAATACCGGCCCAGAGGATTTAGACATACCCATTAAGAAGGCCAGGACGCTGAAAAACGGAAGACTGAGATATCCGAAAGTTTAAAAACCACGAAGCCCTGAATACGGTGGGTACATACATACGAAACACATTTCTGCCCTAATATACAGCTATTTCAATTAGCGTTGTCGGGTGAAAGCTCAAAGTTCAAAGCATACAAGTCAAGACCGAACGAGTAAACCGAGCGCCTGTTCCAGGCATGCAGATAGTTGGGAGCGGCGAAACGAAAACTAGAGAAACGGCGCGAATGAGCGATGTGACGAGCGGGAAAAACGTTTCTTTTGCGTCGCTCCCAACTATCTTGGCTTGTAGCTTTGAGCTTTCATCCGACAACGTTAATTGAAATAGCTGTATGTATCGAGCACTCTGAAACATGATACAATGAACGATGAAAATAAACACTTTAAGTTAATTTTAAAAAGTGCCAACAATTTAAAATTATCCCAGGCGTTTCTGGATTATCCCTTCTTTAGTGGAAGAACAGTTTTAAATGTGTGGATGCATGGCAAAATTAAACAATGTTTTCCATTATATACGCCCAATGCTACGTAAGGTATCCATGCGACACATGATGGTGATTATGATGCCATAGCTATAACCATGACAACGATATTATTCTATATAAATAACTTTTACTACTTAGTTAATGTGAAGTCAACAATTTTCTACTTTTCTCGGCGTTTAAGACCGGAAGGCCCCCGCGGTAATCGTCTCTTGTTTTTGATGACGTAGAAAGAAAAAACATATATCTCGTTTCCCACCGAAAGCATTTTCCAAATTTCACACTGAACCCTGCAGTCTGATTTTCGGTACTTAAAAAGTGCGTCACTCAGAAGATGCTCCTAATTAAAGAACACAAACCAACTTTAACTGTTCAATGAGACTCTCTCGGCGCTACGTTATTCATATTACTTACAACTAAAAACAAATTAGTGAACTGTTTTCACCTTTCTCCTTCTATCACCCTTAGTATTCGATTATGATGTTAGAAGCGCCATATTTTTTTTTTGTATTTTTACGGCTGTTATCCACTATTGGTTTAATAATTAACATAACGTTTCTTTTCTTTTCATTTCAGGGAAAACAAAAGCTTTGGAAAAAAAATGTTTCACTTAAAATAAAATCTACAAAATATATTTTCGTTAGCAACTAGCACTATGCCTTGGGTTAAATTTAATGAGGATAACGTTTCTGTAAACAACCTGATATAACTTTCATGTGGCAAACTATAGCAGCTTGTTATTTTATAAGTATGTAGTTACACTGAAAACGTATATATATGGTGATTTTTTTTTCAATAAATGTCGTAAACCCTAATCAATTGATTTGAAGGTCTTAACTGGAAATTTGAAAAGCAGGGTTGTATAACTTTAAAAATCATTACTTAGAACTTGTTTCGCAAGGAAGCAAACAAGCAAGCAAGCAAGGAGTTTTGCAAGAAATGTTGCAGAATCAGACATGTCTAATGTTGCACTGTATCTCACAATTTTGCTAAAAGTTGTTCAAAACCGTCCTTCACTGCAACAGACAGTTTTCCTTTTTTCGTCCGAGACAAGATGCAATGAGGAAATTCCACACAGCATTCCTTGCGAAATTTGCGAAAAAAGTAACGTAACAAAAAAGGTAAACAACCAGTTAAGTGTGCATAAATAAATAAATAAATAAATCACTTTATTTAAGTGTCAAAGGTATTTAGCACGCGAGTACTAATTGGGGACACTTTCCAGATCTAATTGGAATGTGGAATTGTTGGTTTTTGAGGAGAGGGGAAAACCGGAGTACCCTGAGAAAAACCTCTCGGAGCAAGGAGAGAACCAACAAAGATGTAGAAAAGAGAAAAGAGAAAAATGATTAATTGCCCACATGCGATAATTTCCTTTTTCTCCAATAGTAAAGAGTAGCCGCACCCCTCACCCTACCCATCTGAGGAAATTCCATTGTCCTCTCTTCTGATTTTCCACCCAAGACATTATTCAAGATGGTAGCTTCAGTATTGCACGGAAATGATGAAATTGAGAACTGTTCACAGAAGCGGATCGATTGATAGCGCTCTTATATACATATTCTTACTCTCGCTCCTCGTTGGCTTATTATAGCTAGGTTTTACCAGCAAAGACAAAGTGACGTCAAAAAAATGTCAAATATATACAAATCAAATCACAAAACAATGAAGAAAAAACTCGAAAATTCAGAAGTCTGAACACGTGTTGATTTCAGTTAACGGCCGTGAGCTAGAGAACGCACGTGTTTACAGTTAGGGCTGGCTCCAGATACAGAAAGTTATTTTAGACGAAATCTAATGTGACGGAAATTATAATGAAATAATGTTTTCAAACCACGTGTTAGTTGTTCAAGCTTGATGAATTATCGCACTGAGTTAGAGACCTCTTTGTTCCAACCGAAATTTCTGGATGTTTCGGTGTAAATTGTAAACACGTCTATATTATAGCATAGCGATACCAATCTCTGCACAGTTATAGCAGCATCATCCTAGGCCTTAACCCTATTCGGCCTGGGCTGTTTTTGAGTTTCTGAGCCTGGGGGGGGGGGGGGGGGGGGGGGGGGGCACATTGTAACTTCAAGAACATTAAAGCTATGACAATGAAACCTAGAGGGTACATAGTACGTCCAAAACTGTCTCCTTTGCGGTCCGCACAATGGAACGATGACGTCATATGACGTAGTTATTAGGTAATTAGTTATACGGCCGCCATCTTGGATCCCCCATCTTGGATTTCTGAGCTTTTTAAAAACCTCTTAAAAACCGTCCAAATTGATGCAAAATTAATCAAAACCAATAAATAAACGCTAAATGACGTAAAAATACAAAAGTTATACCAATAAATATTGTTTTTCTTCATTCAAAGGTATAAATATGCAAATTTCCAAAAACATGGCTGTCAAAATCTTGTTGCCATGGAAACGTCAAGTCACGTGAGCAAAAAATTGTCATACGAAATTGTTACCAGATAAATTTTAGGAAAAGTCACAAAGTTTGATGGCGTTTGAATACATATTAAAGAAGTTATGAATGTTGAAAGTTAGCGCGGGCACTTTGTGCCCCCCCCCCCCCAGGCCGAATAGGGTTAAAGAACACTGGTCCCGAAAAGCTATTTGATGTGCAGGCTACATCTATTTACCAATTTTCGTTCATTTTGAAAGCTAAGCAATGAAATCCAAATTCAACGAGACAGGTTAGATACTTTATCGCCACTTGAAAGATAATGAATTTAAAAAATCGCTTTCGGTCCCCGAAAAGTCTTCTGGAGTTTTGAGAAACGCACTCCAGGAGCTTGCTTTAAGCCTCCTTTACTTGAAAAAGGAAGAAAAAAGCTTAGAGTGACTGAAAGCAAATGAAATATCATTAGTAACTAAAGAGACAAACTAATGACTAAAAAAGGCAAAGTTCTACAAGAATGGCAGGGTACGTTTGATTTCCTGACCGCAAAATCGCAAATTCGATGAACTGTAATCCACTTCCATCCTTGCAATCCTGCACTCCCGGGGGGGGGGGGGGGGGGGGGGGGGGGTTCTCCCGACAATTAAGGATAGGTGTGTGCCACCAAGGTTCTCAAACCCTGACCCTATTTAAGGGTAGAAAATTGAGATTTGATACCCTTTTTAAGGCCCAATTCAGGCGTGTAGTACAGTTTTAACAGACCATATCTTTTTCGTTTTGCGCGTTGGGGTGGCTACTGCAATTTAGTGACCCTATCTAAGGAATATCTAAGGATCACAATACCGAAAATACCAAAAAGGATACCCTATTTAAGGACTGAGCACCTCAAAAACCCTACCCTATCGGGCGGCACATACCTATATAGCGTATATGAGGGAGTACCCCCCCCCCCCCCCCCCCCCGGGCCTGCACTTTTCTGTTTTGTTCTATATAAACTTAACATATTTGTTATCAAATTAAGTTGTATATTTGGTGGCATTTAGCGACATAACATGGAAAAAAGGCAGGCGGCATTTTGTTATTTCGGCGTGGCAGTGTCCATTTAATGTTCAATCTTTGAGAAAAGTAACATGTAAAATGATACATCACACTTAAAAGAAATACCCGTCGTCGACATTTATGTCCCCAATAACAGGCACTAACAATCATGTATTAAAATAAATGTACCATGTTCAAACATTTAAACAGCAAGCGAGATTCAAAACTTTTCCTAAAACATGGGATAGACTTATTGTTTGGCCTAATGTATCACTTTCTGAAAACACAGAACAATGAACGCAATAAATATATTGGTGATATGAGTATTTTTTTGAAGTGGATACCTTCCAGTAAGAAGACGTTCATTACTGCAGTGCATTTGCGCAGTAATTTCTTCACTATAGCTCTACTTTTATAAACGAAATTCAAAACTTTTATGAACCACGGTTCAATATTTGTTGATCAATAGTTGTTGAAACGGCCGTTCAACCAAGTACATCAGTGTATATTATACCTTCACGTTCAAGTTGCAACTTGATGAACGACCCCAGTCAATCATTTTAAAATGCTAAATATAGAGCGTTTTCACTCACGTGACCTTCAGTCCCGTGGGACTCAAATGACAAAGTCCATGGCAGCCATGTTGGTGTTCCTAACAAAAGAAGTTAATTAAAATTCTTTTGTACGGGAACACCAATATGGCGGCTATGACGTCAAGTGAAAACGCTCTATATCTTTTCTACTTATTCAACAGTTGCAACATCGTTCAAACATAGGCACGCATTGCGTGCATGAGCTATTTTGAAAATTACCTCAATGATATGAAATTGTGAAAGCAAAAAAACAGCGGAAGTAAACTCGCACAAATAACCGCTTGCAGATATACGTTTTTGAAATCCTCGGCCCACCCCCTTCACCCCCCCCCCCCCCCCCCCCCCCCCCCCCCCCAAAAAAAAAAAAAAAAATACCGAGATCACGAACTGGGTCCCGTTTCTCTAAAGTTTCGATAGCTATCTTATTTGAGGGCTAAAAAATACATCGGATAGTGGGGGCGAGCGAAACGCCCCCGCCCTTCCAACCCCAGTCCCCACTCGTTTTTTCTTCGCTTCCAACTTTTCGCTCGCCCCCACTATCTGAGAGCCTGGAACAGGCTACATTTTATAGATTCTGATTTTAATATAGTTCCGGGCCCGAAAAGTTATAGGGACTTTCGAGAAACGGGCCCTCTGGGACCAAAACTCCATTTAGGTGGGAAAATGTGGATAAAATGTGGAAAAATGGTTTTGTTAGGTATGAAAATAGGTTTTTGGTAGCTTTTTTCACGGGATTTCCGGAGTTATTTTATGACAAAACTAAGGCCCCAGTGAAATGAGCAACTTGTTTCAGTAATCCGTGTATTAAATGTCAACCAGAAAAGTCCTGCACAGAAATTTGATGCATCCAAATTGAAGGCTTATTATTTCCTGGAAATTTGTATCTAGCCTTTTTTTCTAAGTTGTTTTTATTATTCACATAAGAAACGTGGAAATGGTTCCCTTTGGCCTGGAAGACGCAGACTAATTAAATTAAATTAAATCGTTTTCAACCCCAAACCACAAGCTAATTAAATTAGTGACACGAAAATTCTTTGAACCACTTGTTTCTGTAATGTAGACCAGAAAAGTCTTTCACAGAGACTAAACGCATGCAAAAAAAATATTGGTAGTCTCCTAGTAAATTGTAACTAGTATTACTTAAACAACTGTTTTTATTCTTCACAAAAAAGTCGTGCAAATAGTAATCGCTTGAAACGGGCTTGAAACATACAATTCATGTTCCGCATCACATTATTTGAAATTCGCTTGCCGTTTTTGCAATAAACCTACACTTTCTTACTTCAGTACAAGCTCACCTATTAACGTAACCGCAGTCCACATTTTTTGGACGTCTCATCCCGCGCAGACCATTCTACTATTCATGAATAGAGCACATTATAGGCGGTATTTCAGAATAAATGTCCTTCATATTGCCTTGTTAGCAAGCCAGTCTGGATTAGAGCACAGTTCCCAACCAACAAATTTTTCAAAACTTTGCACTTTAGTGTTTGAGGCAACAATCGCGAAGATTCAAGATGGCTGATTTTCAATTAATGTCAAGTGTCCTTCTTTCAACCTCGTTCCCAGGGCTTAAGCCCTGGGAACGAGGTTGCCCTTCTTTGACCTTCAGTAATACCATTTTAGAAGCGAGAATTTGATTGGCTGACATAGCACACGGTGTACATACTAGAGGCAATCTGATTGGTGTGACATAACCCAAGACAGACAAACATACATACATACAAACATCACAAACCAAACTGCGCGCCTGCTTATGAGCTATTTTTTTCAAAATAGCTCAAAAATTGTTTAGCAACCAATGTTGGACGATGTTGAACTGTGTATCATTCGAATTATACCCATTCCAGATCGATAAAAACTTGAGGCAAAAAGAATACTAATACTAGACTACCGATGTGGTTTTCGTGAACAAACAGTAGAAAAATAAATAAAAAAAGAATATTATATAAAAAAGGAAGGCTTCAGTTTGTCACCAATATGACACTCGGCTAACCTTCCCGGAATTCCTTCATGTTTAATTTGTCTTTTTGGGCCAGTTATATCAACGTGCGTTAATTTCTGTGTTGCTGTTGTTGATGGTTGTGCAGAAAATTTACATTGGCAAAATATTGCGGAAACGTGCGCCCGCCAGGCGCGTACCTGTCTTTAAGCAAATAAGCACGGGCTTACAGGCCGTTCAGACGGTATAATAATTTTTTTTTAAATGTTGTATTAGAACGATTCACAAAGTTCGGCTGCTCGACTTAGCGTTGATCAAACTGTAGACTTAGTGTAGACTTGTTGAAAGGCGTATTTACAAGAGCATTACTTGATCACAACTCGCTACGGCCGGAGGCCGGACGTAACGTTCCGTCGTTTGACATGTAAGGTCTGGTATTTTCACACAAAATAATTATTTTCTTAAGTGTAAATAAATCGGATGGTTTTGTATTTAATTTGTTTATCAAAGAAAGTGTTGAACCTTATTTTACTCACTTGAGACTATGATTCCATTGGAATCTACTGAAAACGGACACCTGTAGCGTTAAAAGCGTCAAAAGACCTTCCCGGTTAACCACTGCCAGTCCAGGGAAGGCATGAAATGGCGATTCAGAGAGTCCAATTTCAAACATTTGCCGGGGAAGGGGGGCATGCCCCCGGACCCTCCTAAAAATTCGTGCCTTCGGCACTCATGTTTGCGTCAACGGCGCTCAAGTCCCTGACTAACAATGACATTCACAACCATCAAGGCTTACAATCAGAAAAAGCCTAGGAACGCCCCTGCCCGCTCTTTAAAATAAACGAAAGTAAATGACTTCCCTAAGCAATTTGAAAGACAGTAAATTACGCGTTCTACTACAACCTAATTTCCGCTACCTACTATATCCTCTTTCAACCTTTATACCGTGATATCTTATGTATTAGTGTTATTTTTTGTAAAGCAATTTCGAGTGAAGTAGGTATTCTCAACAAAGCTTTATTATTTTTAAAAGAAGCACGCGCAATTCATAATGGTGAATTTAAATTTCTGGGGAGTTTTCGATTGAATGTAAAGCATAAAGATTTTTGTGCTAAAACAATACATGTTGTATTGTGTACACAATGGGTTCTTTTTTCGAAATGATTTTGCCTCAACACAGGTCCAAATCACTATTTATGGCCGATGGCATCATAGTTAAAACTATGATGGCATGAAGAATATGTCTTGACGTTGTACTGTCTTGAAGTCTAAATAAATCTAGTACCAAACGCTTAAACTTTCGTAATGTGTATTTAAATGATTTTCTCTCTCAAGACGGTTCAGAGATAAAACCGCACAAATAAATGTTTCGATTAGGACACTTGTATTATACCCATTTGTTTGGATCTTGTGGGATTAGAATCCAAAACCGGTGAAGAATTAAATACGATACTGTGTTCACTTACCCGATTAAACATACACAATGCGATGTATTTGACATGGTTATTAAAGGAGAACTGTTCAGTGAATGTTGTTTTTGGCTTCGAAAACTGATTTATCCTACTTCGTGTATTATTCATGAAATACCCTTCATAAATTAAGGCGTATTATTCACAATTACGTACAGTACTGTATTTTTATTTCTCAGCTAAATACATAAATGCGAGGTCTGATAAAAAAAAAATGTCTAATATATAAAAAAGATTAAATAATTCTAAAGTTGACTCTATAACTAAACGCCTTCTTCTGAGCGTGTGTTCCTCGAGACTCCCATTAGCATTTCTAGCCAGTTTCTATAATTTTACACTATTTTTTGACATTAAATATTAAGAATTCTAGTGACTAACTATTATTTTATCAATTCATTCTTTATTGATAAAAATCTGCACACACAAAAAAATAATGTCGGCCCGATTTGTTTCAGTACGTTGAGAAACGCATGCTTGCTGCAGATAATGAACACTTTGAGGGTTTATATACTCCATTTGAAAATATCCAGCGAGTGGAAACCGATGCCTCTGTTTGTTAGTTTTATGCTCTGAAAATATTGCAAAGAAATCCTCTCAAATATTTGTTTACTGCAGTGTCCATATTTAATTTCAGCGCAACAATACTTAACGCATCGCTAGTGCGATAAGCTAACACTAGCAGGTGGATAATCTTTGAAATCACCGACAAAACTCCCACTCTAACCGGCAAAGTACGTGTCTTTTCCGCAGAGAAGTCATTCAAACTGTCGTTTAATGAGCTTAAAGTGCTATTAAGATTCATTAATTTCCTCATTGGGTACATATAAATGTTTTTATCAAGAGAGTTATTCTTTTAAAATTTCAAAGGCTCTTATAGTTTGGTTACAATTACAAGTCAAAGTCAACTGCTTAAGGATTAAAATAATGCGCTTAACCGTTCTTTTTTTTCTGTGCATAATGATCTGGAGGATAAACTGCAGTTCGCCAAAAGGTGAATACTCTGCGATCGAACATGTCGAAAAGGAAGAGAAGAGGGATCGGGATCGGCCGGGATGTTTTTATGGTAGATGTAGAAGAAGAAGAAACTGGAGGAGAAAGGTAAGTTGAAGTAACAAAAAAACAAAAACAAACATAAAATCGAGTAACACTTACTCGAGCGTTTCACACTTGCACCAATCTTTGATCGTAAGTCGTGATGAAACGCTAAAGTGAGATCTTTAAACTGTAACCTATCTTGCACTATTTTTGTGATGCGGATTATTATGCTATACAAGGATGAAATCCAAAACTGTTACCATTCAAATGAAAGCTCTTGAATGATATTTAATTGAAATCTCAAAACACAACGTGAACTCGGTTTTATTTGCTTAGTTTCTACTTATAATATTTTGAGAGTCGTCATAAGACTTTACCTGTAGAATAAGCAATACATTATTGCAATAATACTGGGACACAGCTTACACATTTATAGTCTAACGAAACCATATATAAATCATGAAACAAAAATAACCATTTTAAAAGTAATACGAAAAATAATTTATATTGTCATTCATTATATTAGCGAGGAACAGTATAGATAGAAGTTTCGAAAAATTGTTAAATCGGCTTTATTGGGGAATCAAAATAAACAGAATAATCAAAACAAATTCCTTATATTTGAAAGCGTTCCGCCATCAGATGTATATTTTGGATATGACAAAATTCTATGCCTTTCACTGTTCTTTCATCCGGAGTATAGACTATCGAACGCAACCAAAATGTTAATACCTTTCTTGTCAAATTTAAATTGATTGCGGACTAAAGTACTAGGATTTTGGCAGATACATTATTTCTCACGGCTGATTCACTCAATTGCAGTCTCATAAATCCACTAATGATTGAATTAAGCGACTGGTTGCTTCGAAAAAGAGTTATTTAATGTGTTTAATTGCGGAAGGAGCTAGGATACCCCTGTATTAACTACGTCACGCATCCGCCATATGATGGTACAATTTATTTTCTCAGTTTTACAGCCGTACCCCGCTTTGCGCAAAACGGAGGCATGACGGCATGCTTTGACGTCTTAAATTTATTATTTTTTTTACCGCATAGGTCTGTCGCTCAATATTGAGCATTTTAGACCACTCTAAATGAAAAAGTATTTTAATAAAAAAGATAGCAAGGTGAAAAATACAATCAAGAAATGGCGCTTATAAGCGAAAGGAATAGAAAATTGTAGGCAAGCAATGCGTAAAAAGGACCTGAAAATGCCACATTATGTTTAGGCTATATTTAAAACTTAGTAATTTTATTGTAATATATATAGATAGCCTGAGCCTAACAGCGTAGCTCTCTGAACAGAAAGCCGATGATAAACTTAACTAAGGTGAAAGGTCGGAAGCACAAGAATTAAGATTGACGACCGGGCTATTCTTCAATTTTAGCAATTCTCAAAACAGAATTACACTAGTTCACAAAAAAAATAATCCAAAAAATAAAACACTTGTTGCGTATCAAAATTGCTCGAGAAACTGTTTTGGAAATCAAAATTGCAAAAAATAAGCAAACATATTTGCCTATTCTGAAAAGGAGACGCGAGTAAGTTAGAACTATAAAATCCAAGTCTTGTTTTGTTTACATAACATCGCTTTTCAACCTATGTAATGAATGAACAAACACATAAACGGTGGACAGCACAATGTTCTTTCGAAAAGTTTTATTCAAATCTCCTTAAGTTTATCTTTAAAAGCAAAACGCGAACCATTTATAGCGCATCGAGGCCGAGCTGTCTTCGATGAAAGAAATCAAAACGACTGAATTTGAGCACGTTTTATAAACAATTCTTCAAAACTAACGAGAACACGAAGTAAAAGACAATCACAGATTGATATCAACATAAATTCCCATCGAAAAATATAATTTGTTTTACCTTTAAGTCACTCGACTGCTTGGAAATTCTTTAAATCTCCGCTTCTTTGGTTCTGAAATCCGTAAAACAAACATCTTTCCGCATTGCTCCCGCATTGATAAAAACGTATGAAGTTCCTCTAAGCAAGATTTTATCCCTGAAAGCCCTTTTTTTTCCATTGAAGCGGCTCTTAATATCCCTTAATTAGTCCCAGGTGATTAGTATCCCTGTCTTGAGTAGCAAACCGCGAAAAAATGCGCAGGGAAATAACGACTTTAACATTTTATTTTAATTTATTTTAATATTCCAACTAAAGTGTTTTACCGAGCTGACGTGACATTGGCCATGTAGCCGCGCGAAAAGCAAAACCTCGCTTTGGTTTCAAAATTGCTAAGATCCCGGATGTTTTGTGGCGTCATACGCGCTCGCGATCTAGCCTTGCGCGACGCTCGCACGCAAACGCATGTTACGGACGCGCGCCCGCGAAACATTCCGCTAGCCATGACCATGAAAAATGACGGGCATAGGTTCTATGAGTATGGGGCTTCGCGGCGGGCCTTCGGCCTGCGAGAGCTCCGCTATTAAAAGCTAATCTAGTATAAACAGCTCGTTGCCAGGAAAGAAGAATAAAGATAACAAAATATACCGTATCTACATACAATCATCCATCCTTCCGTGAGCGAGATAGTACATTTTGCACCCTGTGATCATGACATACCACTCACGCATGTTGACCCCCCAAGATGCGATTTTTCAAACGCAAAAATTCTAAGGTCAATGCTTCCCCAAAATTGATTTAAAATTTCAGATATTTCTTGTTATTGATCAAGGTTGTAAAACCAATCTGTCAAAGGTCAGTTTATATACCCTGCCGAGGAGCCTAAAAGCGTTTTAAGAGCAGCAGCTTTTTATTAAGGTTGGTTGCCTGTAATCTATAAATGGCTGAATTTTTGAAAACATGGCCGATGAAAATTACAGCAATTTCACTACAACTAGGCCAAACAAGGGTTTTTATGACGCCGATCAGCCTGAAAATCACAGAGAAGAGAGAGAGAAGAGGGAAAGGTAGCGAGAGCGAGAAGAAAACAACAGTCTTTAGTTTTTATGTTGTGGAGTTTAGACTCCTACTTAGCGCGACATGGTTGTCAAAAATCCACTGCTAGATCTCATGGAGCTATACACAAATAACGTTATTTTCGTTTACAGGGAGATCCAAGTAAACGTTTAAGAACAGTGGAAACACAACAAGCGATTCAATATCAACTAGATGAAGCATTTGGCAACGACGACATTGATGAAGAACTATGAAGGCAATTTATTCAGCTTATAAACAGTTGAATGAAAGTGTAAAATAAAGAAGGAAAACCGTTACTTGTTGAACATTGTTATGTTTAAGGAGCTATGTATGTCGTGGGAATGTTTCACATTTTTGGTTCAAAACTGCCCAAAAACCTTTGTCGCACACGAAATGCTTGTAAAACATCAGGAGGAAGATATCAAGTTGATTTTCGAGGAGATAACAAACCATAATCAGAATTTTAGCGAGTTTTTCAAGACACGAGACGATAAACTTGAAAAAAAAATGGCCCAATTTTTTGAAGTTGCAATCCATTTTCACCCTGGCCATCTGCACCCCAAGAAACGTATTTTTAATCTTATAGCACTGATAAAACTAGAAGTAATCATAGATTAGTGGAGTGCGTTCGAAAATTCCGATCGCGAAACAAAAGAAATCCTGAGAACGAGAATGACGTCATTTAAATGGCGCCGAAAAGATGAATCCAAAACGAACGAACATCCGGCCTCACAGGGTTGTGACTAGAATGGATACTCCAAAATCAGGTTTGAACCAGCGGTTTCAGTGAAAACATTGGTTTGGTGGGGGTTTCTCATTCTCGCGGGCTCAGAAACCTGATTTTGGAGTATCCATTTAAGTCACAACCAATTTAGATGGCAGAGAAAATGGCGGATATCAAACTTCACGCGCGCAAGGAATTGTGGTTGCATAGGATCCTTTAAGTAAAGAGTTTCGCGCGAATGGAATCCGCTTGCGTGTTCAGTTTCGGTCTTTTGTTCTTAATAAGCAGCATTTCGAAGATCAAACATTCGAGTTTGCTGAGGCATTTCTTAAGCACTTTGAAGTTCTTGATTAAGTCGACGGGTCTGTCAAGACGTGCTCGTCCCTGTAGTGTTTTCCGATCACGGAATGTTTATGTTCGTCAACTCGCTGATAAAGGTGGCGGCAAGTGTAACAATATAATTTGTATCACACAAATCACATTTGAATTCATATACTACACTTTGCTGGTTTATCAGGGGTGGTTTTTCTTCCGTAACTCTCAGATGATCAGCGATCTTTTTGCTTGTGAACACTGGCTGTAGTTGTTGGTTAAGTCGATGAGCTTCTCAGGATATTTCAATTTCAAAAATATCCTTTTTAGGTTTACATTCTCGCAAAAGGAAGTCCTGTGTAGACGACAAGCGCTTTGCACGGTCCTAAAAAGGATATTTTTGAAATTGAAATATCCTGAGAAGCTCATCGACTCAGCTATTAATCGCCTCCAGCATCCTCCAGACCAAGTTACAACACCATCTGATAGTGCTGTTCGGATTATTATGCCATATAAGGATCAGAAATCGGCTGACGCGGTTCGCAGAAAACTTTGCAACCTCGGAGTGAAAATTAACCAACAACTACAGCCAGTGTTCACAAGCAAAAAAGATCGCTGATCATCTGAGAGTTACGGAAGAAAAACCACCCCTGATAAACCAGCAAAGTGTAGTATATGAATTCAAATGTGATTTGTGTGATACAAATTATATTGGTTACACTTGCCGCCACCTTTATCAGCGAGTTGACGAACATAAACATTCCGTGATCGGAAAACACTACAGGGACGAGCACGTCTTGACACCCGTCGACTTAATGAAGAACTTCAAAGTGTTTAAGAAATGCCTCAGCAAACTCGAATGTTTGATTTTCGAAATGCTGCTTATTAAGAACAAAAGACCGAAACTGAACACGCAAGCGGATTCCATTCGCGCGAAACTCTTTAGGCTTAAATGCTTTCATGCCACACATTCTAATTTAATTTATTTTCTCACACCCTTATTCCTATAAATATGCTTAACCGTTACCCTCAGTTTATTCATTCGACAATGATGACATGAAGTCATCGAAACGTCATGTAGTTTTCGTATCGTTAATTTTCTTGTTAAAATGTTTATCAAAATCGGTTTTTTAAAATGGCACTTAAAGTACCATTGTCCGCCTTCGTATTCCACCTTCGGTCCTTATCTAGACTTTTAGATGAGAATATAATTGTGCGTGGAAAGGTAGGCAATTTTTGACGGCTACAAATTTAACATATCTTGACCAATTGATGAAAAGCAGGCATTTATTTTGTATGAATGATTTCTTTTTATTTGTTGTACTAGAATTTTAAAAGATGTTTTGGTCGCGTTCTATTGACAGCAAACTTTTAGATTTATTAAGTTCGGATTTTTTTATGACGAAAAAGCCTGTTGGTTTGCTTCTCAGATATTATTGATCGACGTTTTAAAAATGGCAATCAAAGTGAAGATCAGGAAACATTCATCTGCAATTTTCGTTCTTCCTGGCCATTGTTCGCCTTCATCTTCCGCCTTTATTATCTACTGTGAATACATTTGTAGGAAGGTGGACATGAATGCTAAAGATCACAGATCTCGACCAATCGTTGAAAAGATCGCAATTTTATAATTACCGGTCTTTTGAAAACAACTGTGGACGTACGAAGGAAATGAACACTATAACGTACTAGTTTAAATAAACTTAAACAACAATTTTCTCGAGCAGATGCATGTGAATTTATTTACTGACTTGTCTTTGGCTGGGCGAAGTCCCTTTGGATGAAGCAGCGCTCTTATGCTCCTCTATGCTGAACCTTGCATAAACAAGCTATGTGTAAGTAACTATCTTAGGGTGCTGACCATTTTTCAGAACTGCCCGGCCGGACCGCTCAATTAGTAAATATTATTCCATTATTTGCCACTGGGCGGCCAGACTGTGGTAAATTTGGAAATATTATACACCCTTTTGATGGAAATACAAAACTGAATGCAAGGATGGCACTACGGCAAAGGGCAGATTTATTAATGGCCAATATTATAGAAAAATTCATTGCCTGACGAGTGAATTCCACGTTAAATTTCACGCGAAAAACAGATATCGCCCGAATCGCGAAGCGATGAGGGCGATATCGGTTTTTCAAGTGAAATTTAACGTGGAATTCACGAGTCTGGCAATGAATTTTTCTTGAATCGCATATATATGTCAAAGAAAAACAACGTTTCCAGCGAGAAAGCCATTTCAAAGCCAACTGTCAAGAACTAGCGAATAGAAATCAAGACTGATTCAAAATCACGCCGGGTGAATCACGCGCGGTCAGGAGAAAACCTTGTGGTAGCGACAAATTTTAGTTTTGTTTGTCAGAAAAAGACAGTTTATGACTGATATTGATGCTGTTTGTACACTAAAGTACATAATGTGAACGGCTGTGGAGCCGAACTGCGAACGTTTGTGGTGGAAATTATAGCTTTGACACTTCGGAAGTTTGTTATCGCCGACCGGCAAACAGAGCAAATAGGAATTTCATCACAGCGACAAGTAAACACCACGCTAAATTGGGAAAAACCTTTGGACAACAAAGAAGGCAAATTTGTGAGTACTGATGGATTATTTATTAAACATTCCGTAAAAAAATTATGCTTATCTTATCGCGGTTGATCACTTCTATTCATAAGTTGACGACGAAAGGGTCCGGAGTATCTCCGCTCGAACAGGAATATTTTTATTCTCACCTTATTTTCGCAGACTACTAATATTATTACTATCTTTATTGCCTTTGTATCTCTAATACTTTTTTACACCGGTTTTCTTTGATACTATACAAGACAGGAGTTGCGATACAAGTTTTGGTTTTGAAATAAGAAAGTTCGCTGAAAGTTCTTCTTCGGACAGCATCTTGTTGTAATATTTTTAAAGCAACCAGACGGCCGTTTCGGAAAGAAGAAATTACTTTTTATTTATAGCTCAGTACAGTATTCTTGTTTTCATAAACTTCTTTGTTTTATTTAGACATGTTTTTTTCTAAGCATGAAATATCGGTTTTTGCCAGTAGCCCGATCGCCTTCTTGTAGGACTGCAGTGTGAATGGCTTCTTCACTCTCTACAAAGTTCACATTTTGGTTATAAAATTGGGAAGAACAGGAATTCACTCTTGACAAATTTATCACTTGTGAATAAAACGTCTGTATTTTTCTCTTCAAATCAAAACTCACTATTTTAAAAGAAAGTATACATACTATACAAAGAAAGTACAGAAACATCGTCCTTCGAAGATGCCATGCAATATCACTTCTCAGGTATGCAATTCCACGCTAAATAACCTTCGCTTCGTTGGCCAATAAGAATGCGAGTTTTCTTTGACGTATGCGATTCTTCGACTAATAGTATTAGTCTTCCTCAGGGCCAGGGCTGTACTGAAAGAAAATATTGTAACGGCTCCTAAAATTTGAAAATTACATGGTTATAAATGATTGGCTAATACATGACATGTAGACAGCGCACTTGTAAACATAGTAAAAATAATATATGACATATATAGTGTATGATACAAAAATGAGTTCAGCGTTCGTTCCTTCGGTTACTGCCTCTATGAATTAAAAAGGCCTCGCGTGCTTTTCGCGCTTTTCGTGTTTTTCGCGTGCTTTTCTTTTGATGGACTTGTAGGAACAGTTCAGACAAATGGTGAGCGCCCTTAGATTTTTTAGTTCTATCCTTTATTAGAACAGTTTGTTTCTTCAAATACAATTCACCAAAAAATCGTCAAATATGACCATAGTCCAAGTGCTGCTCCCTCATCCCAGCGCAACTTTTATACCTCACTGTTTAGTCCCCTCTCATGTTTTAAGCATACCTCATTTTTTATTAAGAAAATATACTACTTAGTTTATTTTTCCATGTTGCTGTAGTGTACAGTATGTTGCCCAGTTTCCGGCCACTTTAGTTTGTAATCGCTATAACTCCTTTGTTTTGCACGGAAAATTTCTCAATTTCCTTTCAAAGACAGTTCATTTACTTACCTTTAAAACGTTAAATGGTTGGCGACCTTCCCCAAGTATTAAAGAAATTATACCATTTTTCGCAAAACTAGTAAGTTGCCCAGTTTCCGGCCAGCTAGCCCAGTTTCCGGCCACCGACTTAAAGTAAATTTTCCTTGAAACCGCTCGACGTAAACCGACTTGTAAGTCCCTTGATAATAGTGGTCGCCTAGTTATAAATATCAGGTAAGTTTCAATATTAAGCTTTGTCGCCTACTGTTTTACTATTCAAAATACGTATGACCTTAGTGACCCGGAAGCGTGTCTTCCGCAGTTTGTTGACAGACTACTACAAAAACAAATCATGACTTACGTACTTTTAGTCACGCTATACATGCATAAGCTGTTGTTAATTCGTAATCTTTGTTACACTAACACATGTATCTTTAATTTCTCGACCAGGAAATTTTAATATTCGGTTCTTTCACTTAATAAGAAATAGGTTTTGAGCAATGTGTCTTTTAGTGGCCGGAAACTGGCACACTAGGTCGAAATCTTCGCTGAGAGTTGACTGCTAAAATTTCAGGAACAGCCCTATTCCAGCTGACGATGATAGATTCCCTAATCACTTTCATCTTTAATCTAATATTTGTCCAAAAATTATGAAGCTCCTTGAGATATTTCCTGTGAAACGAGCTATTTGTTTATCTACGGTAGTTTTGATGTGCAGTGAAACGAGCCAAAATTAATCGCTAAACGTTCAATCACCTGGACAAAACATTTCCTTCCTCAGCCGTTCCTTGTTCAAAAAGAACGCCAAAACCACCAATGTGTAGCGGAAATGTTCGTCTTTCTTTCGGAACGCATCGGTGGACGAAAATTAAAAACTCCGAAGAACATAACCGACGTAATTGTTTTTTGGCCGGAAACTGGTACTGGCCGGAAACTGGGCAACACACTGTAGCTATTTGACGTTAACAAAATTCGTAACAGAATTGCAACTGGTGAAAGCTTGAAGTTAAGAAATTCAAATAGAAGACCATACATATAGTTTAATCAGATCGAAAGAATAAATTTAAGATGATTGGTATGTTAATGTAATTTTGCAATTATAATGGGACGATTTTCGCTTGGTAAAATTTTTGCTGGTTATCAGATTACGATATAACAACCGCTGTTGTATTTTATTCTCCCCATGTTTGCTTTCTAATATATTTTTTTCATTCACTGTCTGCTCTCAATCACGAGAATGCAGAATTGTCACTTTAACACTGAAATTGCATTAAAAAAATCAATTGATGCCAATTTATTGCTGTAAGCCTGCACAAAAGCCTAAGCTGAATTTAGCATTTAGCGAATTTTAAATAAATTATTTCTCAGGATTCGGAAAATCAAGGCGCATTAATCTAAAGCACTAATCATTCTATAATTAAACACAGTTTACCCAGTCTTCGTTTTGTAAACAAGAATCCATTAAAAACCGCTCTTGTAGAACACAAAGCTAAAAAAGCCTAATTAACACCTTACGTTTCTATATGGTGTTTGATTGTAGGATCAGGCGATCCAAAGAAGGGGTTTTCAAGTAAGTATTAAAAAAAAGTAGGAAGCGGGGGGGGGGGGGGGGGGGGGGGGGGGGGGGGATGGGTGATAGGAGAGAAAATACGAAAAAGCCTTTAAATCCAAACTAATTCTGTCGTTTACTAGTTTTAAATATGACATGTTCTTATTTTAATGGTTTCGAGACCTAACGAGTTCTATTTTATCTTCCGTTCATTTAGTTACCTATAGAAAGGTATTCAGATTTCCACTACAATATATTATTTTATTTTTTATTGTATTTCGCGGGTGGTTATAGGAAGCCAGAAATAATAGTAACTAATTGCAATCAAGTTGACGTTATTTGATAAAACCTACGATCAGGAAGCAATTGCGTCAGAGTTTTGTATATGTTGAATATATTAATCGACGTCTGCCGAAAATCCCTTCCTTGCTTAGAACTTAGAACACGGTAGCCACGACATTCAGTGGAAAAAAAAGTATAAACAATAACTGGTTTTCAAGTAGGCCGTGTATATTTACCTATAACATCTAATACTAATTACTTCACTACTTATGCTTTTAAAATATCTGCTATTATATAAACCTATAGTAAGTAATGAAAATAAAAAATGCTGATGTCTGGTTTTAAATATTTCAAGGGGTTCCGCTGATCTCACATGTTTAGTTTTTAGCTTGGTTTTCTATAATTTGAATTTTGTCTTGTAATCCCTTATCACACCTGCCCCACAAGGTAAAACAGTATTCAAAGTTTGGCTGGACTAGGGACATCAGGGATATTCAAAAACTACCCTATCGATAATTTTAGCGCAGAACCACACATAAATAAGTGAACTGCTCTGTCTCTTTGCTTTCAAAGATTAAGTGTTAACGTAAAGAAGAATCATCGCCTCTTTCTCTCATTGGAATAATAACAACTATATAGCACAGGTAAGAAAAGCTTAAACGTGATCAGTTATATAGCACAGGTGTTTTTCACCTGTTTTTAAAATCAACTACAATGGCAGTTAAAGGACCGAAAACAGGAATATAACATCACCTGGAAAATTCTAGCAAAAGCCACTGAGGCATATTCGAATCAAACGAAACGATGCAATCTGTGTATTGCAGAAAAACATTTGATAATAACTAAACCGCAAATGGCTTCGCTTAATAGGAGAAACGAGCTTATTTCAACGTGTAGACACAGACGTAAATATATTTTAAAACACACCCTAGAATAAGTTCTACCGAAGCAAGTAGTGCGCGCGCATGTATTCTTTAGGCGCGCGCATATTTTTAACGGTTTTTTAACGGTTAGGTAGAGTGTGCGTCTTGCGAAATCATACATATAAATAACGTAGTCAAACAAGGGATCAATCATTGTAAGTTTAACTGAGGAGTGGGTGGCAACACCTACGAAACAAGTTTGTATTAAACTTATGGTCATCAAAGTTGAGTGATTTTCCTTCTTGGATTATATATATATATATATATATATATATTTGTTTTGAAGACTTGTGATTGGTCCCTCAAACAATGCTCCTCTGAGCCCTGGAATGGAGGATCACTTGCGCGATCTTGGAGTATTGAAAGTATTTGTAGAATTTTCACTTGTAAAACAATAAGCTCCGACTCCAGTCAAGACTTTTGACAGATTTATTCTCAACGTTTCGGCCTCACGGCCTTCTTCAGGAGAATTATTGCATTATGGCTTGCTTACAACATTTCAAAATTTGCTATTAACGGAAATGCGGTTCGTTGCAAATACGAACTCGCATACGATTAAACAATTAAACCTTATTGGCTGCAGCGCGCATTTGAATAACGTAATGGAATAAAACAAACCGACATGCGCGCGCGCGTGCACAAAATGTTAACTGCTTAAGACTGGCCGTTTATGGCAGGTTTTATACGTTCAATCCATAAATTTTCCCTCGCACGCCTTGTCTCCGTATCGTGTCGTCTGACTTTTTCAACCACAGTTAGTTTAAAGTGCTGCAACCCACACGCTCTGAAGTGTCTAACTGTTGGGATGTTTTTATTACCGGTACTGATATCCGAACGGTGTTGATTTGCACGTGTTCTTATGCAGTTAGATGTTTCCCCTACATACTGTTCTTTACATTTCATGCAGGTGATCACGTAAATCACGTTTGTTGTTCGGCAGGTGATGTTTTGATGTATTTGAAAGGTTTCACCGGTGTTTTTACTTTTGATGGTTTGTGTAAACTCTCCATAATGCTTGCATGACGCACACCTTGGGTCAGAATTACACGGACAGAATCCGGGTTGATTTTTGCTGTTGGGTAGGGTTGTCTTGTGTGTGCGTGCGAAGTGAATTTTCAAGTTTCTGTTGTTTTGAAAACTACGGCTGCAAATTGGGCATGTACTGGCTGGAGGCTCTGGTATGGCGATGTTGTTAAGTAGTTGTGCGTGGTGGTCAGGCTCCGCTGGTAATCGTTTACTGGTGAGTAGGTCCGAGAGGTTTCTCCCTTTGCGAAAAGAGATCAATGTTGGGTCACGGAAGACCTCCTTACATCTTTGTGAAGCGTGCAATATGGGTTGGTATTCTTTGATGATTTTGTTCAAACATCCGAGCGCTGGATTATAGGTGACTACGAGTGGGACCCGCTCCGTGTTGTTCTTTTGATTCTCCATGTGTAGCGCATCACTCCTGGACGTTTGTCTTGCCTTTGCAATTGACTCTTTAATGTGTTTGCGTTTGTAACCCCGGTCAAGTAAGATGTTGAAAAGTTCACGCGCTCGTGTTTCGAAGAAATCATTCTCCGAGCAGATGCGGCGGAGTCTAAGAGCCAAACTGTATGGGATGGCAGCCTTAGTGTGGCGCGGATGACAGCTAGTCCAATTTAGGTACTGGTGGGTGTCCGTGGGTTTGGTGTAGAGATCCGTTTTGATCTTGCCGTTATCAAGGATCACCTGTACGTCAAGAAAGGGGATGGTACTTGAAGATACTGTTTGTTCAAATTTTATGTGTGGATCAAAGCTGTTGCAAGTATCAAAGAATTGTTGAAGTTTGGTTTTACCAAATGTCCAGAGGAAAAAGATATCATCAATGAATCTGAACCACACCAATGGTTTCAGGGTGGTATGCTCTAATAGTTGTTCCTCTAGCAGTCCCATATAAAGATTTGCGTATGTAGGGGCCATCTTGGTACCCATAGCGGTTCTTGTTTGTTGAACGTAATGGTTTCCTTGGAACGTCAGGTTGTTGCATGTGAGCACCAGCTTTATAAACTTTAGGACAGTTGTTTTCCTGTTTTCGTCATATTTGTTGACACGCATGTAGTGTTCGCACGCTTTCATACCATTTTCATGTGTGATGTTGGTGTATAATGATTTGACATCCCATGTGACTAATAAGGTATCTGCAGGTAATGTTTGGTTGTTGTTGATTTCGTTTATTTTTCTTAGAAAGTGATTATCGTCCCTGAGGTAAGATGGTAGATTTTGTACCAGTGGCTGGAGTTGGCCATCTACCCATTTGGAGATGTTAGCCGTAGCGGAGTTAATAGTGTTGCAGATAGGCCGCGCTGGTGGTGGGCGTTGTGGTTTATGGATTTTCGGTACAAAGTAGATGTTTCCTGGTCGGGCTTTTTCTACCACTAGGTAATTTGCAGTATCTGGGTCAATAACGTTCGTAGCTAGGGCCTGTTGTACTGCTTGTTTCACTTTGCCTAGAAACTCAGGAGTAGGATCGCCAATCACTTGTTGGTAGACTTTGTCACCATTTTGGTCTACACCATTAAGCTGGGTGTATGCTTCTTTAAGATAATCATTGCGATTTTGTACGACAACAGCGGCTCCTTTGTCGGCTTGGAAGATTACGATGTTTTTGTCGCGTTTTAGCTCTTTGATCGCCGTGGTTTCTTCCTTTGTGATGTTGGAGCGCAGCTTAATTATACCTCTATTCGTCTTTTCCAGAATGGATCTTTCCACAGTATTGATGTAGCAATCTAGGACCTGATCTCTACCATTGCTGGGAGTCCATGATGATGGCTTCCTGTACAGATTTTTCCGCCCGTCTTGTGCGTTGTGTCCGTCCCAGAAAAATTCTTTCAATCGCATTCGACGACTCCATTTCTTTACATCCGCCGTAAGCTCTGTTCTATTGACAGCGATTGGCGTTGGTACAAACTTAAGTCCTTTGCTTAGGATATTTGTTTCGTGTTCAGTTAGTGATCGGTCCGACAAGTTAATTACTGTTTGCTGATGGGTAGCCCTGCGTGTGGTCTTGTTGCTGCGCCTACCCCTGTGAAGACGCCTTGCCCGTTTCGGTGTTGTAGTTTGTGGCGTTTTGTTGGGTTGTACGCGCGTCTCTGTATTACTATTGGGGTCGGCTATGCTGTATTCAGTTGTGGAAATCTCGGAAGCCATTTCTGTTTGTGTGATAGGATGAGCACTCGTTGCCGTGGATCTAGAGAGGTGTTGCTGGAATTTTTGCAGTTTTCTGATGTACAATTGATTCCAGAAGGTCTTGCTTTGTGTTTGAAGCCAATTTGTTGCTATAGTAAGTTCACTATTTTTCAGGTGGCCGGTTAGAGCGGTCAGTTTTGGCTCAATCTGCCTCGCGAGTGCCGCACACTTTTTCGCTTGTGCCTGAATTAAGATTTCCATTAATTGTAATGATGTCCTGTTAAGTATACTGTTCCACCTATCATAGAGATCGCCAGGTAGTATACCAAATTGCGGGGTAAGTTTGATCTTGAGGCCTGGTGGTATTAATTTTCTATCCTTATACAATGATAGAAAGTGTTGATGCAGTTCCCCAGCAATCACTTTCATTTTAGAGCGGTAAAGTTGCCAAAGAGTCTTCGCACATTCGGAAGGTAGCCCAGGAGGTAAGGTTGTTGTATTTGGTGGGCCTGGGTTCATTTGCACATCTCCGCTGATAACGAGGAGTATGAGTAATATTCGGCTATGACTCTTGGACAACTTCATGTTAAGAAATGGGCGTACACGGATGCGTTTGCTACGGTGTACAGTAGTGCGAAACCACAAGTAAATCATTTCGGAGTGTTTAATGTCAGTTGGACTGTTAATCAGCCACGCGGAATTTTGTTCAGTACGTTGCATGATTTTGAGGTGTGATGCCAGTGACATGCAGAGAGATGCGAGAAAAATAAATCGTATTGACATGTTGACACAAACCTTGTTGATGCTGGTGGTGCGTTTTCCTGTCTGTGCAGAATGAGCAGATCACAGGTAGAGCGATCGTGTTTGGAGACAGTGTTTATAAACGTTTTGAAGACTTGTGATTGGTCCCTCAAACAATGCTCCTCTGAGCCCTGGAATATATATATATATCTGTCTGATTTTAAGAAAAGGCACCTCACAAAAAGTAACAATTGAAGGTTTGATGTCACTTCAAATGTACAGGGGCACCCAGCGAACAATCTTTGGTAAAATACATTATAGTATTCAAATAAATTAAAATAAATGATATGAAAGCATTTCCAGGTGTTCTTCTACATAGAAAACGTTTTCAATTTAGTAAAAAGGGAGTTAAAACAACAAGCGCGTAAAAAAACAACATCACATACGAAAGCTTTGAACGGTTTACAGAAAGAGTTAATGAGAACAAACAGTTAAAATGCACTGTATTTTAAGTAAGCTTCGAGGTAATTCTAGGTTTTACTTTGAAGTAGATATAACGCGCTGAGTTGTAACTTGTTAACGTTAGCAGAAACCACTTTCGCGCTAACTACAGAAGAGATCTGGAAAAGAGTCTTTTACATAGGAATTATCACGTGTCCATGACGTCGTAATATTCAAATCAAAGTGGGAAAGTAACGATGGTCGATCGATCTTGAAGCCACTCTCGAAGCTTACATTTGGCTTTGAGCTCCTGTAGTCAATTTTATTTTCTTTGTTCGCCACATTTGTGCCCGTCTGGTGGTTGAAGGACATCATTAAGTCCGGAAACCCGTAAGTCACTAGCACCTTTCAAAGAAACGAGCGGTGTTTTGCTTTTCGACTGTCGAATAGTGCTGATGTTGGCACTCTTGCGGCCGTTCACAGTCGGTAGGCAAGCCGATCCAGACGGAGTCTAAAAGCACGTCTTGTCTAAAAACTGTATGATCGTGAGTTGCAGCCCATTTGTGACACCTTGCTGTGACCGAAGTTTGGAATTGAAGAGGTGCTTTTAGACTTATATATTTTTGAGAAAAATCAGTTGGATAGCATTCCCCGTTCGTTGAACTCAGGAGTTTCCCATAATTCATTGCGGTATCTGTTGCGTTCTTTTTGCTGTATGAGAAGCTTGCGATAAAAACGAAGAGGCAGGAAGGGCAATAATCTCAGCAATAAAGTAGATTGCTCGTCTCCAGCGAAAGAAGCGTCTTTTTATCCTTCTACCCGAGACGAAATGTAGAAGATCGTAGCTTTTAAAAGCGGCGTCACGTTACTTTGCGTGACTTTGAAAAGGGTCAGAAAACATATTATGGTTCCTTTGTCAGCAAGCGGAATGGAAGGTGGACCGAAGTGAACCCAAAAATTCCGTAAGTGTTTTAATGTTATGTAGTTAGACTCTGTACTTGATTTTGTTATATCTCTATTAGTAAATAACTATGGTGTTTTGGTTTTACATCAAGCCGAACCGCTATGTTTCGTGTTAGTTTTGGCGCGTTGTTACACGATTTATGTAAATCTTAAACTGCTTCTCTCGCCTGAAGTATTTGTCAAATTTTAATTTCAGCCTACTAGCTTTGGCATAAAGACGCCGTCTTGGCTGAATTTTCTGGTAAAAGAAACGCATTTTCACTGTGTGTTTTAATGTGTGTGTTTTAGCAAAAGAATGTGGTTTATCGGTAATCACACTTTTTGCTCGGCGATTTGGCTAATTAAATCTCAAACATCATACGTCCTGTTGACAGCGGATGTTTTTCACGCTTTGGAATTGTTAGCTGTTTAGCTGTTGAGCCGCTAGTTCAGCAAAACACTTTCTATAAGACTATAGCCCTTCCATCCGAATTTCGTGAATATAGCTTACGCTCCGCGAATGTTAAACTTCCGACCGCCAAAGTGAATAGTTAGCGGCCGTGAGTCAGAATAGTGATCTTGTTCATTTCAACTTTCTTCTGAGAATAATATAAATTTAGAATAGGTTCTATGAGCTCTTTTTTCTTATGGCGAGATCAGATCAGTTGACTATTCTAGTGAGATCAGGTTCAAATTATTTATAGCATCGCATTATATGCGTGTGTGTTTCTGTTTTTATCTCGTTTGTTTGTTTAGAATGCTGTAAAACGACTGCTAGTAATTAGTGAACTTCACTGCTATTGCTTCTGTAGCGATACTGGGCAAACACTGCACTAATGCTGTATCACTAGAACAACTATTCTAATCCTGATCCTAACCCTAACCCTTTAAACTCAAAATGTATCCTTGAAATATGCACAACAGTACACAATGTCTCAACTCTTTTTGCAATTGCTTGTATCTTCAGTTTTTACTCACAGTTTGCAACCCGAGTCCAATTTGAGAACAATTTGCCCTCCTAATACAGTATTTTAGTAAGTGACATAACAAAAATGGCAGGTACCTTTTTCAAAATTCAGATATATATATATATATATATATATATATATATATATATATATATAGGTTTTAATACAAATCTGTTTCGTAGAGCGACATGTCATGATGCCGGTCCACTCATCAGTTAATTTCTATATACATAGAAGCATCACTAAGGGCTACAACAACATGATTGCGTTTGCTGATCATAAATAAACCGTTAAAATAAATATTTAAAATAAACCGTTAAAAATCCGCTAAAAACTGAAATATTAATTTGTTTTCAGGTCGAATAAAAGCTATATTGGCTGCACTGAGAGAAATCTCATTTTAGGTAAATAGAAATTGCTCTTTGTCGTTCATTTGAAAAAAAGAAGTGGTGTACACTGCTCCATTGTGATATTGTTCCTTGTTAAAACGATAGACGATGGTCGGTGGTTGTTGTACATATGTCAACCGAGGTTAGGATAGCATGTGTACAGCCGCCCACTCCTCCGATTTTTCCTGAGGGGAGGAGTACGGCTGTACACAGACTATTAGGACAGTGGTATATATCTTGAAAAGCAACGTGAGGCCGTCATCAGCTCCGCGTTGCTCGTTAGTACCCACTGGACATGATGCTAGTCCATTACAGGGTTACTCACGGTCGTATGTTCGCAGGAACCAATGAATACGGTTGGGTACAAAGTGCAGATATGATTAAAACCTCCCGACCACAGTGACTGCGTTTTGTACTTTAGCGCCTCTGTTTTTATAAAAGAAAAAACTATATTTTACGAAGGGAAATTTAAAGTCACCGAAATTGAACGATGATGATAATCAGTATGAAAATATAACCTTGATCCTCTCTATACAGGTACCGCCGCGGTTTGACGCCCAAGAAATGGACCATAATGACAGCACAAACTTGTCAGTTTTGAGCAACAATTCAAATCCTAAAGCTGCAATTTACATTTCGAATCCAGCAAGTTTCTCAACAAAACTTGCCGTTATTTTGTCTTTGACGATTGTAGGTGTAGTGGGTTTTGTTGGGAATAGTTTAATACTTTACTTTGTGTCTTGGAAGAATAAGTTGACTCCCATGGAAAAAAGCCGCTTCATGAAAAATTTAAATTTGTACATAAAGAGCTTAGCGCTGTCAGACGTTCTTTGTACTGCAATATCACTTCCAATCACTTGCATCCAGATTTCTTTAGAGGTTTTGCAAAATGACTGGTTATGCAAGACGGCTCGCTACTTTAACCTGGTGTTTCCTGTAATAACTATTCATAATCTCATTGTAATAAGTGTTGAGAAGTATTTCTCATTGCGTCGGGTGCCAAAAACCTTAAGCTCCTCGACCGTTCGCAAATTACTTTTTCTTGCCTGGTTTCTTGGATGTGTTATCACTCTGCTTCCCACAGCTACATTTAGAGTAATAAGGTACGATTTTAATGAAACACATTTTACAGTTAATTGTCAATATGACAAAGAATACCCTCCATTTCGAGTTATGTTTCTTTTATTTACTGTTATGGTGTATGTTTTACCCTGTATATTCCTCACTGCAATAAATATATCTTTAATTAGAACAGTGTGGATTACAGTAAGAAGCAGAATTTCCATGGATTTAAATAATCCAATCAGGGAGAAACTGAAGGCTGCAAAAATTCGGGGGACGTTTCTTCTTATTGGAGTTACGTTCGCTTTCATCATTCCGTATTTTCTATATTTGGGCTACGTAACATTTAACATGGTCACCAAACCAAATATTGATTACCATATCGATTACGTCATTCGTCGTGTGAGCACGTTGATTGCATATTCTAATAGTGTCATTAATTTTGCAATTTACCTTGTACAAATGAAGGATTTTAAGGCATTTTTAAGGGAAAGGTTCCGTGGTACAAACACCTTGTATAATCAAAAGGCTACCTTTCCGGGTACGCAAACGGAATCTGCTCAACACTCGTTTAAAATGGTTAATCTCCAAGCAAGAGATACGCAAGGTTAAGAAAGGCAGGGATTGAATTAGTCCTTACAGCTATGATTACATCACCTCACATGTGGGGTCCAAACCCTTGTGGTGTTCGTAGACATTTACAGGCGCATGCTCAAAACGCGTGCAAATAAAGAGGCAGTACACAAAATGCAACTATTTGAGGATATTGTTTTGGCGAAACTGAAAAAGGGGTTTAGCATAATGATTATAATATTAAAATAAAGCTTCATTATTGTCTTGTTTCATTCTTGCCTTCTTGCCTAGTCATCCTTACCTTCTTTGCAAAAGCAACTACCAAAGCGTAGACATCTGACAAACATTATGCGTCTAGATCAAGTTTTTTGCGATCATCACTGATATATTTATTTCAAAAGAGGCTAAATATTTATTAAGAGAATAAAAATGTTTGAAGGTGTTTTTTTTTCTCGTACGAATAAGGTGTTTGATTTTCTAGACGTCTTCTTGCACGTCTATGACGTAAGCAAAGATTGCTGACAGAAAAAGGCATCTGACGATGAAGATAACATTTTTTATTAGCTGAAGGCTAATTGCCAGTATATAACATGACTGTATATGTAGTTTTAACACAACTCCACAAGAGGTTTAATGTGTTTTCTCACTCGACCCTTTATAAACCTGCCTTTCAACAGTCAACTGACTGCAGCAATTAGAGATCTTGAATGCGTTTATTGGCGAATTGGGGGCTGATTTCGATAGACTCTAAAGACTGAATGCTTATTACAATTCTGTTTCCAAATTTTAGTTAATATGTCAGTAAATGAGATTTGCCCATTGGTCGACTCCAACTAAAGGTCTCAGTTTTAGCATGTTTCACATGTCCGATGGGAGTGGCCTTCCAGCATGTTTCACCCTTGAAACGTAGGGTTGTTTTTGGTAAGTAGTTGTCATACAAAATAGAATGCGTTTAAAGCTAAGGGACGACAATGCAATCTCTTTTTATTATAAAATAAAATAAATAACTATATTTAGAAAGGAAAGCCATATCAGCCGCAGCTGGTTTTCATGCAGGTCCTCTATCCAGATCGAATTGGAATTTAGAATGTTGGTTTTTGAGGAGAGGGGAAAACCGGAGTAACCGGAGAAAAATCTCTCGGAGCAAGGAGAGAACCAACAACAAACTCAACCCACATATGACGCCGGGTCCAGATCGAACCCGGGCCACATTAGTGGGAGGCGAGTGCTCTCACCACTACACCACCCCTGCTCCCCTAATTATCAATTTTGACAAGCTAAAAAAAAAAACAAAGTTGTATCAATGGTAAACTAAAAGTAATGGTTTAGTTCTATCAGCAACTTTCATATTAGTGAAATAAGACTATTATTGTCAGAATGAACAAATTGAAAACTTATTTAAGTTGAACGCAGAAGTTTGAAAATTGAAGCTAAAATTCCGTCAAAAAAGCCTAACCTTAACCGCAATATTGACCTCCGTATTCCATCAGTAGACAGTATTTTAAAGAGGAAAACTTGTATGTTCGTTTTCGATTGCCTTCATGGCAATCTGTGTACCCCATTTTTAAATTATTTTATTAAGATCGATCATTCTTTCAACACTAGAAACAATATAATAAATCCTCCGTCCAGCTGCCGAAAATGAAATTAGAGTTTGGCCGCAAAAGCTTTTCTTTCCTAGGTGCTTTAATTTTTAATAAATTACCTTTGAACATAAGAAATTTAGAATATAGAATTTTATTTAAGCAACATTTAAACGATTTTTTTATATAACGTAATTATCTTATATATTTTACTTTATTATTAACTCTGTACAGTTTATATTTTTAGGCTAAATATTTTATTTTTTATTTTTATTGTAACAGGCCATTGATAACAGTGCTTCTTTTTGCACTGATGGGTTATCCTGACAAAATATTCGTATTATTATTTCATTATTATTAT
Organism: Dendrophyllia cribrosa; assembly: GCA_024195265.1. Classification (NCBI taxonomy): domain Eukaryota; kingdom Metazoa; phylum Cnidaria; class Anthozoa; order Scleractinia; family Dendrophylliidae; genus Dendrophyllia; species Dendrophyllia cribrosa. The sequence goes on from JAJLRJ010000004.1 coordinate 2,566,443, forward strand.
TATTATTATTATTATTATTATTATTATTATTATTATTATTCCTTGTATCTTGAGAACGAGATCGTTACAAATCGGTTTTGCGTCGTTCTCCCTCTCCAGATTTAGACCAGAAAAGAAAGGTTATAAAGTGTCGAGTGAGAACAGATTTGTAAACTAAAGAGTTGTCAGTAAAATAAATAGAATAACAAACGTAGGGTGTAGCTCCATTTTAAATACTAGTAAAATCTACTTATGTATTACAATAATACCTAAATAAGCAAATTATTGTGTTTAAGAAAAAATAAACACAAAAATTTTATAACAGTGTAATTAAAAAAAGAACAGAAATAAAGCATGCATTAGTATCTAACAGTATGTGTCATAGAGGAGTCATTCATGGTTTGTCTTTAAATAAATGTTTTATCCATATGAGACAAACTCTACTTTCGCTGTGCTATTAAACCTCCAGCCCCTGAGTTACAAGGTAAAACAGACAATAGTACCAGTAAACCATTTAAGAACAATTTTAATCTGAAATGAACTTTTTTAAGATAATTAATTTTTTACATTTAGGACTCAAAAGAAGGGGGCTCCAGGGCTCCAGGGCTCCAGGGCTCCAGGGCTCCAGGGCTCCAAATATCTAAGGATTCAGAGGTCGGATTCACGCAGCCCTCCTAAGTTAAGACATATCATAAGTATTGTTTCTTAACAATAGCCTATGGTTAGAATGACAATAGACAATCGTTAAGAAACAATACTTAGGACATGTCTTAACTTGAGAGGGCTTGTTTGTTCGTGATTCCGGCCCCAGGGCTCCAAAGGGAACGGTTTTCAGGGCTCCAAGGCTCCACTTTGATACATATCGGTCAGGGAAGCAGGGACAGATTCAAGAGGATATGACTTCATCGCCACAAAATTGAATTTAAATAAGGTCAAACTTGCTGGGGCATCATCCTATGTTACTGGGTAGTACACGTAGGAATTTTTATTGAGGTGTGCCTGATCTGCATTTCACGCGCCTTTCGGAATGTGTATTCAAACTATCGCCTCACTTCCGCGGAGCGGGAGAAATTAAGGTGTCATTTAATATATTCATAAATATATAAAGCATGCAACTCAAGTAACGGAAAATGATAATTTAACCAAGCCGCGAAGTACATTTCGACGAAAGTTACAGAAGTTAGGACCGCAACTCAACGGACAAAAGACACGGAAAAAGAAACACAAAATGTAAGTGTGTTTAATCACTGCGTGGCCGAAATGTATAGAGAAATTTATAGTAATTTGTAAACGTTTCTATTTTTCAGTTGACTACTTCTTCAATAGTGCAAATAAACAGTCAAGTGTTAAAGTCCGGGCTCGTCTTCCCTTATTGCCGTTTCGATCGTTAACGGCGTAACAGTGCCTATGCATAATATATATTGTAATATTAGGCGGCAAAGGTTTTTTCGAAAATCCCAAGTTATTACCTTTGAAATACAGATTGTGTTTATATTTTAACATATGTGGCCATAATAGAGATAATAATAATAATAATAATAATAATAATAATAATAATAGTAATAATCATAATAATAATAAGTTCTTAAAAAACGCATTAACAAGAGTCTCTATGCTTTTTACAATATGTGAATATATAAAAACCTATACAAATTTAACTACTTAGTTACTTATTTAATTAATACTAATAAACATTAATTAAAATGTTATTGTGAACGAAACTAAATGTAATATAAAAACTGAACTAATTAATTTGTGAATACTAATGTCATTAAATATTGGTAATACTATTATATAATGAAGATAAAAATAAGAAGAAGAAATGAAGAAAAAATAATAAATAAGGCTGCTAAATCCAAAGGTAACGAGTGTCATTAACTTTGGAACTTTATGGTATTAACTTCCGTCGCTCTAAAAATGAGCCGTTGACAAATTAAAATAGAGTTAAATATTAAATATTAAACTTTTTATCCCGATATCTAACGGTGATGCCCTGAGCTAAACGATTGTCCTTACAAGCATTTTAGCAGCCGCTAAAAGAGGTATACAGCTATTTCAATTAACGTTGTCGGATAAAAGCTCAAAGCTACAAGCCAAGATAGTTGGGAGCGGCGCAAAAGAAACGTTTTTCATGCTCGTCGCATCGTTCATTCGCGCCATTTATTTTCGTTTCGCCGCTTCCAACTATCTGCATGCCTGGAACAGGCGCTCGGTTTACTCGTTCGGTCTTGACTTGTAGGCTTTGAGCTTTAAGCTTTGAGCTTTCACCCGACAATGTTAATTGAATAGCTGTATAAATCTGGCTAAATCCATGAACACGTACCATTGACGTTCCTTCCAGGAGGAGGTGACTCCCATATAAGACTGACAGGGATGCTCGTTCTACCATTTAGGGGGTAGAACGATGTTATGATACTTCTTAGGGTGTTCACTGTTAAAATTTCTGCAGTCGTAACTACCTTTAGGATTAAGAAACGTAAAGATCTCCGTAATTTCGTTGGGAAGATGAGTGAATGTAGAGTTTATCGACTTTCACGTCAATAGAACTTCTGAAAACGATTATTAATGGTTTTGTTTTTGCATCCCAAGGTTAAAATTATATAGGGATCACGCCCTTATTACGAGATTCTGGTGCATTTTTTTTCAGTTTTTTTTTTAGTTTTTTAAACATTCGACGAGCATCTCCGTCATTTTTAAATATATTCAATGAATGTAGATCAGACTTCAGAAGATATTCATTCGTTTAATGCTACAGCACTATATATATATAAGTCGCGCACACGAGCCAGAAGGCTCACAACGGCCGGAGCTTAAACCCGGTTTCTGTAGCATGAAGCGACTAGGAATATTGCTACTCCCCCCTGGATGGGATGCTAGTCCATCGCAGGGTTACCCCCAGCATTTTTTTGTTTATACACCTGGGTGGAGAGAGACAGTGTGGAGTAAAGTTTCTTGTCTAAGGAAACAACACGAGGGCAGAGACCAGGCTTCGAACCATCGACCTTCAGGTTGAAAGCCCGACGCACTAACCACTAGACCACCGTGGCTCCACACTATATATATATATAAATAGAAACAAATAGGACTACGTAAAATGATTGTTCAACGGCTTATATTTCAATAGACACTTTGCATTTTCCCACATTGCATAGGCGGAAGCTGACTGTGGAATATTACAATGTTTCGAAGCTCAGAAAGTAACGAAGAGAAAACATTACCACGAAACTCTCTGCCAGATCTAGCAGGAAGCACAAATATGCGAAGTCGAGGTAGATATGATCTTTACTGATCGACCTTCATTCCAAAATTATCTCTCTGTATTTAGATATCTTAGGATGAACATGTAAAATGGATAGACACCGCAATGTTAGCACCTTTTTTAGTTAGTTTTGGGTTAAGAGAAAAAACGCTAAACCAAATAACTGGTACCACTAAAACAAAATTTAAAAAAACATTACTCCATCGCTTACCGCTTTTAAATTTTCATCACGCTTGGAAATTTTTGATCGAAATTGAGCCAAACTTTTTTTATACAAGTTATCTTTGTAAATTTTCCTCAATTCGCCTCATATTTTCGACGATAACAGATATTGTCATTGCAGAGGGAACTATGGTTTTGGATTTTTATTTTTTAGTGGTTTTGGCGGGAAAGTGACGTCACAAAGTTGGTGCCAAAATTTACATTTTACATTTTGAACTATTTTGTGACAGTTTCAAAAAGAACAAGTTCCAAAAACTTCAAAACTGAAGAGATAACTGAAATATCTTGAAGAGATATAATTCGTTGAAGTTTGTGTTTAAGCTATTTTTAGTAACAAAATGGCGGGAATTTAGAAATTCAAATAATGATATATTTTCACTGATTCAAGATATTTCAGGCGAATTGGAGGAAAACTGACAAAGGTAACTTGAATAAAAAAAGTTTGGCCCAATTTCGATCAAAAATTTCCAAGCGTGCATCATATTATCCATTTGCCTTCTAATTAAGTGCCAAGGGATAAGATAAGATTGTCTCCACTGGTCTAAACAATGTGACTATATTTCGCCTTGAGTCACTAGAATCAGTGATTGGCCGAACTTTTCTATCCGGCCCTCTTCCTTTTTTATCAGTTACATTTTAAATTTTAGGCCACTATATGCATTCTAGTCAACTTTTAAGAAAGTTAAGAAAAGTGAAATAGCAAAAATAAATAGGAAGAAGTCAATGATGTATTGTCTCTTTCAAAGTATTAAAAATTTATGGATCCATCAGTGGCCGGTCTTTAACGCGTCCATTGTTTTGGCGAAAGGGACGAAATCTTAAATCGAAAGGTTTCCTTGCTGGTACCAGTACATGTTATTTACAAATTTTGCTTTTAGTCACTTTTTTGGCGAGGTTTTATTGTTAAAGAATATGGAATACAGCTATGGATCTCAACAATTTTCAACGAGTTATTAATGGAGATATCTTCAATATGATTGTAAAATTCACGTGTTCATTATGAAACATATAGGGGGATGCTTTAGGACCCATGTTTTTGTTATCACGATTATGACGATTCATTCGTATATCCTATAGTTCCTATAATAAAAAAGACCATTATAAAATATGAGTCAAAGAATTAAACATATCTGCAGAACTGTTTTCTTGGCATGGGCTTGGCATGAACCAATTCACAATTTTGTGGATTCGCTCTTTTCACTAATAAGGCGTAAATACCAGTCACTGATATTGCCTTTATTCCCCTGTACGCCTTTTAGCCTCTTCAAGCAAGAATATCGAGGAACAAAAGGCCACCGAAAATTTACTTAACAGGTTTCATTTATCCACAAATTTAGAGCTTAAATACATCCACCGAAAATAGGGTCAGAGCTACCACATCGACCGAAAGTTGACTCTTGTAAAGTATTTGAATGCGAAAGCCAAGCAAATCTCAATAAAGTAAACAAATAGCCTTATTTGTTTAAGCTTCATGATTATTCTAATTCATTAATGATGAACCTTAATTTTCCAGAATGCTTTAAAGATGAAACTTCACGGTTAGGATACTTGCAAAAGTAATGCTAAATTCGAAAGATGTGATGTTTCGGTAGCTATAGCAGGGGAATAAAAATGTGAAAATGTTGTTTCTTCACCTGAGCCGGTCTGTATAATAAATAATGGCACCGTGAAGAGATTGTCCTATATATCTGTTAATACCTGTTTAGGAAACCGAGTTAAATTAATGTATTACCTAAATCGAAACGGAAAGCTAATGGTTAAAGCTAAAGAAGCGAAGAACATTTTTCAACTTTAACGTCTATAAAAATCGTCAACACATCTATGATTGTCGTATTTTCTAAGGAGTAACGTACATATATATATATATTTTTTTTTTTTCGTTTCCATTTGCAGCTAACTTTGTTATATTAAATGAAGGATAAACCGGAGGCTATATATTTTCTAAAAAAAAAAATTTGGTATTTTAGGTCAGCTTCCACTGTAGTAAATATAAGTAGAAGTTACAAAAGGTATTTTGAAAGTTAAAGGTTAAGGATATTCGTTTTGTAAGGATTCCATTTCTTAAGAAAAGTTTGATATTTATCCTGCTTCATTGCTACATATTTCTCTGTATCATATTTATTAAGCAAAAGTTGTTTAAAATGCAAGATTGCAGGCTTGATTTCTCTACGTCTGCAGTTCCAAATAAAAATTTTACCGATAATTAAAATATAATTAACCAGATCCATCTCCTCTCTCAAGAAACCTATAATAATATTTTGCAGTAGAAGGCATCTGCAGCTGCTTAGTTTACTTAAAATGTTTTTAATAACTTCATTCCAAAAAGATTGTGAAAAAGGGCAATAGAAGAAAATATGTTGAAGAGTCTCCGGTGTTTCTTTACAAAAAGTACAATTGGAATTTGTTAGATATCCTATTTTACAAAGGAGTACGTTAGTATAAAATATGTGGTTTAACACCTTATACTGAAAAGAACGTACATATGGCTCAGAAGCAACTTTTAATGGTAATAGAAATGCCTCAGAAAGTTGTTCATCTGTTACGTTAAACTCATCTGCTAACTTGGCCCATTTCTAAGGATTCTCATAAATGTCTCTGACTTAGTAATCATTATTTTAATGCCTGGTCATTTAAAATTATATGTAAGGGCAAATTGGAAATATATTGATTTGTGCAACTTATTTGTTTTATTGTTGTTTTGCCAATCATGCCCTAAAAAAATGATTTTTGATTTACTCGAAAACCGTCTTAAAAATGTTCTTGAAACTTCGTCTGCACCTACATATAAAGTAATACGTGAGTAAACAGAATTTGAAAGCTTCACTGTAAAGTGTCCAACTAGATTTTGAGAAAAACGACATTGTTTAAAACAAAGGGCAATAAGTTGGTGTTGCTATGATAAACGCTGTCGATTGGAATCAGTGAAAGATAAAAGTTTGATCACAATTCATAAACTTGGTGAAGTATTAAAACAATCGAAGCATTTTTCCTTGCAATATTTTGGTTTCAAACCATACACCACACGTCCAAAAACAATTGAGTAGAACCTCCTTAACCGTCTTTTAGCCTCTTCAAGGGTTAACTCCCGCCATTCTAAATATTGAAAAACAAATAGAACGACATGAAAGAATTGCTCAACGACGTATATTTCAATGGATACTTTGCATTTTTCCACATTGCATAGGCGGAAGCTGACTGCAGAAGTATTCTGATGAACGCCATAACTATTACAATCAAATATAAGCAAATAATTTTTTATATTATATTCCAATTTTGGTTTATGTTTCGTAACAAAGAAAGTAACGAAGAGAAAATACCACGAAACTCTTGGCCGGATCTAGCAGAAAGTACAAAGATGCGATTGTCGAGGTAGATAAAATTACTGATCGATCTTCATTCCAAAATTATCTCCCTATATTTGGATATTTTAGGATGAACATCTAAAATGGCTAGACATCGCAATGTTAGCACCTATTTTTGCTTTATTATGGTGAAGAGAAAACAAATTGAACCAATTTACTGGTACCAGCTAAGAAACCCCTAAATTCACCACTTTATTTACAAACACTTTTTTGTAGTTTCATCATATCATGAATTTGCCTTTTAGTACCACTGGAAAAAAGATTGTCATTAATGGTCTCTCCAGCGATCTGAAAGAAATACTTGAGTCACTGATAAATGATTAGCCGAATTTCTCAACCCCTCTCCTTTTTTCAGTTGCCACTTAAAGGGGAAGTATCACGGGAATTTTGATGTTTTTTGGTGAAAGCCATTTCACAACACCTGAACTTATTTACAAAATAATATAAAAACACCAAAAGAGTGAAATCAACCAATTCTTAAAATAGGAACAAATTATGGTCTGTTCTAGTCCATTTTGAGACGAAAATGTGGCAACTTGAAAAAAATTAGGCTAACGTTTTTCAAGTTGCAATTCATTGAGACCCAGTCCGTCAATGACTAGAGACACTCATCGACAGTTTTGATATATTTTGTGATAATTTATAACACCACCGGAGCTTTATTTTACGGTTTCTGATCATACCATATGATTTTTTGCTTTTTAAAATGACACCAAATCCCCGTGATACTTCCCCTTTAATATGCATTCTAGTAAACTTTAAGTTGATATTTTCAAAGTTAAGAAAGGTGAAATAGGAAAAAGGAAAGTCAATTTTGTATGGTGTTATTTAAAAGTATTTAAAATTTATGGATCTATTAGTGGCCGGTCTTTAACGAAGGGCAACGCCTCCATTGTTTTGACAAAATGGACGAAATTTTAAATTGAAAAGTTTTCTAGCTGGTACCCTTAATTTTACAAATTTCGCTTTTAGTCACTTTTCAGGCGAGGTTTTATCCTTAACGATTAATACAGAATACAGCAAGAGGTCTCAACATTTTCCAACGAGTTATAAATCGAAATTTCTCCAATATCACTTAACTCGGTGTGCGTTGTTTTAATAGACGTTTTGTTTATTTGACCCCTCAGGAGGATGCTTCAGGACCCATGTTTTGTTATCACGATTATGTCGATTGCTTCGTACGTAGATTTCTATAGCTCCTATAATAAAAAGACCATTATAACATGAGTTAAAGCATTAAACACATCTACCAGGGATCTACAGTATTGTCTAGGGCTTGGCATAAACCAATTCACAGTTCTATGAATTCGCTCTTCTGTCCATTCACGCTTTACTAATGGAGCGTAAACACCAGTTACTAATATTGTCTTTATTCCCCTTTACGCCTTTTAGCCTCTTCACGCAAGACTATCGAGGAACAAAACGCCACCGAAAATTTACTCAACAGGTTTCATTTATAGACAAACTTCGAGCTACAATACATCCACCGAAAGAAGAGTCAGAGCTACCATATCGAGCGGAAGTTGACTCTTGTAAAGTACTTGTGAAAACCATGCAAATCTCAATAAAGTAAAGGAATGGCCCTATTTGTTTAAGCTTCATCGTTATTCTGATTCATTACCGATAAATCTTTATTTTCCAGAATGCCTTAAAGATGAAACTGCACGGTTAGGATACTAGCAAAAGTAATGCTTAATTCGAAAGATGTGATGTTTCGGTAGCTATAGCCGGAAACAAAAATGCGAAAATGTTACCCTGAAGGGATTTAAAAGCTGTCCTGTATATCTGTTGATACCTGTTTAGGAAACCAAGTTAAATTAACGTATTACCTCAATCAAAACGGAAAGCTAATGGTTGAAGCTAAAGAAGCGAAAAAATTGTTTTCGCTTTTTTAACGTGTAAAAATGTCTCTATGATTGTCGCATTTTCTGAAGGAGTTACTTATAGTTGTTGTTTTTCCGTTTATTACAGCTAACTTTGTTCGGTCCGTATAATAAACAATGGTACCCTGAAGGGATTTAAAAGCTGTCCTGTATATCTGTTGATACCTGTTTATTTAGGAAACCAAGTTAAATTAACGTATTACCTCAATCAAAACGGAAAGCTAATGGTTGAAGCTAAAGAAGCGAAAAAATTGTTTTCGCTTTTTTAACGTGTAAAAATGTCTCTATGATTGTCGCATTTTCTGAAGGAGTTACTTATAGTTGTTGTTTTTCCGTTTATTACAGCTAACTTTGTTCGGTCCGTATAATAAACAATGGTACCCTGAAGGGATTTAAAAGCTGTCCTGTATATCTGTTGATACCTGTTTATTTAGGAAACCAAGTTAAATTAACGTATAACCTCAATCAAAACGGAAAGCTAATGGTTGAAGCTAAAGAAGCGAAAAAATTGTTTTCGCTTTTTTAACGTGTAAAAATGTCTCTATGATTGTCGCATTTTCTGAAGGAGTTACTTATAGTTGTTGTTTTTCCGTTTATTACAGCTAACTTTGTTATCTTTTAATGAAGGATAAACCGGAGGCTATATATTCTCTAAATGAACTTTTGGTATTTTAAGTCAGCTTCCACTGATTTCTGTTAACAACAAATACCGTGAAACAATTGATAGAACACGTCAGTTCATTGTCTCGCATCCGATTTTTAGAAATAACTATCAAAAGAATATCGCAGCTCCTTGTGCCAAAATAACGCCTAACAGAAATGACAGGATGAAGAAAATAAGTTTCAAATCTAACATTTTGCTGGATATTTTAGAATGAGCATGTGGTAAAAGGAATAAACGTCACACAAGTTAGCACCTATTTTCATTTGCATGGTGAATCGGAAACAAATTAAACCCATACCGGCATAGGCTAATAACTGAACCCTCTATATGCACTTCTTCAAAATACTGTTCCATCGCTTAACACTTTTTATTTCCAGCATTACTCATTAATTAGCCTTTTTATTACAATTGCCGGAGAAGAAGTCGCCTGTAGAACGTTTAAAATAGTACTGCTTTCTTGCCTTTGGGTTACTTACCTTTTACGCTGAAATGTGTATTAAAAATGATAATAACAATAATTAGAAGAAGAACATGAACAAGAAAGGAGATAAGAACAAACTTTTCAACCCCCAATTCATTTTAACATAAGCAACTTGGCATTTTTACACATTCAGTCTATCCAGTTTAGCACTTAAACGCATTTCAAGTTTAGAAAGTTAAAGAAAAACTGGATAGGAAGAACCAAGCACTCATCTTTTGTTTTGTTTTGCTGCTTTGTTTTAACAAAACGAAAATAATGTCTTGACTTAGTAATCATTATTTTAATGCGTGGTCGTTTTAAAATTATATGTAAGGGCAAATTGGAAATATATTGATTTGTGCAACTTATTTGTTTTATTGTTTTATTGTTTTGCCAATCATGCCCTAAAAAAATGATTTTTGATTTACTCGAAAACCGTCTTATAAATTTTCTTGAAACTTTGTCTGCACCTAGTAATACGTGAGTACTACAGAATTTGAAAGTTTCATTGTGAAGTGTCCAACTAGATTTTGAGAAAAACGACATTGTTTAAAACAAAGTGCAATAAGTTGGTAAATACAATTGCCGGAGAAGAAGTCGCCTAGAACGTTTAAAATAGTACTGCTTTCTTGCGTATGCCTTTGGGTTACTTACCTGTTACGCTGAAATGCTGATATTAAAAATGATAACAATAATTAGAAGAAGAACAGGAACAAGAACAAGAAGAGAGATAAGAACCAATCTATCAACCCCCAGTTCATTTTAACATAAGCAACTTGGTATTTTTACACATTCAGTCTATTCAGTTTAGCACCATTTCAAGTTTAGAAAGTTAAAGAAAAACTGGATAGGAAGAGTCAAGCACTCATTTTTTGTTTTGTTTTGCTGCTTTGTTATAACAAAACAAAAATAATGTCTTTTACTTAGTAATCATTATTTTAATGCCTGGTCGTTTTAAAATTATATGTAAGGGCAAATTGGAAATATATTGATTTGTGCAACTTATTTGTTTTATTGTTGTTTTGCCAATCATGCCCTAAAAAAATGATTTTTGATTTACTCGAAAACCGTCTTATAAATTTTCTTGAAACTTCGTCTGCACCTAGTAATACGTGAGTACTACAGAATTTGAAAGTTTCATTGTGAAGTGTCCAACTAGATTTTGAAAAAAACGACATTGTTTAAAACAAAGGGCAATAAGTTGGTGTTGCTATGATAAACGCTGTCGATTGGAATCAGTGAAAGATAAAAGTTTGATCACAATTCATAAACTTGGTGAAGTATTAAAACAATCGAAGCATTTTTCCTTGCAATATTTTGGTTTCAAACCATACACCACACGTCCAAAAACAATTGAGTAGAACCTCCTTAACCGTCTTTTAGCCTCTTCAAGGGTTAACTCCCGCCATTCTAAATATTGAAAAACAAATAGAACGACATGAAAGAATTGTTCAACGACATATATTTCATTCCACATTGCATAGCCGGAAGCTGACTGTGGAAGTATTCTGATGAACGCCATAACTATTACAATGCAATATAAGCAAATGATTTTTTTCCAATATATTCCAATTTTGGTAAATGTTTCGAAGCATAGAAAGTAACGAAGAGAAAATACCATGAAACTCTTGGCCGGATCTAGCAGAAAGTACAAAGATGCGATGTCGAGGTAGATAAAATTACTGATCGATCTTCATTCCAAAATTATCTCCCTATATTTAGATATTTTAGGATGAACGTGAAAAATGGATAGACACAGTAATGTTAGCACCTTTTTTGTTTTATTAGGGTAAAGAGAAAACAAGTTGAACCAAATTACTGGTATCAGCTAAGTCAAGAAACCCATAAATTCACCACTCCATCTACAGACACTTTTTTTAAGTTTCATTAATAATCATGAATTTGCCTTTTAGTACCACTGTGAAAGAGATTGTCTTTAATGTTTTTCCAGTGATCTGAAAGAAATACTTGAGTCACTGATAAATGATCAGCTGAATTTCTCAACCCCTCTCCTTTTTTCAATTTTTCACTTAATATGCATTCTAGTAAACTTTAAGTTGATATTTTCAAAGTTAAGAAGGGTGAAATAGGAAAAAGGAAAGTCAGTTTTGTATGGTGTTATTTAAAAGTATTTAAAATTTATGGATCTATTAGAGCGCGGTCTTTAACGACGGGCAACGCCTCTATTGTTTTGACGAAATGGACGGAATTTTAAATTGAAAAGTTTTCTAGCTGGTACCCTTAGTTTAACAAATTTCGCTTTTAGTCACTTTTCTGGCGAGGTTTTATCCTTAACGATTAATACAGAATACGGCAAGAGGTCTCATCATTTTCCAACGAGTCATTAATCGAAATTTCTCCAATATATAAAACCAATATAGAAACCAGTATAAACCAATTCACTGACAGTTCAATGAATTCGCTCTTCTGTCCATTCACGCTTTACTAACGGGGCGTAAATAGCAGTCACTTATATTGTCTACCTATTGATACCTGTTTCGGAAACCGAGTTAAATTAACATATTGCCTAAATCGACACGGAAAGCTAGTGGTTGAAGCTAAAGAAGCGGAGAACATTTTTCGATTTTTTAAGGAGTAAAAATGTCTCTTTGGTTGTCGCATTTTCTAAAGGAGTTACTAATAGTTTTCATGAACCATCTGCAAATTAAACAATACGGGAATAGGTTAGTAACTGAACCCTACAAATGCACTCCTCTTGGTTCACTGTTCCATCGCCTAACGCTTTTTATTTCCAGCATTATTCATTAGCCTTTTTATTACATCCTAGAAGTGAAGACTTTGAGTTCTGGATAGACTCTGTTTCGTTCCTTCTGACCTTTCATGATTCTCATTTACGATTTTGATCTTTAGAATACGAAACATACCAACACAATCTAAAGTTCATTAGTGCCAAAAAGAACGCGTTTATACAACACTCTATTTTTGTATTCCCCCGCTCGGATAACACGCCTGAAATTTAGCGCAACCTTTATGCGGAGATTTCAAAGTCTAGAAAATATCAAGAACATTGAAATTACGAAACCAAGATTTATTTCTTGCATACAGCATGTTTTTTCATTTTAACAAAATTTTATACCGCAAAAAAGGAAGATAAAGAAAAAGAAACGCACCATTATAATTAACACTGACTACAAAACCAGAAAAATTGATCCCGCGCAATGTAAAAACTTGAAAATAGCTGTTTTTAAGTTGCATTTCAAATCGATCCATTTCCATCTATGGGGATACTCGTCCACAGTTTGTGGTACACTATGTGTAATAGGAAGTACTATATTTTTAGATTCCTGTTAATACGAAATGACACCAAATCTCCGAGACACTGTCTTATTTCAGGCTATTTTTATTTTTAACCTAGTAAGCACTTTTCTTTCATTGCATTTTCGTTTTGGCGTCCAGTATATTTCAGGTGATGAAATAATATTACAACTGAATTTGAAATTAGCTGTCATTTGGTTCATTGAAAATCCCTAAACAGTTAATGGTCCATTAGTGGCTGGTCTAACGGACGAAAATACGTAACGCCTCCATTGTTCAATTCGTAACAAGAGAAGCGTTTAAGAAAGAAAAACATAGTTAGGAGGATTCCGATTTTTACTGTAGTTTTACAAATTTCTCTTTTTGCCAGATTTTCTGAGAAGTTTTTGAAATTCGTTGTTCTAAACCTAAGAATAATAGGAAAAGAAAACAGTTAATTAAAAAAGATTATCGTGGTTGAAATTCACCATCTAAGGAGCGTTGATTCCGCTTTCGTTTTAACAAAATCCTGTTTAATCTAGATAAGAACGTGAATCAAAGAAATACATTGCTTGTTTTTCTCATTATTGATTGAGGTTCCTTGGATTTCTCAGGATTTTTCAGTTTCGATCTATTTTCATATTTACCTGTCTTTTCTGAATAGCGGCAAATAGTAACTACTATCGATGCACTATAGCAAGCTTCGGACGAAATGTGAGACTGATTAACGGAAACCTTCGTAGACAAACTTATTTGCCTTTTGTTTGTTTATTTTGAAGTCATTAGGAAAGGGAAAAAATAATAACAAAGTTATAGGCCTAAACTTCCAAAATCCACACGCAGATATAACAATCGTGATCATTTTGTTTTTCTCTGCTCGGATAATTTAGAAATCGACTATTGAAGACTCTGGTGTTCAATCATGATTCAGCACGAATGTTGAAATGCAATATAGGGCTCCGTAATAAAAAAAAATATAAAGCGACAAGAGGCAAGGGGAAGAAGGTGGTTGATAAACTGAGGCTCCATGGAAAGACGAAACCGAATTTTGATCTGTTACTGTAATTGGCTCCTGGCAAAATGGAAAAAACCGGCGTGATGTTTTGATATTTTTGGATTGCAAAAAATGTTAGTTGTTTGGTCTGGCTTTTAATTATTTAAGTCCCCGAGATGTTTTTCTGTTAACATAAAGTGAAACAATTAGTTAATGGGGTGATCAATAATAAATATGCAACTTGGTTTAAGAGATATTCACTGGAATGAAATGTTTCATTCGAACATCGATATCTCCAGCGACTGAGCAAGAAAAGTTCAAAGATCTTAAAGAAAGTAAGTTCCTCCTCCTTCCTTATGATAGTTGTGCTTTTAGACAATTTATCTTAAATGTCTTAAAATGGATAGTATTTAAGTGCACGTTTAGTTTCCTACCAATTTTTGTCCATTCAATACTTTCTTTCCTTTGGAATAACCGCGGAGATAAATCATTGTTCGCAGCTACACCGAAGCATTTCAGTCTGTTTAAGAAGCAAAATGATTTAATCGCTTGATTTTGTTCAGGTTTAAAAATTCTAATGCTATAATGGACGAACATGTTATACCTTTTATGTACCTTTTTTAGTCAGTGTGATTTTATTTTAGTCTGAGAATTGTTTCTTAATAACCATAAACTGTCAAATGGTCTAAAATTTAACCCGCACCAACTGTAAAAAGAAACATCATTTAACTGTTTTACAGGCGACTCGAGAAGGTGTTTACTGGCGATTATCTTACGTCACCCAAAATTAAATCATAAATTTAAAACCACGGAAACAGTTCGAAGCTACGATTTTATTAAAACAGACGCCGAGCAACACTTCCATCACCGAAAAGCTTACAACTTGCTTCATGGCCTGTATCGGTATATAGTAAAAACACCAATGAGGCGTACCATTTTTACTTCACTCTGCCGGACAGCCGATCCTACTTCACAACTTACAATAATATTTCAATTTTAAAAGTTCTTAATATGTCTTACATCCCCTAAAAATATATTTACAAAGTTATCGTAGACCTTCGCAGGTGTCCTTAGCCAAAAACGTGCAAGCGTTATTAATAGAAGCGATGTGACATGAAATTAATTGCGAGTCCGCGGTGGAATTGCCGCGGTTACTGCTGTCGACACATTCCAATTGGAATTGAAATATGTGTTTACAATTGAAAAAGTCGTGACCTTTTTGAAAATTGTAATAAGAATCATAAGATATTCTGGAGCTAAACCCTTAAAGGTTGATAGTGATGTCGTAGTATCACTTTAAATTTCAAGATTCTAATAAACTAAAAGGGACAAGTGGGCCTCTTTACCCTGGGCACTTCAGAAAGACTTAAGACCGCCTAAGTCTTACTTAGCCAAAAAACTGTGTGTTTACTTAGCCAAAAAATTGTCTAAGTAAAAACTGAACGCACTTGACTTAGCATCTTATTAAAGTCGGCAAATTGAAAGGATTCAAGTAAGACTTAAGATTCTGCAAAACCATCCTTATCGAAACTCAAGTCGACTTATCGTGCCGTGGGGCGGATCACCATGCCAACCAAGCCAATTAACTCCATGCCTTCGCAAACATCGTGGCATCGCTGTTTTAGACTGTTTGATGACCTTTGTAATTGGTAGCTGCAAGTTGTTTTCGAAATTATCAAAATGTCAAACGATAGACCACTTTCATAATGGCGGCCGATTTATTTATTCTTTTATATGTATGTTAATTAGCCTCACTGGCCTCGGTAACATGTGCAAAATTCAAAAGAATTTTTACTCTAAAATGAGGCCAGTGAGGCTAATTAACATACATATAAAAGAATAAATAAATCGGCCGCCATTATGAAAGGGGTCTATGGTCACGAAGGACACGATTCACCAATTATTTCGAATTTGATTCTTATGCATACGACAACGGTGTCTTTATCGGCGAGTGTTTTCACATTTACCCGTGTATGAAGAGCTAAGTAAGAGCTAAGTACGAAAATCGTACTTTACTTGAGCGTTCGTTAAGTTTACTTGAGATGAAATATCGTGTTTTCATGATTATGGCCAGGAGGTTGCTTTAAGCTTACCTTATTATCTTGAAACTGGAAGAAACCATCGCCAAAGTGATAGAAGCAAAGAAATATATATGAACTAAACAACAAAATAACGGCTAGAAAAGTCAAAAGTTCACAAGAATGGTATTAGTTTGATTTCTTGACCACCTGTAAATAAATCAAATTGAATGTACTGTAATCCACTTCAATCCTTGCAATCCTGTACTTTATCTCCAAACTACTGCTTTTGTTTTGCTCTTTAAAATGTTTTTATCCAACTAAGTTGTACATTTGGTGGCATTTGGCGATTTTACGTGGAAATAAGCTAAGCGAAATTTTTCTATTTCGGCGGGACAGTGTCCCTTTAAGTAGGTCAATAGAAGAAAGCTGACATAATCAACTTGAGGCGCGACCATCTTTGAACAAGTAAACCAGGTAACATATAACCACTGTTGACGACCCCATTAAACTTTAAACACTGTCTAGCTAATTGTCGCAAAACAAAATATCATCGTACAGAATTTTCAGAAAGACTTTGAACTGAATGAGTTCAACTTGCAGTTTTGATCTGAAAACAAGCAGATAGGGGATCGACTTGGATACAGCGTTTGTCACCTCATAAGGTAAGTAGGGTTTTCAAGACAAAAAAGGCAGTATTCGACATAGTAATACCACTGTACATGTAACAGTCAGTGTCAATTTCTTTATTTAGTGATGCTGTATTTCCCAGAAGAAAACATGTAAAACAGTATCTTCCTAATCAGTAAAAAAATTGTCAACAGCTAATAATGTTACTTTTCTCTTTTGTTCAGTTTCTCTTTTATTCAGTAGTAAAATTATGACAAAATCTACTTGGATTCTCTTTTAGTATCGCAGCTTTCCCTACGGTAGTTTGAGCCTCAGAAAATTTTTCCCAAGAAAATTAAACATGTCTTATTTCAAACAGTATACTCATAACCGTTTTCGAATTTGTGAGTACGTTGAGAACACTGGTTCAACCTGTAACGTTCCGCGTACAAAATTTTAAATACCTCATATTTCATTAATTGAATTTGAGGTCCAATACTTTGTCCAAAATAAGTTGATGCTTGATTTAACGCAAACAATAAATTAGACTTTTATGTTTATGAAATGGTAGAATACGTTCAGAATTTCACATTAACGATGTAAAGAAAGGATAAATAAAACAGCCGTCAAATGGTCTCAACTTTAACCGTCTACCGTCAAAACGATTTAAATGTCCTTTGCTCGGACCTGATTTGTGATCATTTTAACCGTCAGCCTTTTAGAAAACCTAAACCATCTCATCTAACCGAATAGAGAAAGGTTTTAATAATGGCGGTTTACTAGGCGTCGTCCTAAATCATACTTTTTTATTGAATCGGGCTTGGCGTCAAGCTAAGCGCGATTCTAATATATATAGTTAGGCTTAGCCCAGGAGGGAGGGGGCGTCTCTAGGCAAAACATTGGTCGAATCATCACTGCCAGTGTGACGTCACGTCATAGATCAGTGATTTTCAAAATGGCGGGCAAATTTGTTGTTCGTTATCTTCCAAAAATTGTGGAATTTCTTACAGTTTGGATGATTCATTTACTTTATTCGATGATCGTCAGGATTCGAAAAATATACGAGACTTGTTTGCGATAGTTTCCAGTGCGATCTAGTATTCAAAAGCGTCATATTTGGAACGGAAACTCATTACCAAGTATCTAATACGTCGGCGGAGTTTGTTCTCCTGTTAACGTTTTCGGGGAGCTTGTACAGTGATGCGGAGATATTCTGATCCCAGAATAGGACGTTTGGCACATGGTATATTAAGCTTCCTGTGTGCCAAGTTTCAATCCTTCAGTACTCGTGGTTCGTCTCATCAATCCCTTTAAAGTCAATGAAGTTGTATGTGAAGAAGACACCTCTACAAGCTTGTTTATATTACTGCTCCTTGTTGGCACCAGAGGTCATTAGCGGTAAGTGTTGGAATTTTGTTCCTAAATTACCGTCTGTGAACACTTCTTGAGTCGAAAATCAACAATACTTTTGAAAATTTTAATCTTCTCTACAGCTAGGTCTTAGTGTACAACAGTACTGTACCTCATGCATCATGTCCATGTGGTTAAGTTTGGTTAATTAAATGGCTGTCTCCTTTATAAAAAAAAAACTGATGTTCAGTTTAAGATTTGGTCTGTATAGATTATTTTTCACTTTCTGTAGGTTCATCATCATCATTATTATAACTATCTTTATACAGAAAGTCAGCATCACTCATAGGTGGTTTTCACAAGTCACTAAATATAATAAGCTAAAAATAATAATTAAAAAAAATCAATTGTATTTGTTAGCCACAAATCTGTGTTGTTTCTCCTTTTCCAGATAAATCTTGCTTTTGAGCATTGTTTGAATTTAACTGGGTTGTGGAAGTTGAACATTTTTGTTTTTCTTGAAACATATGTTTCAAGATTTTTTGTAGAATTTAAAAAGAAAAGCTGACATGACATATACTTACATGTACATAGCCTAGGTCATTGTGTAAATCTGTTTTGTTACCATTTATTTGTTTCATTTAAAAAGTTGCAAGCCACTGAAAACAGGTTATTAAAAGTGGTTATATTATGTTTCTTGCAGGGAACATCACTGGTTGGGCAAACTTTATTGTCGCATTGTGAACAAAATACAATGGATGGTGTCGTCTTCAGAATACCTTGCTGGGCATAACTGTGTGATCTTGAAGAGCCCTCTGGGAGATAAACTGCCGTGATGTTTATCACATACTTTAAGGTTCTTGAGATATTCAAAATCAGATGTTATGACATGAGGGGTACATTTTATTTTATACTGCCTAATCATGCTATCAAATTTACAAGATCTGGCCTTATTCTAACACCCCTTCAAACAGCATTGTATATCTCCAATCAACCATCCATACATGAAAACTGTTCCGGTTATTTCCTCCAAAAGTACAAAACCTTGTCATGTAAAGGCTTGCCACAGTATGACAGCCAGAACAAATCACCTGTTGTTTTTGAATTTGGTATTTACTGGAGATCTTAAATCTTATAGTGGTATATGGTTCAAAAGCAAATAGTGGTCAGTCAAACCCAGTTAATACGGACACCGAAGGGACTACGTATTATGGGGATGTCGGTATAAAGCGGGTGTCCATAAAGCGGGTGTCCATAAAGCTGGGTTTGACTGTACATGTGATTTGCCTGTTATGTAGATGAGCAAGATGAGTTGACCTGATCCCCATGCTAATTAAAAAACCTTGATGGTGTAATTCAACCATTTTTGCACAAGAATAACTAACTGACAATACACCAAAGCAAAGATACAAAACTAGGAAAAAACAGTAGCATGTCTGAGCTATGTAGCATCAAAGTTTTCCCCAATTATTATTACAGTAATTACATATGAACCCACAAGGAATGGATATAGTAGGGCTGATATGGTCAAAACAACAGCAACAGTTACCAAAAAAAGAGGAGCAGAATGAAGCTCGCTGTCCAATACCAAATTATTACCAATACCAATACCAATTATTACCAAATAAGGATTAACAAAATGCCATGAGAAACAAAAAGGCATACCGGTATTTGCCATTAGACTGGAAAGGAATTTTAAAACTTTGATGCTATACTCCAAAAATAATGTACCATCCAGTGAAAATTTATATTGTGGCTGTATATATTTATTAATGTAACAAAATTTTGTAAACTGGATCAAGCAAAGATAAAAATATTCTCAAAATATTAACAGCAGGAAATAACAGTGTCTCCAGCAAACAATTTAATGTTTGTTGTAAACAAATCCTTTACATTACTTTTGAGTAAAACAGAAAAATAAGTGTAATAACAATAGAAACATTCAAGGTTTGACAGGTTAATGTTTTGAATTAGCCATACTTTCAACTGTATTAAAAGAGGACAATAAAAGTGACTACCATTTTCAGCACATCCAGATTTTGCATTGTTTGACGTGTCATGCAATACCCCAGGGGTGAGGCATTTGCTTCTCAAAAGATTTGAAGGGAAAATAAAGAGAAAATTGGAGTTTTGAAAGCCTTAGGAAAGATAATGAAATGACTGCTAATACAACATGAGCATACAGGGCAGCCATCACCAGATGCACAATGTAATGAATATGAAAAAGCCAAGTAATACAGCAACAAGGCTGTTACCAACAACAAATTATTTTTATTCATCATTATTTTACACCATAAAATACAATATAAACCCTCAGTCAGTCAACAAGTCAACAGATTTAAACACAGGCAGTCAACAAGCTAACATATTCAAACAGTCAGTCAACAAGCTAACAAATTTTAACACACTCGGGCAGTTAACAGCCAGCAGGCAGTCAAAAGCCAGCAAAACTTTAACAGAGGCAGTCACGCCAGCAAAATTCAGAGCAACAAGACAAAAAAATTTAAACACATGCAGTTAAACTAGTAAAGCTAGTAAAATGTAGACACAGACAGTCAAAAAGCCAACAAAATCTAGACACAGGCAGCCAACAAGCCAACAAAGTGTACACACAGACTCTCAGGGCTCTCAACAAGCCAGCAAAATTGAAACACAGATGAAATCAAAACAACACCTTCGCACTCGAAGGGATTGATGAGCAAAATGGCTGATTTGATTGACAAAAACTAACAACGGCTATAAACGTATATCATCAAAGAATAAAACCTCCTTTCATGAGGTCGATCTGTAGAAAACTTAAAGAGAAAACGGCGATCGTTTTGGATCGACTACACTTGTCCGAAGTCAAGATGGCGGTCCCGCTTCTTGTCCCGAATTATATTCAACAGAATTACAAACAAACGCGCCCACAAAACAATAAACGATTCATACACACAGACAATATGTGCAACAAAGCTTACAAACTTACGATCAATTAGTGAATAAGAGCTAAATAATAGCCTGTATTATCATTCTCTTTATGTCACTTCAATGGCGTCCCCACTCTAAACTGAGCAAGCCAAGCGAAGTCCTGACTCGTTGCTATGTGACGTCACACTGGTAGTGATGAGTCGGTCGCGACAAATAATTGGAAAATGGAGTCACCCCCTCCCTCCTGGCTTAGCCTAACAGCGGCGCCCTCTGAAGACCCTCTGAACAAGCTTAACTAAGATGAAACTTAACTAATAGGTGAAAGGTCGGAAGCACAAGAATTAAGATTAATATTGACGACCGGGCTATTTTTCAATTTTAGCAATTCTCAAAAACAGTATTACCCGACCGTCTGCACAGTACATTTAGACCATACAAAAGTTCACAAAAACAACTTTTTCTCCGTCTGGAATAACTATTACGACTACTGTTAAAAAATACAGTTGTAGCTTGTCAAAAAATGCCTGAGAAACCGATTTGGAAATCAAAATTGCCAAAAATACACAAACATATTTGCATACGGCCACGCAAGTGAAGTTAGAACTATAATAAAATTCAAGTCTTGTTTTGTTTACATAAAATCGCTTTTCAACCTATGTAATGAATGAACAAACGCATAAAAATGGACAACACAATCTTCTTTCGAAAAATTTTATTCAAATCTCCATTAGTTTATGTTGAAAAGCAAAACGCAAAACGCGCATCGGGGCCGAGCCGTGTCTTCGATGAAATTCAAGAAATTAATACAACTGAATTTAAGCTACACGTTTTAAAAACAATTCTCCAAAACTAACGAGAACACATTAACAAAAAGTCAATCACAGATTGATATCAAGATAAATTCCCATCGAAAAATGTAATTTGTTTTACCTTTAAGACCCTCCGGCGACTACTGTGCTTGAAAATTCTATAAATCTCCGCTTTGGTGCTGAAATCCGTAAAACGAACCCATCTCTCGCATTGCTAAAAACGTATACAGTTCTTCGAAGCAAGATTTTATCCCTGAAAGCTCTTCTTTTTCCACTAAAGCGGCTTCTGAGTATCCCTTAATTAGCATCCCTGTCTTGAGTACGGCAAACCACGAAAAAATGCAGGAAAATAACGACTTTAATTTAAACCGTTTTCTCCGCTCAGTAAACACAGCAAAACATCAAAGTGTTTTCCCAGCTGACGTGACATTCGGCCGTGTAACCGCGCGAAAAAAAAGCCTCGCTTTGGTTTCAACATGACGTCGTACGCGCATGTTTTGCGACGTCATACGCGAGCTAGTCCTCCGCTAAGATCCCGGATGTTGTGTGGCGTCATACGCACATGCGCGCTAGCCTTGCGTGACACACATGTTTTTGTTGCAGACAGCGCCCGCGAAACATTCCGCTAGCCATGACCATGAAAAATGACGGCATAGGTTCTATGAGTATGGGGCTCCGCTATAAATCACCCGTTTTTAAGGCAGGGGTCCACATGAACGACATTTTTCCGCCACTTGACATGGCTTTAATGGTAATATCTCGTTCACGTTTCAAGCAATTCAAAAACTCTCTGCTCATCTCATGAATCTATGTTATGGGGTGTTTTGTAAATTTTTGGGTGATTTTTGGATATGTTTGGAAATAGGGAGGAAATAGCTTTTCTCAAAGGATTTGTAAAATTAAGAGAAATAAGATGAATTGAAGAAGGAGTAAAAAAAACGCCATAATAATTTGGATTAAAAACAAACTAACATTCTTGATCACTGATAATTTGCAATTCATATACATGCACTTTAGTATTGTTTTTGTAAAAAGTAAAACACACGAACAGCTCAACTCAAAATCGACAACCGAGAATCAACGAACGGAAGGGTAGCCAAAATGCAGACGCACAGAAAATCAGAGCACAACTGCACGGACAACTGAACCCATGAATGACTGAGCAACAGGGTGACCGACAACCAAACGTAAAAACCAGCAAGCAAAGGAGAGAAGGACTGAAGGAATCCTTTGTGCAAGAAAAAAGGAATTGTAGCAAAGAAAGAAACTTTAATATGTGGTTAATGCTATCATCTATATTAAAACATTAGAGTTTCACCCTGAATGTTTTAATACCTGCTGCAAACCTTTCATTTAAAATGTTTGGACTAATGAGCGAAATAATTCGTTTGTGTCAAACCGTAACATAAGAACAAAAAGTCTAACTCTGTTTTTGTAAAATGTAAAAGACACGAACAGATCAACTCAAAATCGAAAACCGAGAATCAACGAACGGAATGAAAGCCAAAATGACGCACAGAAAATCACGGAACATTTGGCAGGACATCCGAACCCATGAATCGCCGAACGACAAGGTGACCGACAACCGAACGCAAAAACCAGCAAGCGAAAGAGAGAAGGACTGAACAAATCCCTTATGTTAGATGGAAAAGAATTGTAGCAATGAAAGAAACCCGTGGCATATGCTTAATAACACAGAGAAAAATGTATCCTCCACTTTTAACTGCTTTTGAAAATTGTATCCCCCCCTTCTAAACACCAACCCCCTCCCCCCTCCTGTAGCTATAATAAACGAACAGTCCCTAATGTAACGAAATTTTCCCTATCGATGAACGGATTTGAATCGGTCAACTATACGCGTTTGAAAATAGAAAAAAAATAAACACCAATCTTGCATGAGACAGTCACGTAAAGGTCAACCAAATTTAACAAATTTCAGCTTATTTTGACGATAAGGGTAGTGAGTTCACAGATATTTCGAGAAAGGAATATTATTTTTTTCCTATTCTTGGTTTTCAGATGACGTCAGAAAAATTTAAAAATCTAAAGTATACGTCCTACAATGCTGTTTCTAACATGGTATATGGATACCAGTGTTTTAATCTTTTGCAAAAAGTTTCAGGTTTTAACGAAGTTTTGCTTCCAATTTATAAAGGTTTTTAATGTGTCATCATCATCATCATCATCAATCTTTATTTATACACGAAATCGTATTATATTTACATGGTCTTCCTAGGAGTCGTGTGAATTTACACTAGAATTTACACTAGAATTTACACGCTATTTCAGATGAGCCGTGAAAATAAACAAAATTGAACCAGTTGAAAGTTATTTTTTAATTATAGATGCTTATAAGCCGATTTAATGGCACTTATAGTTACAGTGAATGCAATATTTTGTGACTTGATTTTTGGTGTTATTAAGACTGATGAATTTTCGGCCGCCATGTTGGTGTCCCTAAGTGGGACACCAAGATGGCCGCTCCATAAATTTCTTACTAAGAATGTCTAATACTCGTTCGCCTATAACTCTTGAACGAAATGCTTTTGCGCTTCAAAATCTGGCCCAGATGTGCAGTTTTAAAATCTCTACAATTCCATAAACATTTGGGAAGCGAAATCTGTTTAATGCTTCTGAATTTTGGCGTAATTAAGTGAAAACCAAGAATTATTTATCGCCGAGGAAGGCTGGCTAAAAAAGGAGTATATCTTAAGATAGGGTGCCGTGAGTAAGGCATACGATGGCCCACAAGTGCACTTCGAATTCCAAAAGACACTCCAAATTCTTAAACCTCACTCCAAATTCTAAAACCTCACTCCAAATTCTAAAAACTCACTCCCAATTCTAAAAACTCACTCCGAATTCTAAAAACTCACTCTGAATTCTACTATATATATATAGATAGGCTGAGCATAACATCGTAGCTCTCTGAACAGAAAGCCCATGATAAACTTAACTGAGGTGAAAGGTCAGAAGCACATAAAGATTGACGACCGGGCTATTTTTCAATCATAGCAATTCTCAATAACAGAATTACGCGACCGTCTGCACAGTACATTTAGACCATACAAAAGTTCACAAAAACTTTTCTCAGTTTAGAATAACTAGTACGACTACTTTCCGAATAAAATACACCTGTTGCTTATCAAAAATTACCCGAGAAACTGATTTGAAAATCAAAATTGCAAAAAATACACAAACATATTTGCACAAGGCCACGCGAGTGAAGTTAGAACTATAAAATCCAAGTCTGGTTTTGTTTACATAAAATCGCTTTTCAACCTATGTAATGAATGAACAAACACATAAAAATGGACAACACAATCTTCTTTCGAAAAATTTTATTCAAATCTTCATAAATTTCAAGAGCATTTAAGATTAGCACATGCCGTTTCCAGTAGCTGTTCGTTTATCCTTGAGACACATTTTGGTAAAGTTTGGCGATAACCGGTTGCTATGGTGACGAGACATTATGTGGTCCAGCCATTTTTGAATAAAAATGAGTATTTTTTACCCTTTTTCAGGTAAAAAAAAAACATAAAATGCTACAATTCATAAATGGATCACCTTGTAGTTAAATTGTTTTGGCTAGACTGTTTTACACAGCTATTACAAAAAGCTTTGACATGAAATAAATCACCTCCAAAAGAGGATATTATTCATCGATATTTTGTCAGCATTTCTTTGGAATCTTTCGTATTTTTTTTAATTTTTGGCCACTTTAAAACAGAAGATAATATATTATTTATACCCACGGCCGCGTAAGACTGACTCATGGTGTTTGAATTGCTGAAGCAAACACAATGTTTGACATGTACAATCTAAGTTCATGTAAACAGACCTTACATTCATTGCTTCCATGTCACGCGAGTAATCCAGGAGATATTCAAATCGGCAGCTCGTGCTCAAATTTTCAGATAAGAAAATATATATATATATATATATATATATATATATATATATATATATATATATATATATATATATATATGAAATATATATATATATATATATATATATATATATATATATATATATATATATATATATATATGAAAAACGATGGGGCGAACTTCTTACTGGTCCTGACAGGTTTTATAACGTTTCGGCCTTCGGCCTTCTTCAGAAATTGCTAAGAATTAAAAACTAAAAACTAAAAACTATGTACAATGATAAAGTTATACAAGTTGTGACTTACATACGTTAAGCTACAAAAACAAAAGAAAACGAGGTTACGTAACATAACAAAAGAACTAAATTAAAAGGAAAATTTAACGCTAAAAATAACAAACATGATGTGATAAAAACCTTAATTAAAAATTGAAACAGAGAAATAGTGACTAACGCTAACAAAAACAATTACAACATGAGAGGAATAGTTAACAAATAAACGTACGAAATATGCGAGGAATCTAACATTACAAACTCCCTATCGAGGGCCCCCGAATAATCATATAGGTCACTATCGGAATGACAGGACCTGGGCACGTCTTACCAAGTGTCCCCGACAGAACGTTCGAACAAAAAACAACTACAAACAATACAAAGAATAAAACAAAGAAAAGAAAAAGACAATCCTATTTTTGCAAGATACGTGCGTTAATTATTATTAGTTAATTCGGTGTTTTGATCTAAATTCACGTCTCTTGTTAAGGCCATGCGGATTGAGCGTAAACAATTGGATTGTCCAATAAGCCTCACCTAGTGAGCAACAATTGGTCAAGGTGAAGTGCATTTTGAAATGATCTAATTTGTTCGATAAGAATAAAGCTAATTGTTTACAATCCAAAACCTGTCAGGACCAGTAAGAAGTTCGCCCCATCGTTTTTGATTACACTTCTCTACAAATTCACGTGGTGGCGTCGTATCCTTGGATCCTTCTGCTGAAGAGTTCACCGTTTGTGTAAACCTTTTTACTCAGCCTATATATATATACAATTATATATACTATGTGCCCTCCCGGTTATTACCATAATGGCTTTATGGCAACTCCTGAACTTGGGCACAGGATGTACGGTTACACATTGTTGGATTGCATTGTGGAGTCACGAGAGTGACTGTATATATATATATATATATATATATATATATATATATATATATATACACAGCAGTTTGCAAAAATTTTGAACCCCCCCAAAATATATCATTATATCCCTGCTCTCTAACAATGCTATATATATGAATATAGTGATTTAGTATATACTGAAACAGTGGATAGCATTGTTGGCGCGCTCTGATTGGCTACTGAAACTCGTAATAGCAAGTGCTATTCACCTCCCAGCAATTTGCGCGCGAAAATTGTAATCGTTGACAGGAATAAATGAGTTAAAAAGCATCATTTTCGTTATATTATCTCACTGTTTCAGTATATACTAAAACAACTATTCACCTCAGTGTAGGTGGGTAGTGGTGAATATTTATCTGGCCGCTTCGCGGCTCGGTAAATATCCACCACTACCCACCTCCACTTCGGTGAATAGTTGTTAAATATTTTGGGGGGTTCAAAATTTTATATATATATATATATATATATATATATATATATATATATATAACTAGTTAAAAAGACCGAAAATGGACAACTTTTGGTATAAAAAAATGTAAAAATTTAGTTAAAAAACGTTTCGGTCTCTCGACCTTCATCAGTTGTACAGCCGGACAGTTACACATGAGACTTAAATACGGTTACAACAACGACTTAACATTAAACTACTGATAAATTACGTAACAAAAATAATAAAAGCAAAAATACAACAGTAATACAATAATAGAAGTGATAACGAAACTAGACTAAAGGAAAACCACAAATATACTAATGAGCTACGGTAACATAACAATAGAAGGTATAATTACTAAGAAAGACAATCAAAAATAGATGTAAAAAGTTATGCAATTGCCCTAACGTAATACGTTCCCATTCAGGGCTTTGAATAATCATACCAGCCAAGGTCACAACAAAATCCCTGAGCAGGGTCCTTAAACAGAGTAATAAATTCCGCACTCAGAGCCTTTGAGTGACGAGGCCAGCACAAAAATAACATTCCCCGAACGAGGCCCTTGAACGCTAAGACAATTACAAAAGGCGATAAAAATATAAAAATTAATGCTAAAAGTCAACTTGTGAATTCTTTTACTGAGTACATCAATTCACTGTATCCCACTATTAAATTTATCCCACTATTAATTTTATCCCACTATTAAATTTTAAATTTAAATGTATCCCACTATTAAATTTGAATTAGTTTTTTCTGAGAACAAACTTAATGTTTTAGACCATCTTGTCGATGGTTTTATCCAGACTGATGTTTATTCCAAACCTACTGATAGCCATTTGTATCTTTCTCCATCCAGTGCCCATCCTAAACATGTTTTCGAGGCAATCCCTTTTGGGGTTGCCTTGAGACTGCGCAGAAATTGTTCAGAGGACGATTTTCTTACCAAAAGATTGGAGGAGTACAGGGGCTACCTGGTTGATCAGGGATATCCATTAGAATCTGTTTCCCGGCAATTTTCCAGAGCGACAGAAATTCCTAGAAGTGACTTGCTTAAACCTAAAGTTAGGGATTCCAAAAAAATTTTTCCTTTTGTTGTTACATGTAATCCGAATTTACCATTCATAAATGGGTTGATTAGAAAACATTTCCATCTCTTGGAGTCATCCCCCAAACTTAAAGAGCTTTTTCCACCTAGTTCTATTATATCATCTTATCGCAGACCTAAGAACCTAAAAGAAATTTTAGCACCTTCAAAGTGCAGAAACAGCCCGCGGCCGACAACGGATGCACAAGCACCCGGCTGTTACAAATGCGATAAGACCAGATGTGACCTTTGCGAGAATTTCCTTGTCAGTTCTAAAACTTTTTTCAGCGTCCAAATTGGCAAAACATATAGTGTTCGACAAAGACTTTCGTGCAACTCCAATAATGTAATTTATTTGGTTCATTGCAAGAAATGCAATCTCCAATATGTTGGATCTACCACTACTGAATTTAAAGTTAGATTTAGGAACCACAAATCTACTATGAAAACAAACAAGAAAACCTGCGAGGTCGCCATACACTTCAACAGAACGCCACACATTCTATCAGATTTCACTTTTCAATGCATAGACCAAATTTATACAAACACAAATCAAGACACAGAAAAATTACTTGTCACTAAAGAAGCGTACTGGAGTGCGCAGCTATTTTCCCTTTCGCCTTTTGGGCTAAATAAAAGACAGGAATTTCATTCAAAAAATCGTATTCATTACAATTAAATTCAGGGGGTTTTATCACTAGGTTGCGATTTTCTTATAGTTGACTTTTAGCATTAATTTTTATATTTTTATCGCCTTTTGTAATTGTCTTAGCGTTCAAGGGCCTCGTTCGGGGAATGTTATTTTTGTGCTGGCCTCGTCACTCAAAGGCTCTGAGTGCGGAATTTATTACTCTGTTTAAGGACCCTGCTCAGGGATTTTGTTGTGACCTTGGCTGGTATGATTATTCAAAGCCCTGAATGGGAACGTATTACGTTAGGGCAATTGCATAACTTTTTACATCTATTTTTGATTGTCTTTCTTAGTAATTATACCTTCTATTGTTATGTTACCGTAGCTCATTAGTATATTTGTGGTTTTCCTTTAGTCTAGTTTCGTTATCACTTCTATTATTGTATTACTGTTGTATTTTTGCTTTTATTATTTTTGTTACGTAATTTATCAGTAGTTTAATGTTAAGTCATTGTTGTAACCGTATTTAAGTCTCATGTGTAACTGTCCGGCTGTACAACTGATGAAGGTCGAGAGACCGAAACGTTTTTTAACTAAATTTTTACATTTTTTTTATACCAAAAGTTGTCCATTTTCGGTCTTTTTAACTAGTTTTTTATTATATCCACCGAATCCGGACTGTGAATCCATTATTGTGATCCTTTTGGTATGACATCTTTTGTTGGCTCAAGCAGCACCTTCAAAATCGTCTATATATATATATATATATATATATATATATATATATAATCTTTCACAAGCACCAATATAAAAAAGCGCAGTCTCCATGAATAAATATATAATATCACAAATGAAGACAAATTGTAAATTTTGTCAATATATATATATGTTATGTATAACATATATATATATATATATATGTTATATATATATATATGTTATGTATATATATGTTATATACATATGTTATTTTCGCAATTGTGCTCTGACTTGTGAGAAAAGATCATGATTTTCTTCATTTTCATCACGTATGATCTGCTTCACAGCATGTTAGTATTGCTAGGAAAAAATAAGATGTTGATCACTCTAAGAAGGACCACTATCTTATATATCCTTCCCTAAAGGTCGTAAAGCCCTATTTTAGCGGAGCTCTCTCGTTCGCAAGGCCCGCTCGCGAAGCTCCATACTCATAGAACCTATGCCCGTCATTTTTCATGGTCATGGCTAGCGGAATGTTTCGCGGGCACGACGTCGTGCAAGGTACGTTAGATCGCGAACGCGACGTCCGTCGCGCAGCATATGATGCCCGATATATTTATAAGCTCCATTGTACATTGTACACCTCATTGTATTAGGTAAAATTATGTATTCCAAAATATTCTATGGCATTGTATTTTATTGTATTGTCATTCTTTTGTGTTCTAATATTCTTTTAACTATGAAAAATTGCGACAAAACATTTCTTAAAAACATTATAAAATTTTAAAAAAGCTAAAAAGCTGACGGCGTTTCGATGTTAACGTAACATCATTATCAAGTCAAAAAATGTATAAAAACTAGGTTGTATAAATACTAAGACGAACAATACATGATGAAAATAATTGCGAAAATTACAAGCTTAATAAAAACTTTCGCACGTATGGAGTCCGTTTGGACATTCAAATTAGGTTTGAATTTCTTGATGTAAAGCATTTCAAACAATCAAATTTACCTTGACACCTTCTCAGAATCTTAAAAAGGCTCTCATTCAAAAGATCGCTCCCACCGTGCGCTTCATTGAAATGTTTGCCGATTGCCGAATTTTTGTGCTCAGCAACACGTTGAAAAAGGTGCCGGGCTGTGTAGCCGACATAATCTGCATCGCACAGATCACATACAAAACGATAAACAACGCATTGCTGATTGACAATTGACGGCTTGGCTTCTTTAGGTTTGAGATCTTGTTCTAATTTCCTGCTAGTAAAAACTGGCTACAAAGTAAGGCCAATCTTATGACTAAGATCACGCAACTGCCTCCGAACGGCATTAGCAGAAACTTGATCTTTAAATGGTAAACTAATTCTGACTATGTTGCTCTCATCAGTATTTTCCGCTCTGCTTACTGAAGGGTTTCGAGAATTGAAATTGGAAATAACAGAATCTATAAGACTCAAAGGGTAATCAAGACGACTAAAAATGGAGCGTAATTTGGCGCATTCTTCATTAAAAGCATCTGTTGTAGAAGATAGAGCATAAGCGCGATGTAGCATTGTCTTTAACAAAGAGTCTTTATAGCGTTTATCAGTATGACTATGAAAATGCAAGAGCAAGCCAGTATTGGTTGGCTTTCTATAGACTTGAGTTTCAAGTTTTGTTCCATTCTTGACGATTTCAATGCCGATGAAAGGGATCCTATCATCTACAGAAAGCTCCATCGTGAACGTTAGACTGGGATGTAGGCCATTAAGGGTGGTAAGGAACGTAGTGGCAGCATCAGTATTAGGCATTCTTGCAAGGGTATCATCAACGTATCTTCTGTACAAACGAGGCATCAAGCCATCGCGTGTGACTTTCTCTTCGAGGTGGCACATGAAGACGTTCGCCATTAGGGTGCCAAGAGGGGAGCCCATTGAAAAAGAGGATTGGTTGTGGCAATTTCAAGTAAATTATTCTATTGTTTTAACAAAAGAAAATATATCGGGCATGGTATATCGCGCAGGAATAGCTCGCCGGCGCGTATGACTTTGTATAACGTCGCGCAACATCCTGGATTTTACCAATTTTGAAATCAATCCGAGGCTTTGATTTTCGCGCGCTTCCCGCGGCTACACAGCCGATGTCACGTCATGTACAGTAAACACTTTTGTTGTGTTCAACCGAACAACAGCAACAACAACATTTATTTAATTGCGGGCACAAGCTTTGTAAATTTATAACTTAACTTGAAATAAAACTTACTGTTGCTGTTAAACACGATACAAATTACAGCAGAGCCGATGTGATCGTGTATTAAAAAGTTAAACAGTTTACAAGTGAATAAAAAGCTTAAAAACTAATTAAAAATTAATTAGCTTTAATTAGCGTTAATTAGATACATATTAAAAAAAGATCTAACCTATAGAAAAATTAATCTATAAATTAAGCTATTCGTATGAAGTTCTGCGTTTAAGAGAGTCGAAGAATCGAAGCGGAGTTTTAAAGAATTTCCAAGCAGCCGAGGGATTTAAAGGTAAAACAAATTACATTTTTTCGATGGGAATTTATGTTGATATCAATTTGTGATTGACTTTTTCTTTGTGTTCTCGTTAGTTGTGGAGAAATGTTTGTAAAACGTGCTCAAATTCAGTCGTATTGATTTCTTGAATTTCATCGAAGACGGCTCCTCGGTGCGCTAATGGTACGCGTTTTTCTTTTAAACATAAACTATTAAATATTTGAATAAGATTTTTAAAAAGAATATTGTGTTGTCCATATTTATTTATTTTATTTTATTTATTGTCCATATTTATTTATTATTTTTTTTTTTTTGGGATAAGATTTTTTTTTATTACAGGTTTACAACAACAGGTCATACAATAAAGAAACTACTTACACTAGTTACTTTACAATAATGTTACTTACAATACTCCGTTAGCAAGGAGGAAAAAAAAAGTACACTAACAACTCGAAATAACTTAACAGAAGCGCTCCTGGGTGGAAAGCCTTGGGCCAAAAAAATTTATATTAAAAATATTGCAATTGAGAAAATATGTCGTTGTTTTTTTTCCTTTGGGGGGTGGGGGGCTCGGTTCGTCCGTTTTAGTTCATAAAAAGGACGCAAACAACTCCCATTTTTTTGAATTGGTTGTTTGGGTGTTCTCAATTTTATAGATATGCTTAAAATAACGAAGGAAGTCATTCAGTTTTGGGGTACAGTCTTTAAGTCTACCAACCCAAATAAAATATTTGGCGGTAAGAAGGCAAAAATTGATTTGGAGGTTATTCTGAGATTTATCTGGCCTCAGACCCAGCGCGATATCCACTTGAAAACATTCATTAGTAATTTGACAAGACTGTAGCCACGAAAAAACACTATTCCAAAAACCTTGAATCTTCTCTCATTTCCAAAAGAGGTGCAACAAGTTTTCTGCTTCGGATTGGCAGAAAGTGCATTTTTCATTGTCGACAACTCCTATTTAATTAAGGAAACTGTTGGTTGACAGGCGTCGATGTAAAAATTTGAAATTAAAGGTTACAAGTTTTGAGCTCTTTGTGCATTGTAAGGACAATTGGTAAGCTGCTCTCCAGTTGATCGTTTGATTTGGAGGAAGGTTAATGTCATTGTGCCATTTCTCTTGTGACGAGTGAGGTTGCTCACATTTGGATGAAATTAACTTCTTATAAACAAGTCTAGATGGCTTTGCACACTCAATAAATTTCGTAAACAGACGTTCGTGTTTATGTTGATTCCCCTTATTACGAAGGCGATTGATTGCAGTCACTATTCCAAAGTAAGTAAGAGGTCGTACTTGGAGATTATACTTGTTTTGAAAGTCAATCCAGGTAAGCAGATTCGAGGAGCTATCCATTAGATGCTTAACCTTTGTTACCCCTTTAGCATACCAGTCTTTGTAGAAAACGGGTCTATTTTCAATTCGTATCAATGAATTATACCACAAAGGCGACGACAAAAGGTAATCATCCGATGTTACCGTACCTTCAAAAAAAACTTCGCTCCAGATTTCAATGATTTCCTTAACAAAAGGGCAAGATATATTGGTTAAGCTTGCGTCCTTTTTATGCAAATTACCCCTTAGTATTACATCTCCTCCATATTGGTGAAGATCCAAATCAAAGAAGATTTTCCAGCTGCCGCGGTTTTCAATATCAAGGTACTTTTGAATCCAAGTGGCTTTTAACGATTTGTTGAAAGAAAAAATATCGATCATTTTGATTCCTCCTTCTGAGTAATCGTTTATCACAACATTTCGCTTTATTCTGTCACCCTTGCCACTCCAAAGAAAGTCATAAAACATCAAGTTTATTTCTTTCAAAACACTATGTTTGTTTTTAGAGGAGAAAGAATGTATACTAGTTGCGACGCTACAAGGCTTTTCGGCACCGTGACTTTCCCCAAAAGGCTGAGCCTTCGAAATTTCCAGCAGCGTAAGATCGCCCTTACTTTTTCTAACTTTTCATTGTAGTTTTGGGACACTGTTATTATTGGATTTGTTGACAACCACACCCCAAGAGTCTTGACCTTTTCTTTTGGCCATTTAAAATTCCATTCAGGGCAGAGCCTAAGCACTGAATTTGTTTTTGAACCGATCCATAAAGCCTCTGTTTTTCTACTATTGAGTCTGAGGCCAGAAATCTTGCCAAAGCTATCCAACAACTTTAAGGACTCTTTCAGTGATTCTTCGGAACCGTCTAAGACTAGTGTTGTGTCATCTGCATATTGACTCAATTTAATTTCAGAACCATTTACAACTATACCCCTAATTTCCTTGCTTTTGCGAAAGGCTTCAGCCATTATCTCTACTGCAAGAATAAATAAATAGGGCGACAGAGGGCAGCCCTGTCTCACTCCCCTGCTGAGTTCAAAAAAATTGCTCGTCCATCAATTGTTAAGAATGCAACTTTCAATATTGCAATATAGGACATTTATCCATTTGATCAAAGATGGGCCAAAACCAAAACGCTGAAGGGTGTCGAAGGCTTTCTCAAAATCAAGAAAAAGGAGAAGCCCCGGAATCTCCTTTGCGGCTGCATAGTTAATAACACTGTCTATTAAACGAATATTCTCTCCTATGAATCTATCCTTGATGAAGCCTGTTTGGTCGTTTGAAATAAGCTTAGGGAGTGTTGTCTTAACTCGGCTTGCTATAGCTTTGGTTGCGATCTTGTAGTCACTGTTTAAAAGCGTCAGTGGTCGCCAATTATTTATTAAATTAAGTTCCGAGTCTTTTTTTGGTATCAACTTGATAATTCCTCGTCTTTGTGAGATTGAAAGCCTTCCTAATTCGTAAGAGTAGTTTAAGGAATTAACCAAAGTTTCTCCTATATCATTCCAAAAAACTTTATAAAATTCACAGGGCAATCCATCTGTTCCGGGCGTTTTGTCAGAAGCCATGCTTTTAAGAGCTTCCAGACATTTCTCTTTGCTGAGTAGCCCCTCGCAGAAAAATCGTTCTTGGTCATTTAGAAACTTTTCATTTTGTTGCGGCGGAAATGTAAAATCCATTATGACCTCGTCTTCTGTTTTAGAGGTATGCAGCTTCTTATAGAAAGTTTCGCATTGGTTTAAAATCTCTTTGTCTGTACAAACGAAATCTTTGTCGTTAATTTTGAGTTGGGCTATTGTTGCTTGTTTACAGTGTCTCTTTTCCAGATTAAGAAAGTATTTAGTGTTTTTCTCTGTCGACCTTCATTATACCTGTCCATCGAGATTTCGATCGCAAGATCGCGCCTTTTGTCTGGTATTCAATTATTCTCTCTAAATTGCGTTTCTTTGTTTCTAGTTCCGCCCATATGT
The DNA here is from genome assembly GCA_024195265.1 of Dendrophyllia cribrosa. Taxonomy (NCBI): domain Eukaryota; kingdom Metazoa; phylum Cnidaria; class Anthozoa; order Scleractinia; family Dendrophylliidae; genus Dendrophyllia; species Dendrophyllia cribrosa. The sequence goes on from JAJLRJ010000004.1 coordinate 2,601,923, forward strand.
TTTGTTTCTGTTGGTCGTCATGTGAAACGTTAGATAATCGTTTTTCTAAAGTTGCAATCGCCTGTTCAATTTCGTCCTGTTCTTTTGCCATTTCCTTCTTCCTAGTTGCTCCAAACTTAATAGATCTCTCTCTAACTTTCATTTTCACCATTTCCCATAGCAAGCTAGGATCAACAGTGTCATCATTTGCATATTCGTCTCTAGTTTCATGTATTGTTAATTTGATTTTGTTTACGTATTCTTTATCATTTAAGAAGGAAGTATTAAGTTTCCAGAACCCTCGGCCTCTAGTGTTGGAATGCAAGGAAAACTGTAATGATATCATAGAGTGATCCGTTTTATATCCTGGTATAATGTCGACTTCATTAGTGCTACAAAAAGTGCTCTGATTAACGAGAAAAAAATCAAGCCTGCTATGAATTTCAGGCTTCCTTTGTCGCCGCGTGAATTTGGAGAGATCGGGGTTTAGCACTCTCCATGCATCAATCAAGTCTAGATCTTCACAAAAGGCGTTAATGACCTCGAGCGATTTTTGATGTGTTCTGGCAAGGCCGCCCTTTTTGTCTTTTTTAACGTCAAGTACTAGGTTAAAATCGCCACCGATTATTATCTCTTCGCATTTAAAATCTAGCAAATGCTCAAAGAAACTTGTGAAAAAACTAGCATCGTCTTCGTTTGGAGCATGCAAATTTGCCAAGGTCAAATATTTTCCATTTGTTATTAAATCACATATTATAAAGCGTCCCGCGAGATCGGTAAAAATTTTCAAAATTTGAAAGCTGAAATTATTGTTGAAAAGCATTGCAGCACCTGCCTTGTTGCTGGAACAACAGCTAAATAAGGCTTGATAGCCCCATTCAGCCCGCCAATCATGCATATTTTGTTCGGTGCAGTGGGCTTCTTGAACAAAATATACAGACATGTTTTTAGCTCGTAGCCAGTTAAAAACTTCTCGTCGTTTTAACCGGTCCCCTAAACCCCGCACATTAATAGATGCTATTTTTAGATCCATTGCTAGTTGCTATGTGAAGTTGATAAGATTGGCCACTTTCACCCAATAACGCTTTCTGAAAATTCAAAGAGGTGCAAACTAAATGAAAAGAAACAACTAACAACAATAATAATAACAAAACGTACAAAGAAAAACCAAGGAATACGAAAAAGTCACATAAAGTTACATTTCTTAAAAACGAAAATGAGACTTTGTGAGGCAAATAGTGTGGCGATGCCATTTCGATTGAGCCTGTGTGTGGAAAAATATCTACTAGACTGTTTCAGTCTAAAGTCCGCCATAAGCGAAGATTAAAGTAAAGTGGCCTTTTGTTCATTACATATCATCTCTTAAAGATAAATACTAACGGCTTTCAGGAATAAAAAGTTCCTTACCAACAGGCCAGAAGGCGCCTCTAATATACAACTTGTCCGGCTGAGCAGCGCTGAAAGACGCTGGAATTCCATGTCTACGAGCCATTTTCATCGTTTCAATTTGAGGCTTACGTCGGTCAATTATTTCTTTCGGTAAATCTTTGAACATTTGGTAATTAGTCCCCTGTAAACGGCGGCCCAACGCGAAAATACTTTCACAATCCTTATATCTTTATAAGGAAACGACAAAGAATAGGTCGCGGGCCACCAATATTTCTTTCCTTTCCCGATCCGATGTACTCGTTGGATCTCGACGTTACTTGCCTCCGCAAAGCCAAGCTCTTGTTCTAAAAACTGTCGCAGTATTTCCTCCGTGTTCTCCTTTTGGTCACTTGATGTTGACTCCTCTACAACATTCATAAATTTTATATTTTCCCGTCTTGAGTATGCTTCCATGTACAAATTCTTAGTGTGTAGTTCCTTCGTCTCATTCTCCAACTGGGTTACCTTTTGAGTCAATGTTACCAGTTCAGACACACAAGTTTCTTGCTTTTCATCCAGCTTCTTGACCGTCGCAGTAGTTAAGGACTTGGCGGTACCAGATCAGTTTTGCAAAACTGATCTGATACCAAGCCAAGTCTTAACTACTTCCCATCTGTTGGATTAAAAAATATAGAAAAATCAAATGAAACTATATGTTAATTAAAACAAATGGTGCGTTTATTCCATTGCGTGATTCCACATAATAGAATCCTTTGCGTGACACAATTCTCGGAAACACAGGAAGTCTACACAGGATTGAATTAAGGAAAGTTATTTTTGATTTAATTCTTTTTCATTTTATAATGTCCATAAGCATATGAATTTATACCATCTTCCAGTGTATATCTTTTGTCATCGAAACAGCTGAGTGATACTTTATTGATTTCATAACTTCCTAATTGATGGTTATTGCTTCGGATTGTTTTCATTGTATGATGCATCTGTTTATTTCCTAATAACGTTTCTTTATAATCTTGATGCTTGATATTATTTTTGATAATATTCTTTTTAATTCCCTTGGCAGTCTTTCCTCCTTTATGGTTGTCTTTCGTGTAACTATACATTTTAGATCGTAGACCGATGAATTCACAAATAGGAACTCCTGCGGCTTCATCTTTGAATTTGCCAATAACTTTTTTATTTGTCTTATCAAAATACGGTGAGCTTTCAGGGTAGTCACTGTTATCGAATTTATTTTTATCATTCCAAAAGTCTTGGTATACATCTTCAGCTTCGATTTCATAGGTCAAGCTGTCTGTGTCTGTGAAGAGTAACTTGGCTTTGTCTTCATATTTCTTTTTAATGTAGTTATAATGGAAATCGTACATTAACGTCTTGCTTAAATCTAAGATGCACATACCCACATATGCCGGCCTGTTTAGGGTAAGTGTTTCTTTGATCTTATGCACAGCTACTAGATTTTCGTTGAAGATCTTACTACTAACATACGTTGGTTTACTGGCATATTTCAATAGTTTTTTTTTCATCGGTGATTAGTCTTACATCTACTCGCTTTCTAATATTTTCCATCGTTTTACCAAATACAGAGTTATTCATAAGTTTAAAGAAGTCTTTTTCAAAAGCATTTTTTGCGTTCTTCCTTTTTTCTGTATTAAAGTCGATATACTGTTTTAACCAAGGAGATTGATCAAACTCTAGTACTCGATGGACTTTAGTTATTTTCAAACCAAGATCAGTGTATAATTGAAGGTTCCTATAATGGAGCACGTATTTTTCTTTGTTCTTCAAGGTTGGTATCAATTTATGAACTAAACCAGTTGATATTTTATATTTCTTCGCGATGTTTTTACAATACCCAGACAACATACTCTCAGTTACTTTAACCTTTTCCGGCCCTAGCGGGTAGTCATTATGAAGATTGTGTAACCCTTCAGGATACTCTAAATCTACTTCCAGTATCAAACCCTTCTCACTATCTTCTTTATACTTGGCTAGGTCTATCTTATCGATCTGTTTTTGTGTCATCCATCTGAATCCGCCTGTCATCCCTTGACAGAACATCTTTGATTGGGATGTTCAAATATCTACACCATTTTATTAGATCATGATTACTTAACGGGATATCTTTATGGAATTTTGGTTTTACAGTATTGTTCCTAGTAGTGGGATGCCATTGAATGGGCTGTTTTTCCCTAATAGTATGCCTTCTCCCGACTTGTTTTTTTTGGTAGTTTTTTTTTTAATACCCATACCAATTGGATTATCCCATGAACCTATAAATGGAGGTGGTCTATAAATTCCAATTCTCGGAGCTCCCTTACCCCCTTTTTTCTTACTAGTTCCCATTCGTGGAGCCCCACTACCAGTTTTACCAGTCAAAGCATTTAGAAGGAGTGGAACACCAATGCTTGCCAACAGAGTGCCTAAAAATCCACCTGATTGTGTTTTTGTTGGTTTCACATGAACACCTGAACCTGATTGAAGGGCTTTCAATATATCCTGTTTTTGTTTCGCAGATAAAAGATGCTTATATTTTATCAGCTTATTAATTTTGTCTTGTGGTACGAGAAAACCACCCGACTGTACGCCTTTGCCAGATATTGATTTCACAATCTGAGAAGCACCTTCTGAAGCCAATCCAGCAAGAGCTGATAGCCCAAGGGTTTTGCCTATAGTTGGTGCTAGCGTCTTTCCAATACTTAAGATAGAAGTTGGTAGACTACCTCCAACCTGTTTTCTGATATTACTTTTAACAAGTTTGATATCCATACCCTTATTCATCATACGATTCTTCTCCAATCTCTTCTTCACCATCGATGATACATATAAAACGTCATTGCCATGAAGAGATTTATTTGATAGTCTGAGAACAATAGTTTCCCTTTTTTTGAAAGCATTGCTAAGATTCTTCTTTTGATTGTCAGACAAATTTACTTTGATTTCAAAAAGCTGAGTCATTTCTTATATATAATATATATTATATAAAATTTCACATAATATATATGAAATAAGGATATTTATTTTACACTATAACCAATTCATTACCCACCTTGTCAATGACAACAGATTCTTCATATAGGACTACAGCATGAACATTGAAGTTTGCAGCTGCATTCTGGCTTAGTCTATACCTAAAGATTAGCTGTTTCGGATCTCTTGTTATTTTTTCAGTTTGATACGTAAGATTAAAGTAAATCAACCCATACAGAGAACTATAGTTTGCTAAGTTCAGTTGAGTTCCGCTGTTATAGTCATTTTTCCGCATAGTATATGACATCAAATCGTTAAAGATTCTCACTTTTGATTCTGTATCATACTCTGTTTCTGGATAAAAGACTCCATTTCCATATTCTAGTCTACAGTTTAAAAGGGAAGAGTTATTATTAGCAGCATTAAGTTTAAAAGTGTTCATTAGATAAGGACTGTCTTCTTCAACTGCATCATTAGGCGGGTTTGTTCTTTTCAAGTAAACAAAAATGTGTTTGACATTGTCAATACTGCTTGAAATCTGGAAAAATCCTGATGATTGTGTAGGAGCTGATGCTTCGTACATTTCCCTTAAATATTTCCACTGAGTTTCTTTAAGAAATGAACTAACGAAATTGTCATACAATGAATCCTTTGGGGTTAGTTTTGGCACCCATAGCAAAAACCTATTAACAACAATTCTTCCAGCATCAGTTCCATTAGCCATGTGAATGAGTTCACCATCGTTTTGTAGCTCAATGTTAAATTGTATTTGCATTGGTACAAGCATCTTATTATCAAGTTCTTCAAAAAATGAGAACCTGTTCAATGGTATAATCACATTAATGTTTTTAGCACCACCAGTCCCATTGTCTCGAAGTGCTTGAGTTTGCAACCGGCGAGCTTCAAATCCTGTATTCGTGTTGGCTGTTGTAGCATTCGTGTCCAAATACCAGAAACTGTTTTTAGCGACTGATCTGCTATAATCATCAGAATACTCTAGCAAATTCTTCACAAAAGTGACCTTGTGTAGATTATCAGTGTCGTACACAATTTTCCCAGCGCTTTTAATCATTATGTGGTCAATTAAGGAATGCGCTCCATTAATGACTGTGATTCTGTCAGCAGCAGCATATCCCGATCCGTCTGCTAATTTCTGTACTTGGAATTGGACTTCAATATAGGCATTATACCAATCGTAGAATGATGACCGATCGTTGATTGTGAACTTGTAACCATTTTTGACCTGATGTTGACCGTTAGCTGGGGACCTGATTACATCATCGAGTTGGAATCGCACCAACTCATTTCTTTGAAGAAAATTATCTGTTCTAAATGACATTATAATATTATGTTAGATAAATTTTAACAATTAAAAAATATATTCATATTAAAATCATTTTATTGATTCTATACTAATCTCACTCTACGTCTTCTCCTCAAACCATCTCCAGAAATGAGTCTATTCAGTATCATATCAGTACTTTCATCTTGCTGTTGCTGTTTAATGGGTGAGGATGGAACAATTGCTGTTTGTCTTGTAGCTCCTTTTCTCAAATTTGCCAATCTTTTCATTATTAGGTCTCCTGACTTCTCTGATACCGCCTTACCCAGTCGCTCACCTGCATGGGATTCCCCGATTCTAACGCCTTCTTTGCTATTGGCTTAGCAAATTTCTTGAAAACAGATGATGCCACACTCTTTAATGGTTTGAAAATATTATCAACGATAAGCCCAGACCCTTTGTGTTGATATACAAATTTACCAAGTTTTGGATGGTAAAATCTTTTGAATTCATACGGTTTCATTATACTATTATGTTATATTATTCTATACTTTTCAGAATTAGTGAGAAAGATGTATCTGCTCCATTCAGGTTAACTAATCTTCTTTTTCCATCAGTAATGTATACCCTGATACTACTAATATTATTCTTATTGACTGGATTGAATGTGACTCTTCGTGGTTCGAGGGTAAAGGAGTAACTAGGTTGGAGTACACTGGTCGAGAAGGAATAAATGATGTCTGTATCTTGACCGTCGACAAGACTGTCGTTTATTAGGTTACAATGGATATTCAGGATATCTGTGTCTTGACTGAGATTGGGCACTTTCGGCCCTATATTTGTTTCATTAGATAATACTGTCTTATCAAACCCGATTAGATCATTAAAATTGGAATGCGTCAAATCAAGCTGATAATTCTGAGTCAATGTAATCGTAACCCTAAATGTTGTATTATCGAATTCAAGAGTGATAGGATACGTATCACCAGTCTTCGTTATATCCTTGATATATGTATTGAAGTCTGTATAATTCCATACTCCGGCTGGAAAGGTGATGTTGTTAAATGTTGAACCACTATCAGAGCTAAATTTAATTAATTGATTATTGTATCCAGCATTAACATTAAACCATGTAAAACTCATATTGATAATTCGGTTAAGGCCGATCACATATTGAATATTACTATCCAAATCTATAGACCTGTTAAATTTAGTTGTAAAATCCTCAGGTTTATTATTCAATTGATTTTTTACACTATAAGATGATAAAACTATCTCTCGTTCCATTTATATAATAAAGTTACATAAATTATATTTTGAAATATTGACTATACAATTTACTATATTGTGACCTATTGATTTTCGACATTTTCAATAATGTGTCCAATATAGTAACTCCCATATTTCGCATCTCAATGCTGGTATTCCCTGCCAATCTTTCACCAATAATCAATTCCAATTTTTTCGAAAGCTGCTTTACATCATTAAAAAACATAATATTTCCACCTCTCTGTTTTCTTCCTCGGCCGTTGATTCCGGAACCTTTCATTGTTTGCAGTTTAGTCTCATAATGTTTTATGTATTCATTTAAAGTAACTCTTGCGTTGTCTATTCTTTTGTTTCGCATTTGCCTTTCACCTGATGATATCTCCCCCTTATTGTATTGTTTTGTAACATTTGATTTATAGCCACCTAATTGACTTCTTTTTGCTTTGGCCTGCTTTATAATCTTATTAAGATAGGCCTTAGTCTTTTTATGTGTCATTTCTGGTTGATTTATCCTCATTTCCACATTTTCATAATCCGTAATACCAATATCATTCAAAATCTCATTACTTATATCTTCATCATCTAATCCATAGTCCATCTCTTCTTCTTCATATTCTGGTGGTAATTCATCAGGTTCATCACCAAAGTACTGAGGATCAACATAAATCTCCTTCTTCCCTTCTAAAATATCCTTCAACGATTCTTCATATGTTGGTGGTTTCGGTACAAGTTGTTTCTCTTGATTTGGTGGGACATAATCACCAAATAAATCATCAACTTGCATGTCTTCGAAAGGGTCAACTTCAGGCATGTATTCCATACCTTGGTCACCTTTTTTAGGTGCTCGTTTCTTTCTTATAGGTACCCTTAAATCTAAATTACTGTCGATAACATCATCTAATTTACTAGTTACTGGTTTGAATACCTTCGTCAACGATTCCTGACTTATCTGCTGACCAAGATTATGTTTTGTGATTGCATCATGAACATAATTAATTAAACAAAGTAATATAATGTTATTATATAAATGAGTTACTCAAACGGACGTCTACCTGAATCAACATTCAACAATCAATCTCAAAGGGGATTACCTGGTGTTGGGTTTATGTTGAATGACGATGGTGATTTTGATATTCAAAATAAGAAATTAGTTAATGTCAAGGACCCCACAAATTTTAAAGATGTCGTCAACAAAGAGTATGGAGACACGCATTAATTCTACCTGGAGAAATCGATATGGATCGAAAATTAATAATGAACATGGACACTGATGTAAATAATGATTTGTCAGCTGTTAACATGATAACTCTCAAAAATCAGGTTAATAACAAAGCAAACATTACCGATGCATATATGAAAAACAAAAGAATAGTATTGAATGATCATTTAGATGCTAATTATCATTCGATACTCAACGTTCAAACTGCTACTGACAACGACTGTTTCAGTTTGTATCATGGCAAACAAATTTTTTTAAATTATGACGGTATACATTATAATGCGAAGAATAAGAAAATCATAAATTTAGAATCAGATGAATCAAATGAATTATCTGCTGTGAATATGGCTACATTAAAAAAATGGCATCCTGATAGCAATCCTTCGCACACACACGAAGTCCTGAAAGATATTGATCTGAAAGAACTTTTTAATGTTGTTAAGTCGAAACAACAGACATACTTGGATTTAGCTGCAAATTACAACAATCTCGTTAGTTACAACGACGTGAAAAACATTTTTCTTTCTCGTAAAGAAATGCTTTCTATGGAAACTGGTCTTGATATGAATAAAAATACGATCTTCAATGTAAAAGATCCAATAGCAATTGATCACGCTACAAATAAAGGATATGTTGACACAAAAACTGGTGATAACAACACAAGAATAAATCAAAATACGAATGCAATAAATAATTTAGAAACACTCAAACTTGATAAAACTATTTCCAGCGATCTTGATATGGGAGATAAAAAGATTGTTAATCTAGCAACTCCTGAACCAAATGAGAATGACGCTGCTATAAATGTTTCATTCTTCAACACCGAACTCAATGATTCCAATACAAACTTGTACACACGAATAACGGATGATTATAAGAGTTATGTAAACAAGTCACATATAAATACCTCTACAGCTAAAAAAGATGTTTTTAGATACATGATGGAAGATGTTAATCAGAGCTCGTCGGAGAGTAATATTGTTGTTAATGGTATTATCGATTTTGTATCCAGTCCACACAAAATTAACAAGAAAGCCTATGATATAACTCTTACGACAGACAATAACGATGACTTCGCGTCAAGGATAGGTTTTAATGCACTAAATCTTTCTCAAGGTGAGTACACTATGGTGATTGAGTTTTTCGTTCCAGATAAAGCTTATATTAGTTCAACAACTGTCAGTGTTGTATCAACAGTCATTAATATTGGGCAGCAAACTACAAAGATATTTAACACTGAAGGCTATACGAAAAGCATTGTTCATTTACACAAATGGCAGGTCTCTCCACCTGAATATATAATGACAGATCTTCATGGAAGAATAACAAAAGGGAATACAAAGAAAGCACATCTAATCGTTTATGGTGTTAAAGGACATGTTTCGAGTGTCGATCCAGATGTATTTGATACTGTTTTTGTAATTGAAAATGGAAAAATGGTTATGGAGACTGATATTGATTTAAATGGTAGAAACATAATTGGTTTACGTATAAAGAAACAAAAATTCATATTTTTAGGCAATTATATGAAAAATAAGAACACTAATGATATCATATTCAACGGTTCATCATCATTTATTGCGTTAACTAATTTGAAAATAGTAAAATTATGGTTGATAATATTGGACGATAAACCGCCTGAAGGATACAAAAAAATGGTTATATTGATCGGTAACAATTCTTTTGGACCTCAACTATGGGATAAAACATCTAATAAAATTTATTACACTTTCAATATTTTATCTTCAATTATCAATTTCAGGGAAGGTACAGTTGTACAAATCAAATTAATATCAATTGATCATATTACATATGCACCTTATAATTGCCATATCAGTGTACTTTTTGAAGAGTTTTAATATAATAACTAAAACAGGCATCTTCAATTTTAATCACATAGGAAAAACATACACCATATTTTTATATATAAAAGCTACATTTAATATAATCAATAAATATATATGCTGAATTTGGATAACGCAATTAATTTTTGCAATAAATTTTTCACAACCCAAAAAAACCTGCATCCTAATACTAAAGATGAAATCTTGAAATCTTCTTTAATTTATCAATATTTGTACATTAACTATTTGAATAAGCCAATATCATTTAACCAAATATTAGAAAAACACTCTGACATTGGATTAATAGGACCAGGTTCTTGTACTCTAAATACCAATTACCAATTTTTAATTAAACATGCTATTTTTCATGATGCATTTGGAAGATTTTATAATGACTATGAAAAAGGGCCTGGATATACATATTGTTTTAATTCAATGCCGAAGAAAGTAAAAAGATCTCCAATAATGGGCCAAATAAGTGGTGTATTATATTGTCTTCTTTCAAATCCTAAAATATAATTATCCAAATATATAATATAATGACTAAAACAGATATATTCAATTTCAATCATATTGATAAAAACATCAGCCAAGAAAAATTATCTGAAATCAAAGCATTGTATAAATTTTATCATAAACGCTTTTGGTGTTATAAGAAGGCTTTCAAATATTTTAAGAGATTGAATTTAATTATAAATGTAACTTCAACAGGCTTAGTAGTTATTGGTACAGTAGCTGGTAGTATCACATTAAATCCTGCTATACTAGCTTCTATTTCTGGAGCTGGTTTAGTGCTAAAAACAGTAAGTGAAATTAAGAATTATAAAAAGAAAATAGAAATGTCTAAATTTGCATACACAACATATCAAAAAGTATTAGTTGATTTACGCTCATGTCTCAGAGGAAATCAATTCAACCACACTGTTTTCATCAATGAAATGAGACAGTTAGATGAAATAATCATCGATCTTTGTCCTCTTGCTGATAAATTCGAGAAACAGTATGATAAAAAATTTGAGTAAACCTTCAAGTAAACTTTACTAACAAACTTCATTCAATAACTCATTCATAGGGAAACCCCCTTTGCATGACGTATGACTAATTTTAGCAGTCTTTCCTCCTTTATTAATTCATATATGTTGTCCCACCAAGTCTCATAAAATTTTAATGTCTTCTTTGATTTTGAAAGTGGTATGAATTCATATTCCATTCCCAAGATTTTAAATATCCGCATCAAAACATATTTAATACTAATCATCCGTTTACGGTTCTTATTAACTTCTGGTAACACGTTGTTTATTAATGCAAATATCTTATATATTTTGTCACGGTCTTGAAAAATCAATTGAATTTCTTTATTATATTTATTTATGGTATTTTCGATATGATATTTTCTTACATACACACTCTTCCTCCTTATTCTATACATATTCTCATGAAAGTCAATATAACCAGGCACTAAATCATAAGAGTCTACCATACCACAGTTTTGACATACATTCATTCCATTGTCATTAATTAATTCTTTATTCTCACAACACAGTTCACTTGCTTTTATAGTTTTATCAACTTTTGCTAATTGCTGATCACAAAATGGACATATTAATTCATGCACGTCTATTAGTGCATTATGCATTTCTGAATCACAACTCATTCTATACTATTATATGAGATTATATTTTTAAAACAATAGCTATAAGCGGTGCGTGTCTAAATTCCCAGAAAACAAAAATAGCGAACATGTTTTAATAACAGGAAATGAGTCATCATTAATAGCTATTGTTTCAGATCATGAGTCAGTCGTATGATTTTTTCAACCAATCAGAAGGTGGATGATGCATCATTCAGTTATGTATGTTTGGTGAAAGATGAAATACTCTTCTTCACACGACTAGCAAATTCGAAAATCCTGAGAATATTTGCATTAACATCGAACAAATCAGATAAACCAGTTTCACTCTCAGCCATTTTAAGATTAAACTAAATCATAAACTTCTAGATCTCTTTACCTACAAGACAGCCATATGACGATCATGCGGAAAAGCTTGGCTAAAAATCGGCTAACGCGTTAGCGATATTTCCCATTGTTTTATCTAAAATCACTTGATATGTAAATCAGTAGTAGTAGATGGTCAGAATTAATGTTTTTGTTTCCAATACATTTGTCTGTAATTTTTTAGGCAGTTATGAGATTAATAAAGTTTCACTCAGTTGTTTCGATGACAAGCGGTATATTCATGAGAATGGTAGTACAACTTTCGCTTATGGCCACTACAAAATTTAAACAATATAAAACTAAAAAGTTCAGTTCACAGTTCCATGGTAGTGCTGCATTTTCCATTTTAATGTTCAATTGACCCCTCCGACTTCATGGCATAAGGTGTAGCAGAATCCAAAACTGACTTTCTCCTCTTTAGCTTAAATACATGTTTCCGCATCATTTTCTTAGTATCTTGCTCAGTCAACCTCGTAATATCATTCTGCAGTAAGCGTCGAGACTTTTCATTTCGTATAGCCACTCGGCATTGATGAATGCTCTCTTCAATTGCATCAAACTCCCCTTCACATTCCTCCAAGTTTTGAGTATCAAGATTATTGAAAAAATCTTTCAAATCAATTCCAATAGTTGTCTTCAGGTGTTCTAAGGTGTAATCCTTGGCATTCTTTATATTGTGGCAAACATTCTCATATCGCTGATCGAGCTGTTTTAGAGAGTAAGGCATCTTAACTTCACAAGCAACTTCACAATTGTGAACTTTTTCACTGAAAAAGTTCACAATTGTGAATCAAAGTGTGAAGCCTCTGATTGGTTAAAAATATCACACGACCGTCTCGTGATCTGAAACAATAACTATTAGTGATGACTCATTTCCTTTTTATCAAAACATGTTCAGACTTGTAAGCGGGGGATTCCCCGTTCTCTGTTTCTGGGTATTACATCCTGTGTTTCCGAGAATTGTATCACGCAATGAAATAAACGCACTTTGTTTTAATTAACATATAGTTTCATTTGATTTTTCTATATTTTTTAATCTGATTTTTCCATGTGATTATTCCATGTGATTGTGCCATCAGATGGGAAGTAGTTATAGAGTTGGCTTGGTATCAGATCAGTTTTGCAAAACTGATCTGGTACCGCCAACTCTATAACTACTCGTCGCGTCTATTTGGGTGTTGCTGTCTTCGAGTCGTTTTATGTCGTGTTCAGCCGTAGTTTGGAAATCTTCAAGTCCCTTCATTCTGGTTTCTAGATTTTCTAGTTTCGCATTAATGCTTTGCAACGAGTTCTCTATAATATCTAGCTTTTGAAGCTCCTCTAATATTAACGACAGCTTGTCGCTCACGGCAACAGTTTGGTTCTCCGCCATTGTTAGTGCTGTTAACACCTCGTCTTCGAAGTCTTCTTCTACTTCAGAATCTTGATTCTTTGGCTTTTTCTTTTCCGGAGAGTCAGTATAACCATCAGATGAGTTTGAGGAGCGATTTCGGCGTTTTTTTATATATTTTTCGATAATATTAGCCATTTACCACAAGGCCGCAAAGCCAAGCTCTTGTTCTAAAAACTGTCGCAGTATTTCCTCCGTGTTCTCCTTTTGGTCACTTGATGTTGACTCCTCTACAACATTCATAAATTTTATATTTTCCCGTCTTGAGTATGCTTCCATGTACAAATTCTTAGTGTGTAGTTCCTTCGTCTCATTCTCCAACTGGGTTACCTTTTGAGTCAATGTTACCAGTTCAGACACACAAGTTTCTTGCTTTTCATCCAGCTTCTTGACCGTCGCGTCTATTTGGGTGTTGCTGTCTTCGAGTCGTTTTATGTCGTGTTCAGCCGTAGTTTGGAAATCTTCAAGTCCCTTCATTCTGGTTTCTAGATTTTCTAGTTTCGCATTAATGCTTTGCAACGAGTTCTCTATAATATCTAGCTTTTGAAGCTCCTCTAATATTAACGACAGCTTGTCGCTCACGGCAACAGTTTGGTTCTCCGCCATTGTTAGTGCTGTTAACACCTCGTCTTCGAAGTCTTCTTCTACTTCAGAATCTTGATTCTTTGGCTTTTTCTTTTCCGGAGAGTCAGTATAACCATCAGATGAGTTTGAGGAGCGATTTCGGCGTTTGTTTATATATTTTTCGATAATATTAGCCATTTACCACTGTAAGAAGAGAAAAGAAGTGGCGGACAGTTGGACTTTAGCTCCTCACGTCGCCATTGCTCAGCGGTCTCTCTGTTGTCCATATTTATGTGTTTGTTCATTCATTACATAGGTTGAAAAGCGATTTTATGTACATAAAACAAGACTTGGATTTTATAGTTCTAACTTCACTCGCGTCGCCTTATGCAAAGATGTCTGTGTACTTTTTAGCAATTTTGATTTCCAAATCAGTTTCTCGGGCAATTTTCGATACGCAACAGGTGTATTTTATTCGGAAATTAGTCATACTAGTTATTCTAGACCAGGAAAAAGTTGAGTTTTTTGTGAGCTTTTGTACAGTCTAAATGTACTGTGCAGACGGTCGCGTAATACTGTTTTTGAGAATTGCTAAAATTGAAAAATAGCCCGCTCCGTCAATCTTAATTCTTGTGCTTCCGACCTTTAATTTTAGTTGAGCTTATCATCAGCTTTCTGTTCAAAGAGCGCCGCTGTTAGGCTCAGCCTATATATATATTACTCATCGCTCGTAGAGTTTTTGTTTTATTTCATCAATAAAGGCTACAAATTACATTTTCAAAACCGAAAAGCTTTCAACTTGGATTTTTCGACCCAGAATCTCGGTCAGCATTCCTCTTGACTTATAAACTAATTTGATGTGCATTTGCAGGTACTCAAAAAGGATGATGATTGCGAGTTTCTTCCTTTTCATGTTGCTTCATGGAAGTGCGGTAAAACATTCAATTTTCTTTTCCTTTCGTTTTTTTTAATCTAATTCCTATCTTGCGATAGCAGTTGATTAACTCGATCCGGCCGGGGGCGTTAGTGTTCTAGCAGATAAAACTATGTTGAATCATATTGTATATATCATGAAGTGTTCTATGGCATCTATGACAAAACACATCCAAGCAAGAAGATCGGTGGTTCACAGAAGCTCAGGTAAAATAAAGTATAACCTAACGACACTGAATAAACCAGGCTGGGCATAACGGTTTTTAGGAAAAAAAGCACTCACGTACCAAGACCTGGAAGTAAGACTTTAAAGGCCGCACCACACAGCGGTCAAGGACACAAAGTTCACGCCATTTACGGTTTTTATTGCATCGTTGAATACTATCAAAAATAAACGTGTCTGAATATATACACGACGAACAAACTATTGCGCACTAAAATATTTCAAAAAGATTA
The DNA here is from genome assembly GCA_024195265.1 of Dendrophyllia cribrosa. Taxonomy (NCBI): domain Eukaryota; kingdom Metazoa; phylum Cnidaria; class Anthozoa; order Scleractinia; family Dendrophylliidae; genus Dendrophyllia; species Dendrophyllia cribrosa. The sequence goes on from JAJLRJ010000004.1 coordinate 2,617,214, forward strand.
ATTAAACACAATTACTAAAAAGATGTCATATTAACATTATTAATTATTATAATAATAATAATAACAGCTGATCGAGGGTCTCGAGTTGTTCATCAAGCTGTTAATTAATCAGTATTCAGTCTCAGTTGTGCACCTTTGTACGCGATAAACGTAAACAAAACATTAACCCTATTCAGCCTAGGTTTTATTTTTAGTTCCTGAGCCCCCCTCGTAACTTCAAGAACATTAAGGCTATGACAATGAAACCTAGAGGGTACATAGTACGTCCAAAAATGTCTCCTGTGCGGTCCGCACAATTGAACGATGACGTCATATGACGTAGTTATTAGGTAATTAGTTGTACGGCCGCCATCTTGGATCCGCCATCTTGGATTTCTGAATTTTTTTAAAACCTCTTAAAAACCATCCAAATTGACTCAAAATTAATCAAAACCAATAAATAAACGCTAAATGACGTTAAAATATAAAAGTTATACCAATAAACATTGGTTTTTTTTTCATTAAAAGGTACAAATATGCAAATTTAAAAAAACATGGCTGTCAAAATCTTGTTGCCATGAAAACATCAAGTCACGTGATCAATAAATTGTCATATGAAATTGTTGCCAGATAAATTTAAGGAAAAGTCACAAAGTTTGATGGCGTTTGAAGACATATCAAAGAAGTTATGAAGGTCGAAAGTTAGCGCGGGCTGAATAGGGTTAAAGATAGTCAGAATTATGAAACAAATCAATGGATACAATAATTCCAACTCCCTCCTTGTTTAGTTTTCACTCATGTATTATTCTATTTTTCGCTCTTGGTCACTGGTGAAAGTAATAAAAAACATATATTTTATTCTACGATGCCGGATTATTTTTTTAAAGACACTTTGCAGCTAAAATAGACATGTCTCGTTTAATTAGTAAAATACTAGGACGTTACTTTATATCATGGGATCGTTTCTAAAAGTACAGTATTCGAGTTTGTACTTCGAGACTTTGTTATTCAAGTTTGTACTTCGAGACTTTGTTATTCAAGTTTGTACTTCAAGACTTTGTTATTCAAGTTTACTATTCACTTCATTCCCGGGTTTAGTTTCCATATATTTACAGGCCCCTTCTTCTTTCTTTCTTGGCTACTTCGCCTTGTTTCATGCTCGATCAAGGTATATAAAGGCCTGGCTTTTTCAAGTAGGAGTTACTCAAATTCGGTGTTTCAGGGGAGTTCGTGTAGCGACGTTTGTTCGTTTGTTTGTTTTTCTATCCTTTCTATATTTATTTGCTGGTCTGATCTAACACAGTTTGTTTTTGGCCGGGTTTGGCGGCAGAGAGGTTTATTTCTCTCTTTATGTTACGTTTTCTTGTTTCTTTGAGTCCAGGAAATAAACTTCTCTCATGGCCAAAAACAAGCTGTGTTGTTTTTGAGTTGATGGCGGGTGGGAATTTTTCCCCTTTGGATATGCGCTCTTGCGCAAAAGGATCAATTGCCGGCCGCCACGCTACACACCCTTATTGGTATTAGGTTACTGTATTAGGTTACTGTATTAGGTTACTGTATTAGGTTTCAGTTTCGCAATTACGCAGTACATTCACACGACTTTTACTTTCGTGGTTTTCCTTCCCACCCACCCACCCTACTGTACAATTACATATATTTGAAAGGGGAGGTGTCATAGAGGTTTATTTCTCTCTTTATGTTGCATGTTCTTGTTGACTCTAGGAAATAAATTTCTCTCATGGCCAAAAACAAGCTGTGTTGTTATTGTTGTACCTTTTTGCGCGATAAATGTGAAACAAAACATTAAAGATAGTCAGAATTATGAAACAAATCAATGGATACAATAATTTCCAACTCCCTCCTTGTTTAGTTTTCACTCATGTATTATTCTATTTTTCGCTCTTGGTCACTGGTGAAAGTAATAAAAACATGTATTTTATTCTACGATACCGGATTATTTTTTTAAAGCCGCACTTGTGTAAGATTTGTGTAAGATTTAAGCACGATGTTCAAAAATGGCTGCAACTAAAATAGACATGTCTCGTTTAATTAGTCAAATACTCGGACGTTGTTTTATATCATGGGATCGTTTCTAAAAGTACACATGAGTGACCACGAACGACAACGATTAAAGATATATCAAAATATAGTGCAGACGTAAAAATGACGACTTTATTACGTCATTTAACTGTTGGCTCGAACTAACGAATGGCAAACTCTTTTGTAGAATGTAAAATAACCTTCCAGCGCTGTACCCCCGGCCTTAGAAACTCTAAAAATTCCCAGGCTAAATAGAAATATTAAGATCCGTACGGTTCGTACGCTGCATTGAACGGATCGGGACCGTACGCGTTGATTGCATAAAAACTAGCAGTAATTGTATATTATTATTAATTAAGTTGATGGTGATTGATTAAGTTATTGTCTGACTTTTACATCAGGTGTGCAATGAACTATACCCAATATCGGTAGTTGAGGACATTATCCAGGAACAGCCGGAGTGGTCTTCAGATAACTATATTGAACCTCTTGGAGAAACAAAATTATATGATGAGGCGTATGTATTACTTTCTCATAAATCACAGAAAAATTTCCATTTTTCTTAGCTTGTAGTTTTATTGGTTAAGCAAAATAATGTGATTGATGACTACATGCATTGGCATAAAGGATGCAATTTATCTTTGTAATTGTTTAAATTGAAGACAGTTTTCGAAGATATAACTTAGAAATTAATGAGAAGTTGTGATTTGTGTTGAAAAAGAAAAATAATAGAATAAAACATCCCCCACCCTTACCCAATCAGTGCTACACAGCAAATTCAACACTAACATTTTCTCTTTTTTAAAGAAATCCAGCCGCGAACCCGTCTGAGAGTGGTCCCATGGCCACATACACAACTGACAATAAAGAAAACGTTGGATGGATGAAAACTGAAATTGTGGACTACTATAAGTTTAAGAAAGATCCCAAGTTTGATATATGGACATATCAACCCGATTTCAAAAACGATCTCGGAACGCCGAAGTTTAGCACTACCTCTAAAAAAGTAGAAGAGTTCTTTAAGCGAAACAGAGACAGAAAGTGGGATGATATAAAAGTAATATACTGCAAAGATAGCTGCACTGAACTCCTGTATATCACAGCTGCCAGATACATGCTAGTGACTTACATTCTTTATGAACAAAGTAATAAACAAGTGATACCATGTGTGAGAACGCCAGACAAAAAAATAATGATCCCTGCTTCTGTGTGCTATCCTGCACCTTACGGGAGTGCCACTTGTACCTCAGACTACGACGTCGGGCTCATTGGGAAGGATGCTGGGCTTCTTGTCGCGAAGTTTAACGAATACTTTCAAGATGTCAATGGATTTGGGAAACCCTCAGAGTTTGTGTTTGACACCAATGTCTACGCTTACTCATTGGAATTTGCCATGCCAGCTTTGTTTGTTGGCCTCCCAAATACGTTTGCCGATGACTTAAAGAAAATAGAAGGAACGGACGACTTTAAAATGCAGGAATTGGCCAGTGCCTACTACAAGGTTTTCAAGTACAACGAACTTTTCTTTCAAGAATTGAAAGGTGGAGCCTTGGAAGCAATGAAAGTTAAAGAAACTCAGCATACGAATCTGGTAAAGTGGCTGGAAATTTTCTCCCAAATGGATGCTACAAAAAAGATGAAACGTGGAGGCTATAAATCCCCCGAAGAAATGAGAAATGCCCACAATGAAAAGTACCAAGGACTCTTGCAAAATCTTGCAATTAATGGCGGATATGACCCAGCTTCACAAGGTAAATTACAGATATATAGCTTTTTAAAAAAAATAAAGGATGACCAAGGCTACAACTATGAAGGAGCTATCACAGAAGAGGTGGGGTGGAGGGGAGTGGATGTTAGCTCATGTCTTCTTCGTGAGACACATTTTGGTAAAGTTTGACAACAATCAGTTGCTATGGTAACGAGATATGACGTCATATCTTCACAAGGTAAATTACAGATATATAGCTTTTTAAAAAAAATAAAGGATGACCAAGGCTACAACTATGAAGGAGCTATCACAGAAGAGGTGGGGTGGAGGGGAGTGGATGTTAGCTCATGTCTTCTTCGTGAGACACATTTTGGTAAAGTTTGACAACAATCAGTTGCTATGGTAACGAGATATGACGTCATATTTTTTTAATAAAAATGAGTATGTTTCACCTTTTTTCGGTCGCTTAGCGACGAACCAGTTCTTAAAATACCATGTTTTTTTCTGTCAAGTCACAGGCCACGGGAAGTCCCTTTTCACTCGGTCAACACAGGACTTAGTTGACTTCCGGTTTTCAGGAATGACGTAAATAGTGATGTAACCAAAACAACGTTACAGCGCCGTCACGCCATCACGCCGCCACGCCATCACGCCGCCAACCTCAACCCACACTACGCTTATGTAACCTTCAAAGTTACCTATAGAGCGTTTTCACTCAGTCCCCTGGGACTCAAATGACAAAGGCCATGGCAGCCATGTTGGTGTTCCTGACAAAAGAAGTTAATTAAAATTCTTTTGTACGGGAACACCAATTTGACGGCTATGACGTCAAGTGAAAACGCTCTATTAGGCACCGACGAATCGCTGATTTCCTTGCGGTAGCTTTCAGTTATAAAAGCATTTAAAAATAGAAACGTGCTTTACATAGATGCGTATTACGTGCAAGGGATAATCCATAGGAACATCACGCTCTTATTGTTTTGTTGCTTTAGAAAAATTGCTACGTTTGTTATGGTACATTAAAATATATGACAAATGGTTCTTACGCATGCGCATGACTTAAAGCGTTTTTCTATTACGTGTCGAAAATAATTTCGCAACTGCTTTGGTTATACATTGTTACCCTTTGTGATGGACAAAAATATCTTGTGCAACTTTCCCAACGTGACTTGCTTGCACACGTTTTTCTGCGCTTGGTACCAGCAACATATTTTTTTCTTTGAGTTCTCAGTGTGGTTTACTCAAGTATCCACATTTGTCTGATTTGCCAGGATAACTATTGGTTTTGGTTTCACGGCTCCCAATTGAAAACCGCTCTATTACATTCATGGCTAAAATATATTACTTTTATGGCGAGTCAGCCGGATTATTACATTAATGATCAAACAATTTATTACATTTATGGTTAGTCGTTTATAGCATTTATGGTTGATTCTTATAACGTTCATGGTCGGTATTACATTTATGGTTAGTATTATATCTATGCATGGTTGTTATCACATTTATGGGTGATACAGATATGACGTGTGGTATACATGTACTATTTAAATGCGTTTCGGAGTGGTTTACTGTAATACAAGTTGGCTTCGTGTCAAAAATAAAATGCAAAAAAAGGAATGTTTCTAGGCTCTAAAAGTAAAACAATATCAACTTCCAGCCCCCAAAGAAGTAAGGGTAGTTTTTAGGCAACGATAGAATACATGTATGTGATTTATAATAACATATCAACGAGGTGCCTAAAAATATCCTGCGATGTTAACACAAGGATAAGTGTTTCGTAAATGTACATTTCACATACCAGGAAAAGAGCACAGATTCCGGAAAGGGCCCGTTAATTGGGTTAAAAAAAATCATTTGCTCGTTGTGTAAACATGGTTAGCGTCGTTTTTTTGCCGAGACTGTGGTCGAAAAACAAAATATTTTGTTCACTGGATATATTTCAAAATTAAGTGTCTTGTACGCATATCGGAGACGCAAAAGGATTCTAAAAGATTCTGACTACGCTTTGGGCCGGATTGGAATAAAGAAAATAAACGAGCCATGTGGAAAACAGCAATTCTCAAACTAGAGTTGAAAGAGTCAATTTCTAATTCATTTCGTTGCGACAGCATCAAATAGGTAATTAACTTTTTTTTTTGCTTTGACCTACAAAGATATTCTCGCCAGGGCCGAAATCTACGCGGCAGAGGCCTATCACACCCGAGGCGCCATACGACATATAGTGGGAGTCATGCAGATGCGCGTGCATGTGGAACTTACAATTAACGACATGTGGGTGTCCATGATTGAAAACTGGGGAGAGTCAAACAAAGAGTACAACCTCTGTGGTAATTATATTCCGCCGAAGCCGAAGGAGTGCTTCCTGAAGATGAGCAAATACTTGTGGAGAATGTTCACTGCAATGGAACGTATCCATGGGATGCTTCAGAAAAAAGGCATACCTGTCGGAGATGTAATGAATTTTTCATCAGGAAGTCTCAATCCTACTTGGGTGATGATGGTTTGGAATAGCTACAAAAAGAAAGCGATAAACGTCGCGAACAAGAAAGAACTCGATCCGTTTCTGACGAAATTCAGTTGCGGTCAGAACGGTCTGATAAACCTAGCTGATTGTATGGTAAACATGCAAAAATCAGTCATGGGCTACAATAAAAAGTTGGCTAGCCTTGAGTTGAAGCAGCCACTAACCCTACCGAAGATAAACATCGGGGAAGGAATCAAAAGAAAATAAAGGAACTGAAGAATAAAAGACATGACGAGCTTCTAAAATGAAATAACGCAAACAGTAATCCTCGCATCGAGCATAGAAACACTACATGAAATCAATAGCTGCCACATTATTCCAAAACAATTAGTTATAATTCAGATTCAAGTTAACGAGATAAATAAACAGGAGGTGGAGAGTATTTTATTGTTTTACTCGACTGCAAACAGTTAGCGTAAGTTCGTTGGGCGGAACGCGACGTCACCGGGAGGTACTCTGTATATTAGGTGTGTGCCGCTGGGACTCTGAAACCCTTACCCTATTCCAAACCATGTCTAGCTGATTTTACAAACCTATACTAGACGAGACACCAAAAATAACTACTTATTTTTTTTTTATTTTTACTGTATCACTATTAGTGTTTTTAATGAAAACAATCTATCAACATTGAATGCCGCTGCGATGATTTTATTTCCGTTTAGGGAAGGCTCTTTCTCTTCCAAGTTTCATTTCCTATTCTAGACTTAATTCTTCAGACCACTGATCAGTTTCCTGGCTTATGATACCCTACTCTAGACGAGAAACTCCCTAATTTTTATACCTAATACCCTATCCCAGGTGATCTGACCATAAAAAAATTACCAATCAGCTTCACGGAGAAATTATTTTTAAAGCCGCACAGAATTCTTTGCACGCCTAGAGCTCGTACTGACCTTCTGCATGTGTTTCATCGATGCAACCATCGCACCGTGAGGATAAACATGGCAGTTTTCGGTCGGAAGGCGTTTTTCTCAGAATGTTTTGGTAGTGAAGGAGTTGTATATGTACGGCTCCTTGGGAGAGCACTTTTTAACTAGTGATAAAGGATTTCCGTGTTAAAATAAAGTTTATCTATCTATAACTTTAATTTACTACCGAGTATTTTTAAAACTGTTGAAATGTAAAAAGTTCAATACATGATTATCTAGACCACCAAACTTCCAAACTCAGCCGTGAGTTGGCTTGTGGGCCTTTAATTTCGTGTTCTCTCATGCATGCATACATTTTAGTGACGTATTCAGCTTTGTTGGCCGAAGGAAGTGTGTGAACAGAACAGTCGTACCGCCGTAAGAGACTTTCCAACTTTCCAATTAAGATTTGGCTCATGCTTAGCGTGAAGCTAGAGCTCTCGGCTATCGCCTTGAGCAACTCTTACGCTTCTATTGTGTTCTTCAAACTTCCCAAGTACCGCCATAACTCGATACTGATATGCACAGCTAAAAGCATGAACCAATTATTTTCTTAACATTGAGAAAGGAAAAGAAAAAATAGTGTTCGCATGACCGAACGAAAAAGAAGCGAAAAATGTTGCCGCGTATCGCAGTTCACCTTGGCGAAGCTGAATGAAAACTCGCCTTGGCAAAGCTGTTCAAACCGCTTGTTCTGGAGAAAACGAACAAGCACAATTTTCTGAAAATGTCTTCAAATAATTGGCTTTGAAATGTGGTATATGCTTTATGCTTTCTTGAAAATGTTCCTAAACATTGTTTGAAGCGGATTGGAACCGAAAAATCTCACCATCGCGGCTGTAGGAACTTAAGGTGTTTCCCTCCAATATCTTCCGGATATCTGTATCATCATACATGAGTGACGTTTGCTTTTAAACGCGCACAAAAATGGGTCAGCAAAAACAAAACGAGACAAACAAAAAAAATGTAAATTTATATACCCAAAAAAACTTTGTCCGCTAAACTGAAGTATAAACCATAAATACGACGAAATGGTTTTTTGGGAAGTTGAAAAAACGTCTTGTGTTCTCAAATAGCACATTATTATATCATCTTCAAAACAACTCTTAAGAAAAATATATATTAAATATCAATATATGGGGTGTTAATAAGTCTCATTATTCTTGTCTCCCAACAATATTTCTTCAGTTGGATGTGTATATTAAATATTTGACCATAACTGAAAAATTTCCTGCGCGCTCATTGGCCGAGAGCTATTGTTTAATATATTGAGTTAGGCTTAGCTCCGCTGTTAAGCTTAGCCTAACAGCGGAGCTCTCTGAACAGAAAGCTGATGATAAGCTTAATTAAGATGAAAAGTCGGAAGCACAAGAATTAAGATTGACGACCGGTCTATTTTTCAATTTTAGCAATTCTCAATTCTCAGTATTACGCGACCGTCTGCACAGTACATTTAAACCGTACAAAAAATCACAAAAACAACTTTTTCTCGGTCTAGAATAACTAGTATGACAAATTTCCGAATAAAATACACCTGTAAATAAAAAATGCAAAAAATACACAGACATCTTTGCATAAGGCGACGCGAGTGAAGTTAGAACTATAAAATCCAAGTCTTGTTTTGTTTATATAAAATGACTTATTAACCTTTTTGATAAATGAAGAAACACATAAAAATGGACAACAAAATCTTCTTTTGAAAAATTTTATTCAAATATCCTTTAGTTTATGTTTAAAAGCAAAACGCGTACCAATAGCGCAAAGAGGAGCTGTCCTCGATGAAATTCAATATATCGATAAGACTGAATTTGAGCACGTTTTATAAACATTTCTCCAAAACTAACGAGAAAACAATCAATCACAAATTGATATCAACATAAATTTCCATCTAAAATTGTAATTTGTTTTACCTTTTAAGTCCCTCGGCTGCTTGGAAATTCTTAAAAACTCCCGCTTCTTCGGTTCTGACTTTCGAAGAAGAAATATCGCCCCGCATTGATGAAAACTGTATAAAGGTCCTCGAAGCAAGATTTTATCCATTAAAGCTCGGCTTCTGAGTATTCTTTAAAGTGCCTATGAAATGAAATTCATTTTTTGATGTATCGAAAGTTTCACCTTTTTAGACCTTGGAATAAAAGGTTTAAAGTGTTAGGGACGATGCGAAATGCTTTTTTTATGGTCTCAAAGTTAGGTTGTTGGCGCTAAAAAGTGGCTCCAATTTGTGCGCGGCCAAAACCAGTGTCATATTACACTGTGACGTAAATAGTTGTACAAACTGCTGCGGGAATATAGAGAACAAGAGAGCTGACAAGAGACGTCGCTAGAGGTGGACCAATATTATGTGGCGAGCGGCCTCAGACATACGAGATATTAGAATTCTTCGATAACAGAGGGTGTAACAAAGCTTAATTTTGCTCCAGAGGAAAATAGGCCGGCGAAATACACGAAATTTGTTCGTCGACATCGGAAAGGGTACGTCAAGCGATGTTGTTTTCAATGAAAGCGCTTATTGTTAAGATTAATATTATTTTGCAAAAGAAAATAACATTCCGGCCGGTGAGGCCGTTTAATCAAGCATAATTTTTCCAATCCATATCCTGTTTGGAAGTTCCTTTAAGCCTCGGCTCGACTGGAGTGAGTGGAGTGAGGCCTACAAAAATATACTGACTCGATCGGCACTGACTGGCGAGTAATATAAATGTTTATACGGTATTCCGAATTATAAAATTCAAAGTGCAGCGACGCAAGTGTTCACTGGAAAGCGTCTATTCTACGGAACATCTATAAAAAATCTACACGTACAAATACGTAAGACTATTCGAAACAAAATACATCGCTGAATCATTGCGTGTTCGATCAGATCAATTTTTATACAATGAAATATAAATCAGACATAAATGTAAACACGATACTTTGAACTCACTTACAAGCCGCCAAGTAGTTAAAATTTCCAGAAACGATCAATCGCTGGCAAGACACTGAACTAAGAAGCATAATTATTACGTATATTCTTGGTTTGCAACCACGTGACACGGCGACCATGTTGGTGGTCAATACAATACAATTTTTGACGCAGAATTTGCATGAAAATAGAGTTTAGTTCCCAGCGGAGAGAAACGCTTTTGTTCTTGACCACCAACATGGCCGCCGTGACGTCACGTGCAAACCAGCAATACTTGAGTTCAAACATTTTGAATAAATAAATAAAAAAATATGCTATCAAGGCACCTTGCCGCTAAAAATACACCATTCACATTCAATTCAGCAAGCCGCCTGAAAAACACCACCTCGGATATGCATAACATATCAGTATAATTTAAACTTTCAACTAGCAAGCCGCCAAGACACATCCTTCGCATTGAAAAAAGAACTTTAAGTAGACGAGCGAATTGCCAAGCCGATAAAATAAGTTCATAACCTCCACGCGCGATCAATGAACTTCAGAGAAGACCGGCCGAGTCGCTAATGCGCTAATATCATGATTGTTCGTACTACAAATATATCGTTCGCGTTCGATAAACGATAGTCAACGAGCCACTAAAAAGAAATAACAAAAACGCCTCTGCGTTCAATAAGCTTACAACTCAACTGGCGAACCACTGAGACGCTGTGCTACTGAAATGTGTACCTTTCACGTTCAATAATCTAAATGATCAAAGTCCGTCTTCTTCTATTCACTTCCTTCGCTCAAGCGGCACAGTTGGTTCGTCTCGCTACGGCAAAACTACAGTGGACACGATCATTTCAGTTGATCAAGAGTGATCCGAAACTGATCCTCTTCACCTTCAGAGGACTATAAAGAAACAAATTAGGCGCTGTCTGACATTTGTACAGCCAAAAACGTTGGCAAAATGACCATCACGCTAAAGGATTCCAAGGGAATTATAGCGTAAACAAACCAATGTGTCATACTATTTACGTAATTTACGTCATCACGCACGCCCACTCGCCCCCAGGCTCTCCAAAAATTGGAGCCACTTTTCAACCGAAGTGACGCATCTTCGAGGGGCTAAAAAACCGATTTTCTTTCTTTTCCTCGGGAAATGATTGTTTTCGTTCTTTGGACATAATAAACTAATGAAAAACGAAGAAAAAAAAATTCATTTTATAGGCACTTTAAATCTTTCTCTTTCCATTTCGAATATTTTAAATGTGTGTCATTACTCCGATAAGAACTGATAAAATGAAACTACGGTTCACTTGCGGGACGTCGTACGCGCCCGCGATCGCGACGTCTCGCCCGCGAAACTTCCGCTGGCCATGACCATGAGGAATAACGGGCATCAAGGTTCTATGGGTATGGAGCTCCGCGAGCGGGCTAGGCCTTCGACCCTCGAGAGCTCCGCTATATAAAGAGTACAAATTTTGATGTTACTTAATTGATCACGCCACCCGCATCTAGCGCGGAAAAAAACACACATGATTTTAGCTTCAAGAAGAAATTCGCCCGGTTTGGTTTGAAAGACAGCTACTTTCTCTGTTTATTTTCGACGAATAAAAAAAGTCGCCTTTTTTAATCGAATATGACATTTGCCAGTGGTAAAAAAAATCCACGCTGGTCAAAGTTCAAACGTTTGGAGCAGAACTTGGGACGGTTGTGGACTCGAAAACTTCGGTAATCTGGCAAACTTATTCAAGCCGAAAGAGGATGCGAAACGCTACTGTTTCATTCAGCAAACATTCGCTACTTACGTTCTAATTCGCTGCGCTCAAACGAACGTAAATTATTTTCTCCTTAAATACTATAGAAATACAACACCAAAGGATTCGAATGATGGTTGGATGC